>VXBP01009276.1:250223-445322 GCA_013400115.1 Rhinopomastus cyanomelas | reverse complement strand
CTCCGCCGAGCGCCGCGGGCCGTGTCCAGGCGGCCTCCGGCAGGGCCCACCCTGCGGGAGGCTGGGGCTCGGCCTCATCTGCCGCCGGCTCGGTACTGCGAGGGCCCGTCCCGGGCNGGGGAGCGGGGGCAGCGCGGGCCGGGCCTTGCAGACCGCCATGAGGGCGGCGAGCGGGGCACTGGAGATGGACAGCGCCGGGCGGCCGCGGGTGAGCGCCGGGCTGGGAGGGACCCCTGGGCCTCCCCGCGCGTCCCCGGGCCCAGCCCCCTTTCCCGTTAGGGCCCCACGGCCCTGTGGGCACCGACGCCGTGGCGGGAGGATGGCAGGGTGTTGCCCTGCCCCGGGCACGTCTGCGGGTCCCCGGGCCGATCGCCACCCGCCGAGAGTCCCGACACCCCCGGAGAAGGGCCTAATCCTGGCCCCCCCGCAGGACTCGGCAGCTCACCGAGACTGCGGACCCTCCCGGGCCGTTGGCGGGGCTGCAGGTCCTGGGGGCACCGCGGCTCAGCCTCTCATATGTGGCAGGAGGCGTACGTGGAGTACCTGAAGAGCATCGCCTTCATCGCCCAGGCCCTGCAGGAGGAGGTGGCAGCCACAGGGACAGGGACAGGTAGGGCAGGTGCCCTCGGCTGTCCCTGGCCCCTGCCTGTGGGGTTGGCATGAGCCCCGTGCCCCAACACTCTGCTCTTCCCTACAGATGGCAGCGAAGGGGTCACCCCTGACACCCCAAAGATGCTGAAGCTGGCAGAGCAGTGCCTGGAGAGAGTCAAGTCCATCGCAGCAGCTCTGGGTGAGTCAGGGGTTGTGGCAGCCCCCACAAGATCTGGGGTCCAGGCTGGTGGTGTGATGGGGGACTGCTGACCTGTTCTTCCCTCATCAGGGAAAACCCAGGCAAAACCAGCTGTACAGGAGCGGAGTGGGGGCCCTGCTCCCCTCCCCAGGCATCGCCGGGTCTTCTCGGATGAGGGAGCGAAGCTCTCTCCCTTCCTGCCACCAGAGATCTTCCAGAAGCTGCAGATTGCTGAGGCACAAAGTGCACGGAAGTATGTGGGTTCAGACAAGGGAAGGGGGCTGGCATCAACCCACACCCGTCTGGTGTCCAGGTTGTGTCACAGCACCCTGCAGTGGGTGCTGAGGGTTGGATCCTGGCAGGGAGCTGACACCACTGGAGGAGGCATCTCTGCAGAACCAGAAGCTGAAAGCTGCCTACGAGGCGCGGGTGGCACGGCTGAACCCCAGCCAGGCCCTGCAGAAGACCTCCCTGGCAAGTGGGGACTCTGTGATGGGTGGGAGGCTGGAGATGAAGGGCTGTAGCTGGCAGGCTGGGTGGGGAGGGGTTTCATGTGGTGCTTGGGAGAACCGTGCTCTGTGTCTGCCACACTGCTGACCTTTTGACCTTGTAGGCCTTTTGTGGTGGTCCCAAACACATCTCCTTCTTTGCAGACGCTGTCCCTGCAGCGGCAGATGATGGAGAACCTGGTGATTGCCAAGGCCCGGGAGGAGACTGTATCCTTCCCAGTGGAGGAGAGCTCTAAGCACCAGCCCCATGGCTGTGCCAGACTCTGATAGAGCCCCACACCTTGGGCTGCACCAATCCCAAACGGGCTTTTGGGGTCCCATCCCTGTCCTGCTACCAGCAGGATGAAGGAGGGAGAAGGACTGGTTCCAGTGATGGTGGGCAAGTGGCCATGGCTGGGTGCTGTGGTGGTTCCAGAGCCTTGACTCTGCCCTGTCCCAGCTGCAGCGGAAGATGGAGGAACGCCGGCTGCGGCTGCAAGAAGCTGCCAACAGGTAATAGGGGTGTTGCAGCGGGGACCATGGGGTCACTCTGGCAGGGGCCCTCACCCAGGACTACCTGTTGGCTCCCCCAGGAGATTCTCCAGCAGCGTGGCCCTCACCCCTGAGGAGCAGGAGCAGAGAGCCCTCTATGCGGCCATCCTCGAGTATGAGCAGGATCATGTGAGTGCATGTGGAGAGTTGTGGCCGCAGGGTGGGGCAGAGGACTGTGCCAGGGTGTTGGGTGTGTGCTGTCCTTGGGTGCTGTGGGAGCAGGGTGCTGTGCTGTCCGTAGGCACTCTTGGGGCCAGTCAACATTCTGTCGCCACTGACAACCTTGCTGATGTTCTCCAGGACTGGCCGAGGCAGTGGAAGGCCAAGCTCAAGCGAAGCCCAGCAGATCTCTCCCTGGTGTCAGGGCTCTTCTCCTGCCTCCTCAGGTAGTACTGGGGCGCAGAAGGGACCAGCTTGGAGTGAGTGGCCTGTGGCCACTTGCCAGTGCTCCCTGCCCACCCTCTCTCTTTGCTTCCAGCTTCCCTGAGCACCCGATTACCCAGCTTCTGCGGCAGCTGCAGTGCTCAGTGTACACTCGGCTCTACCCAGCCATCAGTGCCCCAGATGCTGCCCTCGCCTCCCCCGCTGGTCTCTCCTTCCTCTCGCTGGATGTGGGGGGCTCATTGCCCACTGAGCCAGGAGGCCGCCGCCTCCGAGCCTCCCGCAGCCTCCACTCCATGTTCTCGGTGCCTGAGCACGGCCCAGCTGGGCTACGACACAGCCTTTCTAGCACGCCCCTCGCTGATGCTGGCCCCAGTGCCCTAGGAGTAGAGGCCAGCTGGCCAGGGCCATTGGCAGCCTCCCAGACCCCCCGGGAAAGCTCCTTCGAGGACCTGGAACGATTCCTGGCGTCACCTGAGGGTTGGGCCTCCAGTGAGTCCCTGGCTGGTGCTGGGCAGGAGATGTCGCTGTCAGAGCAGCTGAAGGGCATCGTGCGGGACATCCACAATGCTATTGGTAAGCAACAGCACTGAGCCCAGCCGTGGCCTTTCTGGGGGATGATGGGGCTTCCTGCACCCCATTGTTTTAGCTGGAACAGACATGGGGTGCACGAGGGGAGGATGGGATGGAAAGTCTTGTGGCTATGCTGCATAACTCATCACTTCTCAGACAGGCTGCTGGCGCTGACGCTGCTGGCCTTCGAGGGGCTCAGCACTGCTGGTGGCAAGGACCAGTGCCTGGCTTGCCTTGAGGAGGCTTTCTTCCCCCCGCTCTGGGCCCCGCTGTTGGCCCTTTACAGGTATCCCTTGGGACCTTGGCCAGGACCCCTGCAGCATCCCCAGCTCCCTCCCCAGCATCCCCTTGCCTCTCTGCCTGCAGGAGTGTTCACCGGCCCCACGAGGCAGCACTGGCCCGCAGTATGGAGCGGCATCGCCATGCCAGCCCTGCAGACATGGGCTTGTCCTCCCAGCTCTTCCCTGCTGCTCCCGGCTGCCCTGCCTATGGCTCAGCCATCGAGGACCTGCGCCTCATCCCACTGGAGACCTGTCCCCGCAGGAAGCTCGACTGCATTGGTGTGGGGCTGTGATTGGGGTCCAGGCTGGCAGTGGGGTGCTGCATGGAGGGTGTTGGGGTGACTCTCAGCTGTCTGCCGTAGTGCGAGCCCTGCGTAGCATCTGCGAGTGTGCTGAGGAGTATTGTGGTCCCCGGGATGGCCGGACCCCCACCTCAGCTGCCATGTGAGTATGGGGTGTGGGGAAACCAGCCTCCCCCAGTCAGGGTGGGGTACGGGGCTGGAGGTTCCCACTGCCAGCATAGCTGACACTTGCTTTTGGTGGCAGCGGGGCAGACGACTTGCTGCCCATCCTGTCCTACGTGGTGCTGCAGACGGGGCTGCCCCAGTTGCTGTCCGAGTGCGCTGCCCTGGAGGAGTTCATCCACGAGGGGTAGGACCTGCTGGGTGTAGGGGGCCATGTGGGTGCTCCTGGGTGGGAGGTACTGACCACTTCCCCTCCCTGGGACAGGGCTGTTGGGACTGGAGGTGTGGGGTGGGGACCTGGGTGAGAGCCACAGCTTCTGTGGGTGCAGGATGGCTGTGGTGGTTTCCGTGAAGGTGTGGTGGCTGCGTCCTGGCTATGGTGGTGGAGTGGACTTCACTATATCTTGGCTATGGTGGTGTCCCAGCCATAACAGTGTGGTGGCCATGGTGGTGTCCTGGCCATGACAGTGAGGTGGCTATGGTGTTGTCCTGGTGGTGATGAGGTGGTGTCGGGGCAGGTACCTGATCGGGGAGGAGGGGTACTGCCTGACATCTCTGCAGAGCGCCCTGTCCTATGTGGAGTCCCTGCAGTGAGGAGGCGCCAGCGGGGGATCCTGTGCAGGTGCTGGGGCAGGTTGGGGTGTCCCCATGGAGGGGTCCCGGGCGTTCTCTGCTCCGAGGGGGCGCTGTGGGCCCGGAGAGCGGAGCGGGCGGTGGTCCCGCCCATCGGTGACGTCGCAGTTGGCGTAGCGCAGGAAAGCGGAAGGGAGCGCGGTGCGGGACCGGCAGGTCTGGGGGGCCCAGGGGTGTGATGGGGCTACACCGGGGGAACCGGGGCAGGAGGGAGCAGTGGAAGGGCCGGGGCAAGTGGGACGGGCCACGGGTGGGAGCCGGGCCCGGGGTGAGAATGGGAGGGCCCCATGGAGCCGGGGCGCCAGGCCGGGCGCGCTGATGCTGCTGCATCTCCAGGATGTGTGCGGGCTCGGCGCTGCGGCAGGAGTACGGGCAGCAGTACCGGCAGGACTGCAGGCAGTACCGGCAGGAGTACCAGCGCTGGCTAGAGAGGGAGTTCTGCTTAGGCCGTGCCGGGGAATGCTCAGACCCCTCCATGGGGGAGCAGCTGCGGCAACGGCTGCGGCAGGAGCCAGCAGTGCTGGGGGCTCTGCAAGAGGATGGCCCCGACCTGGTGGCCCGTGGGCTGCAGGGCCACGAGGACCCAGGGCTGGCACTGTTGGGGCTCGCTGGCGCCTTCCGACAGCTGGAGATGGCAGCCGTCAATCTCTACCTCTTCCCCTGGCGCAAGGAGTTCTGCACTGTCCAGGTGAGGACCTGCAGTGAGGAAATGTTCTGGGGGTGCTGGTGGGGTTTGGGGCACAGGGTGGCTCTAGCCGTGTTCTCCACTCATGTTGCAGACCTTCTCTGGCGCCTACATGCACTTGCTGCGTCCGGTGCTCCCTGAAGCCGACTTGGTGCGGAGTTTTGGCCGGTTGGGCTATGAACAGCGTGACCAGCACCACCTGTCTGTCTCCCAGCGGCTCCCTGGGCCCAAGCTCATTGCTGCTGCCTGTGGCTTCTTTGCCTGCCGGCTGGAGTGTCAGATCCTGGCAGAGGTGCTGCTGCGGGTGCAACCGCACCAGCCGTGTGCCAAGGAGCTGCTGGAGGCGCGTCAGTTGGCTGGAGATGTAGAGGCTTGCGTGGAGGTGCTGCGGCAGCTGGGGATGCAATGTGAGGTGGTTGCTGACTGCAGCGATGATGTGGATCTTTACCAGGGGGAGATGCCGGACAGTCCTAAGGACACAGGGGGAAAAGATGCAGCACCAGGGAAGGACCCAAGAAGCTTGTGGGGCTCAGAAGGCTGCAGAGATGGCGAGTGTGGGCAGGAGCCGGTGTCCTCTGTAGGCAACCTCAAACTGGATACCACCTCCTCTTGCCTATTCCAAGAGCAGGAGCTTCTTGGGGCCAGAAGTCCCCAAGTGCCAGGGGAACCCCAGGATTGGCCTCCTGCCAGCCCAGAGGAAGCTGTGGAGCTGCCCTGCTATCAGCTGCACTCCTGCCTGCGCCAGGGCGTGTTGCCCTCCTACTGCTGCACCACGTGCCACCAGCTCCACGCCAGCGCCTGCACTGCTGGGCAGGTTTGCCGCAGCCAGCACCGTGGGCAGGAGCTGCGCAGCGAACGGCAGCAGCGACTCTGGCTTCAGCGGACTGAGGTGGACATGTTGCTGGCAGACAGCTCCAGACCCTGGTCCTAGCACCATCGCTGGGAGGGGACAGCGAGCCACTGCGCAGCCCCGCAGGACACTGAACTTGTTGCACTGTGCTCCCACTGTAACTGGCTCAGTGTCTCTCAGTAAAGCACGGCTGTCTTGCAGTGTGGTGGTCTCCTGCTCTGCTGGGGGTTTGCAAGAACAGAGCCCACTACTGAGGAAGAGGCATGGCAGTGGTGCCCTCCAACACCTCATCACTCTCTGGGAGCAGCTCTTGCCTCCTAGGAGAGTAGGCTAGGCTCCATTTTAGGGGCCATCCCAGCCCTGGGGGTACCCTTGTGGCACAACAGAGGCAGTGCAGCACCACAGCTGCTTGTGGCCCAGCCGGAAACAAGGGATGAAGCAGTCTACTCCCCACTGTGGGCAGATGCTTTTATTAACAGCAAAGTTGGGGTTACCAGGGGCCTCCAAGGGACAGGGCTGGCCCTGCCAGCACCATGGCCTCTTCTGGGGTCCTCCTCTCTCCTGCCTCTGGCCCTATGCTACCCAGCCCCATCCTGGAGCCTGCCCAGCTCTGGAGCAGACGTGTGTGAGACTCCGTGTTGTGGTGTTCCCTTGCCATCCCCGGGGAAAGAGAGTTAAATTCTGAAGCCATCCAGGAAGGGACAGAACCCACAGTGCTGACGCTGTTCAGCTGCTCAGGGCTTGCTACGCTTGGCCTGGCTCTCTGGCCCTGCACTGGCAGCAGCCACTCGCTTGTTGCGGTGGTGGGGGAAGGTGGGCATGAGCTCCGGTTCACAGGCTGCAGGGCAGAGACAGCAGTCAGCAAGACCCGAAGTCTCCCTCCTGACCCCTGCCCCACGGAGAGTTACTCACGCAGCGGCTTCTCCTTGAAGTAGGAGCTCTCTATGCAGTCCTTTGCTGTCGCCCTGCAGGGACAAGGGGACGTGGCAGGCACCCCCCCATCCACAGGTGGGTTTCTTCCCCATGCTGCCAGTGCCAAGCTGCTCTTACCGCTTTTTGGGATCATACATGAAGAGGAAGTGGAGCAGCCGCAGCCCAGCCTCTGACAACCAGGGGAACTTGTGCTTGAGGTTGTTGTACGGCTGTTTCCGCAGGGTGTACTGACTGGCCAGGGGCAGCTTAGAGAAACCCTGTGGCGGTCGGAGTATCAGGTGCAAGCAGGGAGGAGCAGAAGTCAGAGAAGAACATCAGGCAGGGAGCAAGGGACTGTTCTCACCGGCCAGATGTTTTCATTGGGTGTCCCCAGGAGCTGCACAATGAGGTCAATCTGGTGGATCTCTGAGGTGCCTGGCAGCAGTGGCTTGTGGGCCAGCAGCTCAGCGAGGATGCAGCCCACAGCCCTGTAGAACACAGAATTCAAGAGTCAGCAGGGGCAGGAGAAGCCCCTCCACTGACCACCCCCTGCTGTGGGTTTGCAGCCTCTTCCTACCACATATCAATGCTGGTAGTCTGTGTTGTCATCCCCAGCAGTAGCTCAGGTGCTCGGTACCTGTGCAGGGGATATCACCATCTCATGAGGACAACAGGGCTCATTTGCGTCACCCCCAGCCAGTGTGGCCCCAACCACTCACCAGAGTGTGACCACTTTGGGCGTCATGGGCTTTGGTGGCATCCCATAGGTACGTGCCAGGCCAAAATCAGCTGCAACAGAGACTTGGGATGAGGAGAGACGCAAAGCTCTGCTTTCCTACCACATCATGGGAGGCCATCTGGTAGAGGTGAGGGGCAGCTTCCCAGGGCTCACCTATCTTCACACAGCCTTTGTCAGTCATGAGCAGGTTGGACACCTTCAGATCCCTGCAAACAGAAGAGCCAGTTGGTACCACCCTTCAGGCACAGCTCCTCCCTGGCTCTTCCTCTGGGTTCAGCAGCAGCTGAGCCAGCATGAAAAGCCAGTGTCATTGCTGAGTGACCTCCCTGTCCCACACAGAGCCACCAATTCAAACCAAACCCCAACACTCACAACAACTCACTCCCAAGACATGGGTGTGGGAGTCCAAGGGTTCAGCATCCCCCACCCATCAGCCCCTTCTCCTCATGCTCCCACCTGTGGATGATGTAGTTCTCGTGAAGGTACTGCAGACCCTTGAGGACTTGCAGGATGATGCACTTCACCTGGAGACACAGGGCACACACATCTGTGGAGCTCAGAACAAGCCACTTACCCTCTGCCACATCTCTCACTGCCCTGCAGTGCATCAGTCCCCCCATGTCCTCCCAGTGTAGCTCAAAGCCTGTCTATGGGTACATTTTCTTCCAGCTACTTCCCTGCCAGTTTGCTCCAGCCCCAAACCCAGCCTAAAAAGTCCCTGAAGCGTTGCTCCCCAGCCCAGCTTAAAAGTATAGGGAGTTCACACTGGTGGTCATTGTGTTCTGGCTAGAGTGGCAGCACCTTCTTAGAAATCACAAACCTAAAACTTAGCCTAACTTTTACCTGAGCCTCTGAAAAAGGAGTCTGCATGTTCTCGAGAAGGCTGGCCAGGTCCTGCTCACAGTAGCCCATCACCAGAAAAATACTGTAGCAGACAAGATATAGTCAAGGAACCTTCCCAGGACACCTTCCCAGGACCAAATCCATTGCTCAGCAGAGGCCCATGCCATGAAAGGTGGCTCAGGGAAGTGAAAAGAGGCTGAAAAGTAGAGAGAGAAAAGGGGAAAGAACAAACCAGGCACTCTCACCTCTCCAGGTGGTTCCCCACAACCACCTCCTTCAACTCCACAATGTTGGGGTGCCGAAGCTGCAGGAGCAGGGTGATCTCCCGCAGGCTGCTGATAGGCATCCCTGCAGAGAGCAAAAGCCGGCCTCGAGCAGGGGCTGGCAATGCTCCTGCTCACCGTCAGAGCTGCCCCAACTCCTCCATTACCGTCTTTCTCGTTGTCCATCCGCACCTTCTTTAATGCCACAGTCTCATCTGTCAGCGTGTCCCGGGCCCGGTCTGGAACAGCAGCATAGGTCACACCATCAACAACAGGAAATAAACACTGCTTTTACTGTGACCCAGCAGGACCCCTGTAATGAAGGGCCTCCTCCTCTCAGCCTCAGCCACAGTACCCCTACCCAACACAGTACTGCTGCCAGGATGCAGATGGGCTGCAGCCCACCCAGAAACTGGCTCTGCAGCCAGCACTGCACTTACACACTATGCCATAGGTGCCCTCTCCGATGCGATTCAATTTCTCGAACTCCTTCACACTCCGGCATCTTCCCAGCTGGAAGCAAAGAGGTGATCCCTAGCTCCAGGGCAGCCCTCAGAGGTTTCTCACCAGCCTTCCCAGGAACACATGAACTCAGCATCAGACTAACACCTTAAGCTACTCCCTTCCCTCTCACTGGGCAGACGACGACGCCACTTTACAGAGCAAAACAACATTTCAGAAGCACCATGGGCACCTCAGCAATGCCAGCAGCTGTCATGGAGACAGCTCCTTCAGCTCCAGCCCTGAGACAGATCAACATCCCTGCCACCACCCCCAGCTCCCTTTGCCCAGCACCGCGGGACGACTCTACAGGCACCACAAAAGTGCCCAACCCCCTCCCTGCCGCCAGCCTGGCCCGGTGAAGGGGGAGCCGGGGGAGCCCAAGTAAACGCCGGTGTAGGGAGCCCTCCCCGCTCACATGAGGCCCCGGCCCCCCTCCTTGTCCTCTTCCTTCCCCAGCAGGCCCCGTGACCGCCAACTCCCGCAGCCCCTAGGCCTCTGAAGGCTTTGGGTGCCCCTTTTCCCGCTGCTCACCCTGTCAGCCGCCGGCACCTCGAAGTAGCCCTCACCCCGCAGCCGCCGCAGCCTCAGCGGCTCCAACTCCCCTTCACCAGAAGCCCCCTCCGCCATGTCGCTGCGCGCCGATGCGTCTTGCCATATACGCACGGCCCCGCCCCCTCCCGCATGCGCAGTGCGCGCGGGTCGCGCCTTTCCGCACGCGTCGTGCCACCTGCCTGCCGCAGGCCCCGCCTCCCCCGCGCCGTTCCCGAGCGACGCCCGCTGGGCTCGGCCCGGGAACTCCCATGGCCCCGCCCCGTCCCGTCGTGGCCCCCTCCTCCTGCTCCTGACTGCGGCCTCCTCGACCCTTCCAGACACGACCTCCCCCGCTAGGCGGCGCTCTCGCGAGACTCGACGCACGCACCCCGGAAGCGGCGGCGGAACCCGGAAGCGGCGGCGAGGCAGGATGGACGGTAAGGACGGGCGGTACCGGGGCGGGGGGTTCCCTGAACCGGACTCTGTCAGCAGCGGGGCTTCGCCCGATGGCCGCGGCCGCGGGGATGGCGGTGTCCTGGGGCTGGGGGCCGGAGGCGCGGGCCGGCGGGGCCGGGCCCGGGGCTTATCCCGGTGCCGTTCCTGAGGCCCTGCTCTCCTTCCCTTCCAGACACGCTCTTCCAGCTGAAGGTGAGAGCAGCAGCAGGTTCTCCTTCTCTCCGTCGTGTACCTGCCGTCCCGGAGCGCCGGTGATGGTGGTCGCCTCCCGGGAGGGGCCTGAGGACCGTCCACTCGCAGACTCACTGGGGCTTCTACCGCGGCCCCGCACCAGAAGGAGGATCCGCCTTCTAGGAGGCGCGGGGATGCCGCGGGTGTTCCGCCGATTCCGGCGGCTGCGGGAAGAGGGAGCCCGTTAGCCGGCATTGTCCTTCAGGGCTGCAGCTCCCGCCGCTTCTATTGTCAAGCCGGGAGACTGGGTTTCCCACTGTACCCGTGCGCCTGCCAGGGTCTGAGTCTTTGTGGCCGCAGTCGTTGGGCGGGGCAGACAGGCCGGATGGTTCTGTGCTGTCATATCGTGCACTAACCCGGTACTTTCTCTACAGTTCACAGCGAAGCAGCTGGAGAAGCTCGCCAAAAAAGCCGAGAAAGACTCTAAGGCCGAGCAAGCCAAAGTCAAAAAGGTTGGTGAGAGCTCGCCTTGTGTGCGGAGCTGCTGTGCCGGCTCTGCCAGCCCTTGGTACAATGAACAGGGGAAAGGGGCAGCTTCCCTGAAACTGTTCTGAATCCCTCTTCGAGCTTTCAGATCTACCACGTGCATGTAGTGTGTTCCTGCAACACCGGGAGGGAGTTAATTCCTTTTGAGTGAGGTGCTTGGTGTTCTGAGGTCATGGGAGAGCCATTTCCTGCTGGAAACCTGTTGTACAGGATCCAAGTGTGCTTATTGGTAAATCTGCAGTAGATTCTCTATGCAAGTGCTTGCTCTTTGTCCTTCCAGGCCCTTCAGCAGAAGAATGTAGAGTGTGCTCGTGTCTACGCAGAGAATGCCATCCGCAAGAAGAATGAGGGCCTTAATTGGCTCCGCATGTCATCCCGGGTGGATGCGGTGGCCTCCAAGGTCCAGACAGCCGTAACAATGAAGGGGGTAAGAGCCTCTGCGTGGGTATGGGGCTTTGGATGGGTTCATACCCTGCTGAGAGCGAATGTTGGCTCTTCCCCTGTCACCACTTCACACTTCCGTGTCCCCACAAAAGGGTCAGCCATGCCTTGGAGTTCAAAGCTCCTTAGGCTCTCTGAGGAGCCCAAGTGGGGTGGCCTTGCAGTGGGGCCACTTTGTCTGCGGACTCAAATCTACCAGACAGAGAGAGACTTATGTCTGGAACCTTATGATTTGTGTAAGGGTGGTGGGCTGGGACAGGGAGCACTGCCTGAGGTCTTCAGTGACAGCAGTGTGGCTGGAGAAACCCACAGCCTGGCTGAACTTGCAGACAGCCAGTGTGTAGTGAGTGGAAAGAGCCTGTCCTGCCTCACAGTGCTGCTGGGAGCATCAGAATTGCTGGTTTCTCTCTCACTGCCTGGGTTTTCCTCTTGGCAGTGATACACATTGCTTTTGGGAAGAATCTTTGAAGTAAACCATCTCTTACAGGTGACGAAAAACATGGCCCAGGTGACCAAGGCCTTGGACAAGGCTCTGAACTCCATGGACTTGCAGAAGGTGTCTGCAGTGATGGATAAATTTGAGCAGCAGGTTCAGAATTTGGATGTTCATACGTCGGTGAGTGCAGGTGGCCTCTGAGGGACTGGAAGCAGCTCGGTTTGGAGGGTGTGATTGTCTGTGACCTGTCACATGCTGTCTCTCATGTCCCAGTTGTAACTCAGGCTCCCACAGGAGCAAGTGGACTGCAGCCGTTGCTGTGGGAAACCTCCAGAGTGGTTCACACTGTTTTGCTTTGTGTGTTTGAGGGACAGGAGAGGTGTTGGAAAGACATGTCTCCACGGCTGAGTGGGGAAGGAGTTTGCTGTGCAAAGAGGCAAATGCAGCAGATGGGGAGAAGAGGGAGAGGGACTGTTTCTGTGTTGTACAAAGCTGTTATTCAGCAGGGGGATCTGTGGCAGAACCAGACCTTAGAGTCAGGGACTCACAGAATTGTGACTGTTGAGATCATTGAATCCAACCATTACCCAGAACTGCCAGGTTGCCACTAACCCCCTGTCCCTCAGCACCACATCTCCACAGCTTTCCAGTCCCTCCAGCCCAGCGTGGGCCAGGCCTTGACAGCCCTTTTGGCGATGAAATTGTTCTTCACGTCCAACCTGAACCTTCCCTGGTGCAACTTGAGGCTGTTTTCTCTTGTTACTTGGGGAAAAGACACTGACCCCCGCTTTGTTCCAATCTCCTTTCAGGGAGCAGTAGACAGTGACAAGGTCTCCCCTGAGCCTCTTTTTCTCCAAGCTGAACCCGCCAATTTCCTTCAGCTGCTCTTCAGAGCACTGAAGTGCACCAGACCCTTCCCCAACTTCACTTCCCTTCTCTGGACACACTCCAGCATCTCCATATCCTTCTGGCAGTGAGTGAGGGGCGCAAAACCAACTCAGGATTTGAGGTGCACCCTCACCAGTGCCCCATAGAGGGGGACAGTTCCTTCCCTGGGCCTGCTGGCCACACTATTGCTGATACTCCTACCCCTGGCCCTGCAGGGGCCCAGTGGTGATGTGGGAGCTGCAGATGTTTGTAGCAAAGAAAGAAGCTGGGTCAAGTGGCTTTGGCCGTGAGCCAGAGTGATGGATTGTCTCTGTCGCAGGTCATGGAGGACTCTATGAGCTCCGCCACCACGCTGACCACACCACAGGAGCAGGTGGACAGCCTCATCGTCCAGATCGCAGAGGAGAATGGCCTGGAAATCATTGACCAGCTCAACCAGCTCCCTGAGGGCGCTTCAGCAGTCGGAGAGAGCTCTGTCCGCACCCAGGAAGACCAGCTGTCACGGAGGTTTGTTCTTTCCTGGGTCTTTTGCCTTCTGCAAGTCCTTCCTAGGGATCCTTCACAAATCCAAAGGGAGTGATTTAGCCCATCACAGCAGGCTGGGTGGGTGCTGAGCCCCCTTCCCTCATACCAGAGCCCAGCAGTCCCCATGCAGGCTGGTGAGATGACCGTTCGCTCTGGGTCTGGGGCCGGGGGTGGCTTTTGGCACTTAGCTGTGAGTTTTCATCAATGGGGCTGCAGAACAGTCTCCCTCTGCTCTGTGCTCACCCTCACGCAGCTGCTGCTGCTCTGGGAACGCTCAGCACTGACCTTCAAACAGCTTCAGGAACAGGCTGTCTCCCTGGAACTGCCCCAGGAGGAGCTGATAAGCTTCCTCTTCCCAGTCCCTCCCTGTGCAGCTGCCACTAGGGTCCATCTGGGGACAATTCCTGGGCTGTGGTGTCCTGCCCTGAGAGCTGGGAGAGGGAAAGGAAGCCAGGAGGCCCTTTTCCACAGTTCCTCGCCTGTGCTGGTGGCAGATCTCCATGTTACCCCTGGCCATGTGCTCCAGGACTGCATTTCTGGCAGCTGCTGCAGGCAGGAAGTTTTGAGGCAGAGACATTACCTTCATGCACCAGCTGAAGAGTCTTTCTGAACCACAACAATTTCCTGTTGCCCTGATGTTGCTTCCCTCTGATGCTCTCCCTTCCAGGTTGGCTGCCTTGCGGAATTAACAGCTCCACCTGCCCCTGCGGACTGCTGCCCCGCTCTGGTGGTTCCATGTGTGGGGCGGAGGGGCCGGGTCTTCTTCCCCACCTCTCCTACGTCCATGCTCTGACAGCAGCACGTCCCCAGCCTGTGGTTAGACTCTTCTTTTGGGGTGACAAAAGCAGTGATCTTGGCAGGGGCTTTCTGAGCAGAGACGGCTTTTCTCTGGCCTTGAGGAACGCTTTGCTGGTTCTGATTTCAGGGTGTCTTTCATGTGAGAGTTGCTGCTGGGCTCTGGCAGCGTTCTGCTCCTGGTTTAACACAAAGGAACCCTTCTGGAGGCGGGTTGTGGTGTCTCCTGGGGTGCTGCCCGCCCAATTGTCCTCCATGTGTGGCACTTTCTGTTGTCAGTTGTCTGAGACCACAGCTCCAAGCTGTGTTTTCTTCAAGGCCCTGCAGCAAGGAGCTGTTTACAGAGCGAAGGCAGGTCCTGCAGGCTGCCCTCATCTGGCAGTGCTTTGGGAAGTCTGGTTTTCTGGGAAGGCCTGCGCCTTGCAGGGAGGGAGGTCACACAATGATGTCCCTTCCCTCGCAGCGGGGTGCCCTGTTTGCAGCCTCCACCTCGTCCTGCTGGGCCACACCTCCTTGGAGCTCCTTGCCACAAAGTGACCTTTGAACCGCTCACCCTGCCTGTGAATCCTCATGCTCCCCGGCTCCAGCTGCTGTGGGCTGGAAACAGTTAACCCAGCCCTCTCCTCCTGCACGGAGCAGCTCCTGCTGCTTGCCCAGCACCTGGGAGCGGGTGGCAGCAGCTGTGGTGGCCACAGCCACGTCCCCAAACATCCCCCAGCCTGGATGGCTGTGATGGTAAATGCGAGACCACCCCAGGAGTGTGGCTGTGACTCATCCCCTCCATATCTGCTGCTGTTTCTGCCGTCCTCCACCTCACTGCATCTGCTCTGCCGCTCACAGAGCCTGGAACCTGGCTGGATGTGGAGTGGGGGGCTGATTCCCCATCTCCTCACCCCCTGTTTTCATGGGGAAATGAATGCAGCTGCTCCCAGTTACTGCTGAGACGCTGGGCTGGTGGAAGCTGGCTGGGAATGAAACGCTGTTTCCTTTGGCTCTCAGGGAGGAACTTCAACCTCTTCGCAAGCTGAGGGTCAGGGCCAGCAGTGCTGAGCTGTGCTGTGCATGACCCAGGGCTGGTCCCCAGGGCAGCTCCAGTTTGCTTTGCGGGGAATTTAAAGGCTGCTGCTTTGGGCTGAGCTGTGAGGAGAGGAGAGAAGCATGAGGAGAGGGGAAGCTGCTCCCTCTCTCCTGCTGCTGGCTGTTGTCCCCGGCTGGGCCAGGGGCCATCTCCTCAGCACACAACACAAACACTTTTCACTGTTTTGATGATTTCTGAGTTCAGTGGCCTTGGCAGCGTGTGTCTACTGACCGACAGAACCTTCTTCCTTGCATGGGGTGGTGACCGAGGAGGTGGCTGTTGGCTACAACATCTCCGGTGCGTGGTGCAGTGTTGGATCTCGTGCCCTGCCCCAACAGGCTGGGCAGAAAGCAGGAGACTCCACAGAGACTTGGGTAGGGGCCGCTGGCTCCTGCTCCCCAGGACACCCGTGGGGCTGGGGGCTGGGATGTGTCCTGTGGCCTCAGTGAACACCCCCTCTTTCAGCTTGATGTGTCTGTGATTTCATTTCTGTGTTTTATCAAAGCTCATCTTGTTGCCTTTTTCTTCTCAAACCCTCGTTCGTGCTGTTTTAAATAAACAACCCCTGAATGTCCATCAAGCTCTGTCTGAAGCTCTCAGGTGACTTGGGGGTTGTCCCCTGTTCCTCTCTGCCCATTCCACAGTGTGACCCACAGCCTCCTTTTGCCCAGGGGAAGAGGTCACTCATTCCCTTTGCGTAGGAGAGCCAGCGTGAGCAGGAGCCACTGCATCCCCAGTGCAGCCAACACTATCTCCAGGAAGCCAGGGCAGCCAGCTCTGGTCACCTCATTTCCCCAATGTGGTTTCTGGGCTGTTCAGCTCTCTGTGCCCAGCTCCACACCTCTCCCAGCTCTTGTGGGGAGAAGGTAGGGCTTCCTGAGAGGGGAGGTTACCAGATCCTAATCCCCTGGTGCCTTCCACCCCAGTCCTGCCAGCAGCACCTGCCCTCAAGCAGCTTCACCACTGGAGATAGTGGCTGTGCCCATCCCATCATCCCTTCCCTGTGCCCAGTCCCTTTCCAGTGCTGGTCCCTTCTCTGCACCCAGTCCCTTCCCTGTGCCCAGTCTCTGTCTCAGCTGGCAGCCAGGGCTCTGTGCCTCAGCCAAGTTACGAATGCCACAGGAAGATGTTTCTCTTTCTCCTGCCTGTTTTCCTGGTGCTTGAAGCCGCCTCCGTCTCCAAGACAGGCTGTTCCCAAACGCAGGAGGAAATTGCTAAGAAGATAATTGAGTAGCCAATTAATTAGGTAATGATTAATGTCAGCATCCTGTGGAGGCAGCCCCGCAGCCACCCCAGCCGGCTGGGTGTTGTTGCAATGTGTCAGTCCCAGTCCGGCAGCAGCTCTGAGGCTTTCCCCATGTCTTGCCCGCCAGGGTTGTGGAGCTGAGGCGGCTGACGCTGGGCTGGCCCGTCGCCTTCTGGGAGCAGGGCAATGGGGCCAGGGTCTCCACAGAGTCCCGCTGTGGACACAGGCTGATGGCCGTGCTTGAAGCTTTATTTTGCTTTATTTCGGACGAGTTGGCAGGGCTGGGCCCATCCCAGGGCTGTGGTGGAGCTGGGACTGGTGCTAGGGGAGGAGGGAGCACAGCAGCACCAGTGCCAGGGCTGCAGGTGCGAGCCCAGCTGTGCCGGCACTGTTGGGGTACCCGTAGCTGGTCCTGCACGTCCCATCCAGCTCCTCAAAGGCGATGGGTGTCTCGTGGGCAGGCGTGCCCTGAAGCATGTTCTTCACCTGCAGTGGGGACAGGGTGAGCTCCCACAGTGAGATGCCACATGCAGCCCCATCACTGAACATGGTCCCATGTCCTCTTTCATCCTCCTGCCCACCATGTCCCTGTGCCACCCCATGTCCACCTCAAGTGCATCCTGATACCCCCGTGGCCCACATGGCCCTGTGCCCCCTTCCTCCCTGTGCCCGGTGCTTTGCACCCCATGCCCTTCTCACCTGCTCCACCCTCCTGAAGACGCGAAGCAGGTTCTCAGCCAGAGCTGCCTTCACTTCTGCTTCCGTCCAGTTCCTTGCCAGCAGCTCGGCCACCAGCGCAGGGTACGTGGAGACATCCTCCAGGCCAGTGGGAAGCCTGTGTGACCCCACAGCTCACAGCTGGGCCTGGCAGTACCCACCTCCTGCACCCCCACCTACCCGCACAGGGTGGCAAGTCCCCTGGCCAGGGACACACTACCCTGTCCCACCCACATGGCCCTTCCCCTGCTTTACCCCGAGACACCATCATAGTCCCCGCCGAAGCCAACAGACGCAGCACCAGCCACTTTCTTCACATAGTCCATGTGGTCTGTGGGTGCAGGGAGTCATGGTGTGAGTGGGATGGACCTTGCCGCCGACCCCTTACCTGCCCAAGTGCCCGACTCACTAGCGACGTCGGCCAGCGTGGCCGTGTCTCTGCATGTCACATACGCGTTGTAGAAGTTAACCATCACCAGGCTCTCTGTGGAAGCCTGTGAGAGAGGCAGCCCTGAGCCCTGCAGCATCCCAGATGCTGGTCCCACACTGTGCCCCTGTGCTCACCACCATCCTCAGCACATCGTCAGGCACGTTGCGGCGGTGAGGACAGAGGCTGTAGGCAGATGAGTGGCTGAAAATGACAGGGGCTTTGGAAAGGCTCAGCACAACCTTCATGGTCTCCACCGACACGTGGGCCAGGTCCACGATCATGCCCAGGCGGTTCATCTCCTCCAGCACCATCTTGTGGGGATGGGGACAGAGTAGGTGAAGGGTGCATGAGGATCTGTGGCAGCCCCACGTGGGTGTGGGCACTGTGCACCCAGGACACCCACTGCTCAGCTTAATCATAAAATCACAGGGTTGTCCAGGCTGGAAAAGACCTTTAAACTTACTGAGTCCAAACATTAACGCAGCCCTATGTCCCTCAGCACCGCATCTCTACATCTTTCTAACCCACTGCCCTGAGCAGCCTGTGCCAGGGCCTGACAGTCCTTTTGGGGAAGACATTTTTTCTCATGTCCAACCTAAACCTACCCTGGCACAAGTTGAGGCTGTTTCCCTTTATCCCCTAGACCTCATACTCACCTTCCCAAAGGTTGAGAGGCCCTGGTGCTTGGCTGCCTCATCCCCCGTGTCCACCAGCCAGTTGTCAGCCCTACAGAACGAGGAGAGCATCATCATGGACCCTTGGCTGCACAACCCATTCCCCGCCCCATGCTGTGCTGGCCCTGACACCCCATCCCCTGCCCCCCACTGCTACCAAGGGGTGTTGCAGCTGTGGGTGAGGGTCATGTAGCGGACACCCAGACGGTAGAAGGTGCGCAGGACGCCCAGGCTGCTGTCGATGGAGTGGCCGCCCTCCACCCCGATGAGACTGGCCACCTTGTTGCTCTTGAAAGCACTTTCGATGCCTGGGGGGGGGCAGGGGTACATCAGCTGGGACGGGCACTGGGACACCTGTCCTGGGGTGCCCACGTCCTGGCCCCGAGTCCACTCACCGGTGCTGTCGACAACGCAGGCAAAGGTGTCAGGGTAGAGCTCGCACATGCGATGCACTACGTCGATCTGCTCCAGCGTGCGCTTCACCGCATCCTTGTCCTGCGTTTCGCAGGGCACGTACACCGACCAGAACTGCCCGCAATGGCACGCATTAAGGACCAGCAGCCTGGACCTGTGCCCACCTCTATGTGGCCGAGTGCCCCTGACCACAACAGTGCCCTCCCTGGTGCCCCCCGCCGTCCCACCTGCCCTCCCACGTGCCCACGGCGCAGCTTGGGGATGTTGGTGTGGGTGTCGTTCAGCAGCGTGAGGTTGGCTTCGGGCAGCCTCAGCTGGTTGTTGAACCTCCGGAGGAGCTGCCAGGGCAGGTCGTTGTGCCTGGGTGGGGGAGAAAGCAGTTGTGAAGGCTGTCTGGCTGTCCAGTCAGCCTCCTGGTTGTTCGTCACCCTGTCTGTATGTCCACCCATTCCTCACTCACCTGGCCATCAATCCATCCATCCACCCAGCCATCCATCCATCCACCTACCCATCCATCCATTCATCCACCATCCACTCATCTGTCATCTCATCCATCCACCCATCCCTCCCTCCCCTCTGCCAAGAGCCACCCCAGCCAGGAGCCAGGGGCAGGTCACACCCCGGGGACAGCCCCGTGTTTGCTGGCTAGTGAGGAGGTTGGGGCTCCCTCTGTGCACCCCTCCACCCCACATCCCCACTCCACCCTCACGCCAGTGGGAGCCAGCCCCAGGGTCTCTCTGACAGCAGTGTCGCTGTCACTGCTGTGGGGATGTCAAACCACCAGGTTGACTTCACCGTCATCGCACGCAGCAGGACTGCTGGGGAACTTCTGGGGGACAGACGCAAGGGCCAGCTCTCACTTCTCCCCTCTTGCGTCATCGTCCCCACAGCCTCCTCTGGCCTGCACCCAGTTTCAGGAGCTGCTGCAGCCCAGAGCTGGTGCCACAGGGGAACCTTGCAGAGCTCCTGAGCACCCTGAAGCTCCCAACACTGCACCAGGGACATCCCTTAGGACATGACCCCACTGTTTGCCCAAAGCGGGGACTTCCCCTGAGGCAGCCTGACCCAAGGTTTCCCAGTATCCTGCCCACTCCTGCCTGGGCTGCATCTCCTGGGGATCCCCTGGGCTGTCCCACTGTGGGGTGCCTGACTCAGGATGCCCCAGCAGGGCTGTCCCCAGTGGGGTTTTCCAGCCGGGCCGCTTCTCTGGGTGCCCACAGACACAGCTGTCCAGGACAGGCAGGTGTGTGTGGGAAGGGGCAACCTTTGCTCACCCGTCGATGACCGGCGTGGTGGTCATGATGCGCTCGGCCTCCTCCCGATGACTCTGCCCGGTGCAGGGTAGGAGCAGGCACAGCACCAATGCCAGTGCCAACACGGTCCCACCCGGCATCCTCACCTGCTTGACGCCGCTGCGGGGTGAGCTGGGGTGACCTGCTGCTGCTGCTGCTGCAAGCCCACCGAGCGCTTGCCCCACAGCGGCTGCCCCAGAACTCCGTCGGTCCCCTCCTGCTGTAAATCAATAACCAGGAGCCTCAGCCATAACTGCGCCCTGTGCCCAGCGCTGGCAGTGCCAGGGAGCTGGGGTGGCACAACGGGCACTAGGGCAAGAGGACGGCAGCCTCCCGCAGCCCGGCTCCGGTGGCAGGGCTGTGCCGGGGCCTCTCTGCATAATTGTGGCGACGCTCCTGGTCCCTCTAATGCAGCCCAGATTTTTTGGCTGGGAAACTGCCAGTCTCATCCCCGCCCTTGGTCCCCCCAGTGCCAGCACCCACCAGCACCCTTGGCTGGGTGCTGGCACCACCGGCACCCCTGTCCCTCACTCACCCGGGCCCTGGGACGCTCGGGCAGCTGCTGCTTCCAGCAGCTGGGAGATGTGTGTTCCGGATTGCGTGCTGGCGGCAGGGCTGGGATGGGCTCCGGCCACCCCAGAGCCACCCCCTGACATGGCGCCGGGTACTGCAGAGCAGCCGCCTGCCGTCGCACCCCCTGGCTCTGTGGCGAGTTGCCCACAGAGGGGCCTAGGGGCAGCAGCTGGGGAGGCACAGCTCTGTCCTGGGGCTGCCGTTGGAGCTGGGCTCCCTCCGCCCCACAGCCCTGCTGCATGTTGTGTGTGGGGGAAACTGAGGCACCCATCAGTGCCCATGGTGGGGCACTCTGCTGGCTCCTGTGCAGAGGCCAGTGGTGGCCATGGTGTCCTGCAGGGCAAGAGGCACCTCAGAGCTGCTGGGAATGGCATGGAGCCACGTGGAGTCAGCCAGCCCTGCTCCATGCTCCCTAGGAATCTCTTCCCTTGGGGAGCCCCATGGGGTCACTGGGGTGACCTGTCACCTTTCCCACCACTGGCCAAGTGAGGTGCCCTGGTGCCCCTTAGCTCTCCTGGCCATGGTTGTAGGTCTGGCCACGTGGGACCCTCATCCCAGGGGTGCCCCAAGTCTGAGGCCACCCCACAGCCCTCTGGCCTTGCAGGCAGTGCTCTCCCAGCGATGGCCCCAGCGTGGCCGGATCCCCAGCCCCTCAGCAGGAATGTGCCGGGGGGGCCAGCATCCCGCCCGCCGGCTGGCTTCCTCTTTTGCCGCTATTTAAGGCCGGTCCCAGCGCTTTCCCTGCAGCAGCCGGGACCATGTCGCGGATGGATGTGACCGAGACATTCGCCGGCATCTCCCTGCCCGGCCACCTCCACACTCAGGAGTCCCTCAGCTTCGCCACCAGCTTCACCTTCCGTCCCACTGATGTGGTCATCGCCACTTACCCCAAATCAGGTGAGGGGCGGCAGGGCAGGGGGCTGTGGGTCAGGAGGGGTCTGTCAGGGATGGGCCACAACAAGGGACACCCAGAATGGTGATGGGGGTCATGGGCAGGGGCTGCAGCACAGCCCTTGGCTTGCCAGGGACACCTGGAGCCACCTGCGTGGCTGGGAGGCAGCTGGGCTTGGTGCCAGCTGCCAGCCCCTCCCTGGCAGGGCCCACAACAGTGACCATAGGCCGGCAGCCACTGACCTCCATGGCCCCAGCCATTGGCCCCCACCTTGCCCTGAGAGTGTGAGGCAGCCATCTCAACACTCTCTTCAGCCCCAGACTGGTGGGATTGGTGGGGACTCTGGCCTGGGGGTCCCACATGACAGTGCCAGCCCAGCTGCAGCCCCATGCCATGCCCTGACGTGCCATCCCATGCCCTGCCGTGACCCGGCTCCCACCAGGCACCACCTGGATGCAGGAGATCCTGACGCTGCTCTTCAGCCACGGGGACGTTCAGCCAGCTAAGACCATCCCCAACTGGGAACGGGCACCCTGGCTGGAGCAGATCTACTTCAGGGACATGCTGCAGGACACGGCGGCCCGGCGCCTCCTCACCACCCACCTGCCTGCCCGCGTCCTGGCAACTGCCCTGCAGCAGGGCAAGGCCAAGGTGATGGGAGAGCTGGGACTGGCTGGAGGAGTTTCTGCTGGGGTATCCCATGCCCCTGGGGCTTCCCACAGCTGGAGTGGCTGCTGGGGACTTCCCGAGTGAAATCCCCCCCGGCTGCGGGGCTGATGCTGAACTCCTGCAGGTCATCTACGTGGCCAGGAACCCCAAGGACGTCGCTGTCTCTTTCTACCACTTCCACCGTCTGGCCAAGTTCCTGCCTGACCCCGGCTCCTTCGATGCTTTTCTCACACGGTTCATCGAGGGCACTGGTAAGGGCTTGGGGGGTCAGCGAGGTCCTGGGACTCTGCCGCAGGGCCCCCCATCACCCCCAGCCTTCTCCCCAGTGCACTATGGGTCTTGGTTTGACCATGTCAAGGGCTGGCTGGGCCAGCGGCACCTCCTGGACATTTTCTACATCACCTATGAGGAGCTGCACGAGGTGAGCCCCAGTGCGTCCCCATCCCCGATCCCGTCCCCACCGGCTGCCCCGGGCTGACGGTGCGGCTGGGCGCAGGACCTGCGCGGTGCAGCACAGCGGCTCAGCACCTTCCTGGGCTGCCCACTGGCTCCGGAGACGCTGGGAGCCCTGGAGCAGCACTGCACCTTCGCTGTCATGCGGGACAACACCATGACCAACTACACCCTCATTCCCTCCGAGATCATCGACCACAGCCAGGGGCGCTTCATGAGGAAAGGTGAAGGGAAAGGGGAGTTCGACTGGGAGGGAGAGGACACAGCGGGGGAGCTCCAGCTCTGACTACAGCCCTTCTGCCACCCCGTCCCCTCCATTTCTGCAGGAGTGGTGGGCGACTGGCGCGACCACTTCTCTCCCCAGCAAAACGCCCTCTTCAACCGCCTCTACCAAGAGGAGATGGGTGACGTAGAGCTGCCCATGCACTGGCCCATGGCCTGAGGAGGCGGGGGGAGCCAGTGGCACTGCACAATGTGACTGCCCACCCCCTGCCTCAGCACCCAACAGCCCCCATAACTCAGGCATCCAAGGGCTGCGGCATGCAGGGGGTCACCAGCTGTATGACACCAGCCCCCACAGGGACAAGGGGCTCTTCCGGCTGCATATTGTGGCCATCTCCATGGCCTTCCTGCCCCTGGGATGGGGGCACGTGGCCGTGACCCCCCCACTTCCGTCAATCCAACACTGGGGAAATAAATATTTATTGCTGTTCCTGGCTGGCCGCGTGTTCCCAGGGCGTGGGTGGGAAGCGCCGCGCTGCTGGCGCCGCTGGCGGGAAGCACCCGGTACTATCGGAGTTGCATCGGGGTGGGGACTCATCCCCGAGGACCTTATCTGTGGTAGGGGTCAATGGCCAGGCAGGCAGCACAGGGGCCATGGCAGGATGCCAACCCCCACAGCCAGGTCATGGTGTCTGTCAGTAAAGCTCATGGCACGGAGACGGCTCTTCCAGCAGAACCAGGAGCTGCCAGCTCCTACATGTCCTCGCAGGGACCTCCCCAGAACACCAGACCCTCCTGCTCTGCCCCAGGGCATCCTCAGCAGCACCCTTCAGCTGCCCTCTGCACCCCAGTGCCTCCCACCCTATCCCTGCTCCCCAGCCTTGTTGCACCACTGGCTGGTACAGCCCAGCTGGGTGACACATGGGGCCCCCCCTGCACCCACTGTTGGGACAGCCAGCCAGATTAGGGTGCCAGGGCAGAGCTGTGCCCACATCAAGGGCCGGCTGCTGCCGCAGGCTCGCTCCGCTCCGGGTTTCTATGGAGACGTCTATTATCCTGCTTTATAGAAGATGAATCAGGAACTATAAATACTCAGGCTGGTCAGGGCAGTGCGGGCAGCAGGGCCAGCAGTGGGCACTGCCGGAGGGTCCCAGTGGTTCAGTGTGGCCACCACCACGGTTCATGCACAGGTGGAGACAGCCTGGCACCCATGTTCTAGCACTCAGGGTGACAGCAGCATCTTTGGCCACGGAACCCAGCTGGGTGGCATCTGCATGGCAGGGTCATGGTTGGCCCCTGCCCTGTGCCACCTGCTTCAGAGAGCGGTTTCAGTGCTTGTGTTGGCCTTTGGCTCACATCCCACCCTGATGCATGTCACATCCCTAGGAGCGTTTGCCAGGACATTGACACATGGCACAGGGTGAAGGACAGATGGCTCAGTGTCACACGTGCCAGGAGGCAGCTGGCACAGCGCACAGCACCTAGCTTTGGGCACGGCAAGCGGTGCACAGCGCTTGGTGGGCTGCACACGGCAGCAGTGTGGCACAGCACCCGTGCACGACACATGAGATCTGGCACTTGGCACAACACGGCGCACATACCATGAGGGAGGCAGCACATGGCACACAGTGTGTGGCACACAGCACAGGGCATGGCACACAGCATTCAGCACACGGTACGTGGCATGTAGGACCTGGCAGATGGGGTACATAGCACAGGGCACACAGTACACAGAATGGGGCACACTGCACACAGCATATGGCACAAGGCACATAGAATGGGGCACACCTCACACAGCACATGGCATGTAGAATGGGGCACACAGCACAAAGCACAGGGCACATGGCACACAACACAAGGCATGGGGCACGTGGCACACGACACACATCACAGGGCACGTGGCAGAGGCAATGTGCCGGGCAGGGGTGTGAGGCCGGCACTGTCCCCACTCCCACTCCCGTGGCCTGGATTTTGGGGCTGCAGCACAGCAGGGTGGCCGCTTCAGCACAACTTGAAAGCAGCGGCTGCTCCAAAGGACTGAAGCTCTGATGTGCCGGCGCTGCCCTGCCCGCTGCCAGCCACAAATCTCCTGAAGCACTGGTGGGGCAGCCCGGGGCTGGGGGCCATGCTGGGCTCTTGCTGCTGGCTCAGGCCGGGCAGTGGGGTGGCAGGGTGATGGGGATGAGCTGCTGTCTCCGCCTGGGCAGCTGCCATCATGGAAGTTGGGTGAAGATGCCCAGAGAGCAGGCGGCACAGGCATAGGGTGGTCACTTTATTGGTGGGGGGGGTCCCCTGCATGCCAGGGTGGGGTTTGTCATGCAGCCTCCAAATGACATCACAGCAACAGACAAGCAGGAACAGAAGACTCCACAACGACAGCAGGGAAGGAGCAGGGGAGGGCTGGGGTCACAGACCACTGGGATGCTGCTGGGGATCCCCAGGCTGTCCTGGGGTGTCCTGCACTGGGGCACTGGGACAATCCCCATATCCCCAACCAGGGGCCAGTGGGGACATGCTGGCAGTTCCCAGCAAGGAGGGGGTTGTGGCAGGGCAGGGATCCAGCAGGGACCTCCATCCATCCCTGTGCCACACCAGTGGGGCTTCACTGTGGTGAGCTGAGGTTGGAATCGGGGGTGTCCGTCTGGGGACAGCGAGGGGGGAAGGCCTTGTAGCTGTAGTACTCCACCACCTGCTTGGGCACCTCTGCCAGCACGCACTTGGCCAGGGCTGTCGGTGACGCCTGTGAAACAGGGTGACACCATGTGGGACACAAAGACAGGGTACAGGTGAGTCAGGGGCACTGTAGCACCTGCCTGCCCCTGTGTGCAGAGCAGCACCCATGGTGCTTGGTCCTGGCATGGGGATAGGAGGGATCAGGAGGCGTCAGGAGAGACAGGACACAGACACCTCACTCACGTTCTTGAACTCGCGGAAGGGGACGAACTGGACGATGTCACGGAGGACAGGCTCGCCCTTGGGGGAGCGCAGGACGCCGTCGTCCCCATCCAGGATCTGCATGTCGGTGAAGTCGGCGTTGCCCACCCCAACGATGATGATGGACATGGGCAGGTAGGAGGCCCGGACGATGGCCTCCCGTGTGTCTGCCATGTCTGTCACCACCCCGTCTGTCAGGATCAGCAGGATGAAGTATTGCTGGTGGAGAGAGAGACCCACTGCAGGGGCTGCCCAGCCCCACTGCTGGCCCTGATGTGAGAGCAGCCACATGTGGCACAAGCACGCTGGGTCTCAGCCCAGCCTGGAGCAGGCAGCCAGGGCCAGCAGGTACCTACCGAAGCCTCCTTTGTCCGCTCCTCGTCAGCTGCCACACGAGCTACCTTGGAAATGATGGGGGCCACGTTGGTGGGGCCATAGAGCTGGATTTTGGGCAGGCAGCTCTGGTAGGACTCCACAACACCCTGGATGCCTGTGGGGGCATGTAGGGGGTGAAGGGGGCAGCTCTGGTCATAGGAGTAGACCAACCTCACCAGAGCTGGACTCACCCTCACACTCATCATTGTCTGGGTTGAAGTTGATGGCAAAATCATGAGAGACCTGGAGGGTGAAACCTGAGGTAACTGGTGCCCACCCACCCACCGTGGCCCCCAGCACCCTGCACAGGAGCTACGGCTGAAGGTGCCCAGAAGGACGAGAACGTTGCTGGAGTCCCACAATGTCCCAATCACCCTCTTACCTCATACTTGGGGGGGATCCTTGCACCAAAACCCAGAGCTGAGAATTTCTTATCACTGCAAGAGAGGAGGTGTGAGGAACTCCTGCAGTGCCAGCACAAGGGTGGCCATCACTGGGGTGTCCTGGCCCCTACAGACTGGCCAGAGCAACCAACCTGTCATAATCCTGGCAAATCTCTCCCACTGCGACCAGTGCCTTCAGGTACTCGTTGGGCTGGTAGGGGTTGATGTAGTGCAGGGAGCAGCTGTTTCGGGGGTCTCCATTGGAGGCCGTGAAGTCAATGGCAACCTGACAGCGGGGGTACGGCATCAGTGAGGGTCCCCTGGGGTCAGTGGCACCACTGGCATGTCCCCTGTGCTTTGGGGCCAGGGATACTGCTTACTGTGAAGTGAATCTGGCAGCCACCCATGATGTAGTCCAGGAAGGAGTAGACCCTGTGGATCTTCCAGAGGGACCCCTATCAGCCAGTCCTGCCCTGTGCAGGCATGGCTCAGCCTAGCCTGGCATGGCTCGGCTCAGCACGGCATGGCTCAGTATGTGGGTGCTCACCTTCAGGTCCAGCAGCACTACGACCCCCGAGTTCTTGTAGTTGCGCTTCTTGATTTTGTACTTGGGGTTCATGCAGTCCCACTGCACCTGCAGCACGTGGCCCCACGCTGCCTGTGGCCCCCCAGCCCCACCAACACGGCCCCACATGCTGGCAACCCCCCCACTGCAACCTTGCAGCCCTCCAGCCCTATGGTTCTGCAGCACTGCAAAACCAAACCCCACAGCCCCATAACCCTGCAGTCTCACAACCCTGTTAATGCCCCAAGCCCCAGAACCCTGCCTCCCTGCAGCCCCACAATATTCTAGCTCCATAGTCCAGCTCTGCAGCCCCTTAACCCTGCAGCCCCAGGGTGCAGCTCAGGGACTCCAGGCAGCCTGGCCGGAGCCAGTTTCACCTGAGGAGCCCAGACCCAACGCCCCTTCCCCAAGGAGTGGGTAAGTGAGAGAACGGCCAACAAAACCAGGAAAGGAGCTGGGAGGTGCCTCCTGGAACGGGCTCTGCTGGTAGCGTGAAGGCTGTCTCCATACAGGCTGCCCCATGTCCCCAAGTTCCTGCACCCACCTTGTTCTCCCCCATTGCCTTCTGCATCTCCTCAAAGGTGGTGAAGAACTCTCCAATGAAGTCGTGTTTGCCCCGTGAGTCGTAGTCCCACACCACACACTGCAGTGGAACATGGCTTAGCCCTGGCTGGAGGGGCTGCACACCCCCCTCGCCACACTGTGTCCAGCCCCAGCACTGTTCCTGGTGGCTTGGGGTCCCCATAGCATCATCCATGTGGGTCCATGGGGAAAATGGGGGGGGGCACATGCCCCTGGGGCAGGAACAGAGGTCCCCATTGCTCTTCCTCACCCTCAGCTTCCTCTTCTCCTCGCAGCTGCAGAGTGAGTTGAGGGACACCTTGAAGGGCTCCCAGATGGGGCTTAGGTTGTTCTTCACCACCTGCAGGACGAGGGGCTCAGCGAAGCAGCAGGCACTGGTTAGCTAAGGGATGGGTCATGCCTGTGGCCCCACCTCAGTGCGGTACACCAGCTGCTCGCTGCGGTCATCATCGATGCGGTAGATCTCCAGGAAAGGATCTGACTTGCTGAAGAGGTCCTGGAGGAGGGAGGATGGACCATCTGTCCTGTCCACCCAGCCCTCCCTGAGTCCCCTGTCTGCTGGACCTGACTCACCTTGTCGTCCAGCTTCTTGGCTCGGAAGGCGAGTTCCACATACCCGTTGTTCCCCGAGATCTCCTCTGAGATGACCTGTGAGGAGCGGCAACTGTGGGATGCTCAGCATAGTGTCTTAGAGAGGAGAGGGTACCAGCACACTCCCTGGCACAGCAAGGAACCCCAGGGTGGCCAGCAGATCTTGGTGAGGATCCTGAGCCCTCCCCACTCTCAAGCTCAGTATCACCCACACGTCCCAGCTTAATGCCATCCCAGCGCCCCAGTACAGTGGTACCCACATGCCCCACTGCAGTACCTCAGCTGCTTACTCACCTACATGCCCCAGCCTGGTGTCACTCCAGGGTCCCAGCTCAGCACCACCCATGTACCCCAGCCCAGTGCCACTCCTGCACTCACCGTGATGGTGGACTTGCCCGCAAACTTCCCATACTTGAGGAACAGTGGCTTTGTCACCCTCTTCTGGGCCACGATCTGCAAAAGCCAAGGGGTTGGGCAAAGGATGTTGCCGGCAGGTGTCTCCTGGGTGGGGGGTACGTGGGCTCACCTGCCCCACGGTGCACTCCATGCCTCCCAGGAAGTCGTCATCATGCGTGCCCACCTCAGCATGCCCATGGCTGTCATACACCTCAAACCGCAGCTTCTGCACCTCCTCGAAGTAGTAGTCCACCGTGAAGATCTTGGCAAAGACGGGGTTGAGGTTGCTCTTGATGACTTCGCTGCGGTCCACCTGCAAGGCAGCAACTCAGCTTGGGGCAGTGGAGTCTGACCTGAGGTCAAGGCCCACAGAGCTGCCCAGGAACTTGGGATGCCAGAGCTCACCTAGACTTGGGTATGGGAATGCTAGAACCCTGAGGCACAGGAGTGGAGTGATTAGAGGATGTTGAGGAGGACCAGTCCTGCACCAGAATTTACTGGTTCCCAGGCTAAGGGCCAGTTGTGCTCCTGAGGGGTCCAGCCCTGCCAGCCCCCAGATCCTAGGAGCATTGCTCCCTCCAGGGCAAAGAGCAAACTCTGTAGTGAGTGAAAGGGATGCTCTGGACACAGTTTGCTACAGCTCCACTCAAGCAAGAGCAATGGGATGGTGCTAAGTCCTCACATTCCTGGGCTGGCTAAGGGCGGAAGCCAACAGCCACTGTGACACTAGCAAGCAGGTGGGTACTCAGCAACCCCTGGCCACTGGCAGCGAGTGCCAAACAGCTTCCAGAAGCCTCCCCCACAGCTTACCCCTGCCAGCGTTGACTCAACAGGACGCATCCTGGCCAGGGCACACTGCCAGCCTGCTGGCCCCTGCCCACCACCTGCCTGGTCCGGTAGCATCTGTTGAGCCAACACCACCAGGGTGCTGGCGGGGCCACCCTGTGCCTGCTCTGTGGGTGCTGCCAGACCCACAGTTCAGTCACGGAGCTCTGGTCACCTCAGCCCCTCCAGTGCCAGACCCTGCCAGTGTGCCCAGGGCTGTTTTGCCTCTCAGACCCAGCGGGCAGCTGCTGTCTGGGCTGGGGGCCATGTGCTGGCAGGGTCAGGGACAGCTCAGAGTCCCATCTCTTGGAACTGGCCCTCGCATAGTATGGTATAGCATGGCATGGCACACCATGTCACAGCACAACATGCCGCAGCATAACACAGTGTGGCGTGGCATGGCATGGCACGGCACACCATGGCACAGCAGGGTACCACTGGCTCAGCACAGCACACCCCAGAAGCTGCAGCTGGCACAGGGCCTCTTCAACACCCGCCCTGGCTCCAGATCTGGCTCGGGAGAGCAGAGTCAATTACACACAGAGGGATTTAGCGTCAAATCTGCTGGCTGAGCAGTGGTGATTAGTGAGCGAGAGCTAAGCTGTTGGGAGTGATGGGAAGAGCTGTGCCAGCTCCAGTGCCTGCCCCAGTGCCTGCCCCAGTGCCCACTCCAGCATCAGCTCACAGGGGTACCAGGGCCCCACTGTGCTGTCCCTAACCCTGCACTGAGCTGGCTGCCCTGAGCAGGGTGAGACAAGCCCACAAGCTCTGCTCCACCCCAGGGGTGACCAAGGTGTCCTTTGGTCCCGGCCCAGGGCAGCAGAACCATGCTGGAATCACGCACTGTGGGCACACCAATCCCAACACTGCTGGAACCCCAGGAAACTTGCTTGGCTACTAGGTGTCACACAGCACCCTGCTCCATCCCACAAATCTCATGCTCTGTGCTCTACATTTTGAACGGCGCTCTGCACGCTACACCCTACTCTTCACCATCTCCTGCACTTCACACTGTAAACTATGATTGCATCCAGCATCCTCTGTGTGCACCACGCACCCTACTCTCCATCTCCAGCACCTTGCACCCTGTTCTTCACGCCGTGCTCTGCTCCTACGAAGTCCTGCACCCTGCACCTTGTTCTACTGTACCCCACCCTGACCATCTTCTACACCCTGCATCCTGCTCTCCACCATCTCCTACACCCTGCTCTGCACCCCATGCAGCAGCTTCTGGCCTGTCTACAGCCCTATGAGCACTGCAGCTGCTCAGGCTGTCTCTGATCCCATTCTCATCCCAGTACCACAAACCTTGCATCCAGCACCAACACCCATCCCCACCACATCCCTGCTGACAGCCAGCCCCTGCCCTGCCTCGGTGGGTGCCAGTAATGCCCCCACCCTCCTACCTCCATCCACTGGCCCTGGGACTGCATCAGCAGCAGGACACAGGGGTCCGATTTGTTGAGCGTGTCACGGTCCAGGAGGTGCTTACAGCTCACCCGCAGCTCCACCTTGGACAGCACAGCCAGCGGGGCCTGAGGGGATGCCTCGAGTGCCTCACCCATGGTGGCAGTGGGGCGCGATGGTGGGCAGGCAGACCCGTGGGCAAAGGGCATGTGGAAGAAGCAAAATGGAGAAGGAGGATGATGCCTTCGTTGCTGTCAGGGAGTTGGACAGGTGCCTGTCATGCCCAGGGCACGTTGCCCTGTGGTGCCAAACGTGGGGCTGGAGCCCAGGTGAGCTGGATCAGGCAAGTCCCTAGTGGCAGCTGGTGTTGATGGGATGCTCCAATGGGTGGAGGGGACCCCCAAGGATTCCTCTGGTGTGAGATGGCTGGTTCTAGTGCCTGGTTCCAGTGGCTCCACAGGATTCTTCACAGGATTCTGCAAAGCATCAAAGAAAAGTGGGGTGAGCTGGATCACCCCTTGTGGTGCTGCCCATGTACCCCTAAGAGCTAACGAGCACCACGGGTGATGCTATGCCCCTGTTCACTCACCTGGACCCACCGGTGGGACCATGCCCAGCTCTGCCCCAGCACCAGGAGCAGGATGTCTTCTGCAGGAAAAGGTCATCCAGTCAGGGCAGGGGGCTGTACAGGAGGCAGGGGCTACCCTGATCCCCATGCCAGGGTGCCCAGGGGAGCAGAAACTCCACTCCCACCTGCAGGCACCGGACAGAGCTTGGGACACCAAGCATGTGTCACTGGGTGATGCTGGCAATACCAGCCACGTCTCTGCTCCAGGTAGAGCTTGTAGCATCCCAGGATGATGAGGCAAAGACAGGGCCACCCTCCACCCCAAAGCTTGTGACACTCAGCCAGGTGATGCTGCAGTGACGGATCACAGAGGTGGCTTGCCTGCCTCAGCCCCAGCCCAGAGCTCGTCCCAGCAGGGCAGGGGCACAGCACCCTCCTTCCCACCTGCCTGCTGTGCCTGGCGCAGCCAAAGTTTCCCAGGAAGTCACGCAGGGCTTGGGCCCTCCCTGGCACATGGGTCTGTTACCTCCGGCAGGCATCGTCTCCTTCCCCAGGATGACGGGCACCCCTTGGCATCCCCAGTGGAGGGGGCACCGGCTCCCTCCCTGCCTCGCTGCTCTCCTCACCTGGCTGCCGGCTGGGTCGCGGGTTGGTGTCCAGTGGGGCCGCTGCCCAGTGGTGCCGATGCCCAAGCGGAGCTGTGTGCCAGCCCGAGCTGCCGCCGCTGCCACCTCCACACAACTGACTCAAGCTGCAGTTCGGGAGCGAAGCCCTAAGAGGGAGACGACAAGCTCCGTTAACTGCCTCACTGCCGGCACCGAAGCCAAGCCCACCCATGGGTACCAGCTACCGGGAGTGCCCAGGTTGCCTGTGCCAGGGCAGACACTCCTGCTCCCAGACACCCACTCTGGCACAGTCTTGACTCCCAGCAACCCCCCTGATCCCCAAAGGGTGCCCAAGGCCCATCACAGTCCTGGCCCCCCACTGACAACCCCAGCACAAAGTCCAGGTGCCCCAAAACTGCTGGGTGCCCACACCTCTACTGGAGCACCAAGACCCACACTCCACAAACACAGAGCCATGGGTGCCCCATCCAGGGGTGTCCCAGCACCCCCCACTGACTCACATCACCCAGGCGCTGCGGTGCTGTCAGCTCAGCTCTATGAAAGATGATGCAATTAGCCCGTATTTGGAGGGATTAAAATGCAGATGGGGCTAACAAGCACCAGGGCCCTGCACAGCCCCGGGCTGTGGGAGCTAATCTCTGCCAGAAATAGGCCACCCACCATCACCACCACTCCATGTCCTGGTCCTCCTGCAGCCCCACAGGGCAGGAAGCAGGTGACCCATAGGAGGACATGGGATACAACATCACCCCATCCCAGCTCTGAGCTTCCATCACCCAACGGCTACAGAAGACAAAGTCTCAGTTCTTCCCATGCAGCCAGGCTGCACAACCCCAGAACTGATGAACCAGAAAAAGGGCTGGGCAAGTGCTCCCTGGAGCAGGACCAACCCCACTGATACTGCCCCACATCAGTTCCCAACAGACACAGGGGTGGGCGGGATTCCCCAGACCCTTCTCCAGCAAGGTGCTCAGCTCTTCTTCAGCATCACCAAGACATTTCCCTAAAAAAATGGCTTTAAAAGTCAATGTGAACAGGATGGGTGCTGGAGTGAAGCTGGGTGAGCCCGCAGTGCAGGACCCCACACAGCAGCTGGCTGAAGACATCCCCCAAAACAGGGGAGCAAGATCCCCACAAAGAGGTTCAGAGCTGCCTGAAGCACCCACAGGTGACCCCCACCCTGACACCCCACCAACAGCTCTGCCCCTGAGCAGTATGGAAATCATTACATCGGAAAAAGCAGCGCAGAAGGGGGAGAAGTGGGAGCAAAGTGTGTCAGGGAGAGCTTTTACCAGAACACCCCACCCTGCAGTGGCACCTCTAGCAGGAGCAGGGCAGCTCAGCGCTGCCCGCTGGCCCCAAATCCACAGCACGCTCCGTTTTCTACAATTTTTATTGACAGTTCTGAGGAGAACAGTTCATTTCTTCTTCTCCACATCCTGCTCTGCCGCCTCTTTGGCGCGTTTTGCACGAATCCCAAAGAGCCTGGCGTTGGCCCGGGCCATGCGCAGGCTGGCAAAGGCTTTGAAGTTCTTCTCTTCTTCCGTGATAACACGAGCCTTCTCCCGCTTGAACACCTGGTGGGAGAGAGCGCCAGACAGTCAGACCGCACTCCGGAGCTGCCCTGAGACCCGCGTTCAGGCTGAGTGCAATTAACCTCGCTATGTTTTCAGCGGTAGCGGCAGGATGCTGTGAAGAACAGAGCGTCTGTGCCATCTACAGGCCCTGGCCCCAAGCACCGCTCCACCAGGAACCTCATTTCAACTGGTTCCTCATTCGCCAGCACAAAACCGGAACATTTGGGGAAAAAAAACAACCCCAACAAACGCGACGTGAAATGAGTCAGGGTTCATGAGCTCAGAGTGCAGTTTCAACAGCACTTTGCCGAAGCAGTGAGAGGTTCTGAGATCACTGGTGACTACACAGCCTACCCCATCCCCCCCTCACCCCATGCCAACCCTGCCTTTCACAGGTACAAGGGACACAAACACATCCCAGTGTGTGCCTGTGCAGGACACATGCGATTTGGGGGGTTACTGAGCAGTTCCTGTGACCTTCTCCGGGGAAACGTGCCCATAGGTGCTTCTCCCACACGTTATCTGGGGCAGTGTGATTACACCCAGGACAAAGAGAACGGTTTAGTGATGACTTAGCAGTGCTGGGTTAAGGGCTGGACTTGACGATATCACAGCTATTTTTGAATGGTTCTACTCGGTCACACAGAGAAGGTGATTCAGTCACACTCACGTTCTTGATCGGCATAACTGGTCCAGTCAGCTGAGTCGCCATCTTCAGCTCCTCAGCCTGCGTGACAAGAGGACAAAACACATCATGGGAAACCCAGCACTTATGACCCCTGAGGCAGATACCTGGGTGCAAACTGCACCCTGTACGAGGGACCAGGTTTCAACCTGCTGCCAGCAATCCTGACCGGAGATGAACACTGACTATAATGAATTCACTGCACCAGTACTTGACAGGGATGTGCCGCATCGACAATTACCGTTTTGCCTGGCTGTCAACCCGGCCAGAAGCGCAGCAACCTTTCTGGAGTTCTGCCAGCCGGAAAAACACCGGAGCACAACACCCAGGAATTCCTCAGCAATTACCCCAAAGACTGACTGTGGCTTCTTGCAAGAGTACGTCGTTAGACAAAAATGACAGATTTTGAATAGCTGACTCGAAGCAAATCTGACGCAGTGCTTCAGACACAAGCAGCTGTACCAGCTGGTGCAGCTCAAGACCCTCCCTCCACACACTGAAAGCAGCCCAACACCAAGGCGGGCTCCCTTGCAGCCCAGCACCAACAGACACTCCAGAAAATGGAGGATGGCTCAAGCCCAGCATCACCCCATGGGCAGAGCCACGACACAACCACACTCTGAATCTCCGTGTGATTTTCACAAACAGTTTCTCTACATTAACAGCAAAGACCTTCTCAAAACTGCTCTACTGAGGAGCCTGTGCTCCCCCTCTCCTAGCAGAACAGAACTCCAAACAGACTTTTTCAGTCTTTCTGACAATTTAACCTTGTAAAAACGAAAGTAGTTAAAAGCCAGAGTTCAAGTGGCTAGTCCACAATCACAGCTCTGACAAACAGATCGCGTAAGGGGCCCAAACCCAAATCTAAGCTGCAGAGCAGGCCCTGGGCCAAAGTCTGCCCAAAGCAGGTTATACCTCTGAACGCATCTCTAGAAGCAGAGTGTGAAGCGTTTCGGGCATCCCAGTACTTACAGAGCTGTCTCCCTTCTTGGGCATTGCTGGCTTGCGTGGGAAGAGGATGAGCTTGGAGCGGTACTCCTTCAGCCGCTGCACGTTGGCTTGCAGGGACTCCGTAGACTTGTTGCGTCGCCGGGGATCCACTGAGATTCCAATAGTCCGGGCAAACTTTTTGTTAATGCCAGCGAGCTGTAAAAAGAGAGCAGAGAGTGTCAGCATCTCCCACCTGCACTGTGTTGCTGCCACCAGTCGCTCTGGTCACTGGCCAGAGCTCGAACACAGCCACCACAGGCTACAGTATCTGACTGAACGGCCTGCTGGCAGTGCAAGGATCTGGCTATGGCACTAAAGGGCATCTGGAACACCACCCTATAATCCACCATTATCCCAAAATTAAAGAAAAATGAAGTAATGAAGCATCTGGCACCCTGAAGAACAATCTGACGGTCTCAATGCCCTCATTTTGCTGTTATAAATGCTTTCATTAGACACTAGGCAACACACAAGCGGCGGCTGTGGATACCAGCCAGTACCGCTGTTATTCCTGCACGCTGTGGCAACAGGCGGGCGGGGGGAGGGTCCTGCAGACTTCCATGGTCTGGCTTTAACAGCCCATCATGCTCAGAAATGGTTTCCTAAGGCAACAGAGGGCACCCAACGTGGCCCACAGGCTGCAAGTACTCCTAAAGCAATGTGGAACAGCCGCTGCTGGCTTCGCCAAGCAGATCCAATTCCTGGCACAACAAACCCGCTTCTCCCAGAAATAAGTTGAGCTTGCTTTGCTTGGTCCACACCACAAACAGGCTTGCAATAGCTAAATTTTCAGGATTAGAAAAAATGGAGTTCAGAAAGAAACAAACTGAATTAAGAGACTGTATTGCTCTTTCCCACCAAAATTAGTCCAAGAGGTTCAATTACAGGACCAATTTACTGCGACTTTGTTTCACCTGACAAACCAACATCTACCTTTCACTCTGACATCCACTATTAATTCCACACCAGAGTTAAAAAAAGCAAGCCAAGACTAGTGTTGTCTACAATCCCACATTAGGTGGTAAGAGCAACACCACGCATCTTCTCTGGCTGAGGAAGTATCAGCAGACACCAAGCCCACGGCAAGTCACTACCTGCAGAGCAGGATGTGACAGCTTCATACTTACTTTAAGCTCTTCTAGGCTGAAGCCTCTACCAGCACGGACTTTTTTGTGGTATCTGATAGTCGGACACCGCACTATGGGCCGGATGGGGCCGGCCACAGGCCGAGGAGCGATGCGGCGAGCCTTTGCCTGGCGGGCTTTCCTCCTGGAAGGATGGAGGTAACAGCGGTGAAGGACACAGCTCTACAGCCAGACAGGCTGCTGCTACCCAGCGACATCCCATGCCAGGCAGCGTCTGCTGCTGGGGACGCGTCAGTAAGAAAGAGCTCAAAGCGATGCCCTCGGGTAGGGAACAGCCGCAGACATCAGCCAGACATGGGTTCGAGAGAATCATCACAGGGATGCAGCGATTCCGGAGATGTCTCATCACTTGACCGCGGCTGCTAGGGCTTCACCTCGCCCAGAGACCCCTCCGCCCCGGGGGTCACTTACCTGCGGATCTTGCGGGCGGGCTGGTTGAACCATGTGGCCACTCGCCGCTGCCAGTCCTTGTGGAAGTGGGGCTTCAGGATCATGCCATTGCGGCTGGGCGCCATGGCTGCTGCTGCGGCCTGCGGACACGGGCAGCGCTAAGGGCGGCCACCGAGGTGCCGGGGCTGCGGAGCCACCGCCGGTACCGCCTGGGACAGGCCTCAAACTCGCCACCCCCGGCCCGGTACAGGCCCGGCCCCAGGCGGGGCTTCATGTCGGCGCCTCCCCGGCCCAGACCCAGCCCGCAGCCGCCCCGTAGGACCCCGAGCAGCCCCGGCCCAAGCCCGGCAGGCGGAGGGCGGCAGACAAAGCCCCAAGCGGGCGGATTGCGGCGGATGGGGCTCCGCGCCGCTGCAGCTCCCCTACTCACCTGCCGCGCCTGTAAATGGCCGACCGGAAAAGGAAGTTGGGGCTCTGAGCGCCGGAAGTGCGGGGCGGGCCAATGAGGGCACCGGAAATGCCTGGCGGCGGCCTCACTACACCCGTAGCAAAGATGGCGGCGGCTTAAAGGGGCAGCTCACGGCCAGCGAGGGACTCGCGCTCGCAGTCCCGGGCTGCCGCTGGGCCAGCTCAGAGGACCAGCCACGGCTCATGTCCGTACTGCTGACGCTGGGCACACTGCGGTCGGATGGGACTGACACGGGACAGGGGCTACACCACCTCCAAGGACTGGAGTATGCCTGTTCCCACAGCAGTGGAGGGATGAGGAGTCACCACCGAGATCTGGTTCACTAGGGACCCTGCCCTGCCCCGCCCGTGCCCTGGCCATCACCTCAGCTCTACAGAAACAAACCCTCCCAGCAAAGACCGTTTGCAATGTCACCTGCTGCTGGAAAAGGGAATTCAAAGGCTGATCTTGTGAAAAAAAACAAGAAGTTTTGGAAGAAAAAGCGTACATGCAGCAGCATCTAAATGCAGAAGACCACTTCTGACCCCAAAAGGGAGGGACACCACTCCTGCATCGCTGACACACCTCCGGGAGGGCACGAGGTGCAGGTGGCTCTGTGCTGGGACAGGGTGAGGACCCTTGCACAACATCCTTTCTTCAGTGACCAGGAGCCTGGGACTATGATTAAGGTCTGAGGGGTGGGGGTTGAAAGCTGCTAGAGACTGGGCAGGAGTCTTTTAGGTCACAGACACAGGAGCATGTTGTTGACAGTTTATTGCAGTGGAGCCTGGCTCTCAGTTTCCATTTTGCAGGAGAGATGACAAAACATTACAGCAGTCACACCACAGCACCTCAGTGTTTCACTGCACTGATCGCTGGATGGCCACGCACACCTGGACTCTGCAGCGAGAGAAGGCTGACAAGGACTCCATGAGATTTGTCACTCCTCAGGATGTGTACGCTGCTCCCACCACCAAGAAATCTTGCCAGACCTACCCAACTCCTAATTACTAACACCTTGCTGAGAATCGATTTCAAAATCCTATGGAGTTCTCCTCCCTGCAGGGAAAACCTCATTAACAGATTCAACGTAGCCAGCCCTTAATTTTTGGCAACCAGCAGCACAGCGATTCCCTGCTCAGTTATCTTTGATTCTGAAGCAGAGAAGAGAAATGCTCTGTGTCCAAAAGAAGCCTCTAGAGTCCTCCTGTTCCACATTAGGAGTGGGCTTCATACTGGCCTCAGGCGTGGTTCCTCCTCCTCCTCATGGTTTGGTGGCTGCTGGGGCATTTCTTCATCTCTGGTGTCTTGCTTGTCTCTCTCTGCCTGAACCCAGCTCTGAGGAGCTATCCTTTTCTTTGGCCCATAGGGTGGAGGCCCAATCAAAGCTTCAATGTCATCGTAATTTATCACTTCTTTCTCCAGGAGGGCACTGGACAGCTAAAAAGAGTAAATGAGGCAGAATGAGGCACTAGGTGTCAAAAACAGTCACTGAACTGATCTGAACTCTCCCTGCCCACTCAGCTCAGCTCAGTCCTCAACATCTTGCCGCAGCACAAGCTGCATCCCATGAGGAGCAGACCCCTGGCTACCATACCATGGACAGGGTGACCCAAAAGCCTGCTGGAGCCCACGAAAAGTTCTCCAGGCTGCTGGCACCTTTCACCAGAGCAGTTCTGGCCAGGAATACATGAGTGGGTGCAATAAAGCAAAGTCTAGGGAACAATTCCGCTCCCTCTAGGGAATGAAGCCCAAACTCCAGGAACACTTAGAGAAGGGCCCTTCCCACCACTGTTACCACACCTGTGGCCCTGCTGAAGACAGCAAAAGTAGCAGCATATGAAACCAGAGTCAGACCAGCGCCCATCCCCTGCGCACAAGCAGTAACAAAGAGCTGTCTGTCCCTGCAGGCATGGGCTGAAGGTCATCATAAGTTCCTCTCCAGAGGAAGCTGAACACTCTGGCCCCAATGCTACGATTCAAGCAGCAGGTTGCTGTCAGATGTGGAACTGCTTGATTCTGCTGACAGGACGCGACACACTGGCCTGGCAACTGAAACATTTACTCTGTAGATACTTTGGCTTAACTTAAAAGTTTTTCTGCGAGGAGCCTCCAGCAAACATCTGACTGCTGTTAAATGAAAACGTCAGAACAGAGGCAGCCTGCAGAGAGGAGACCCCTCACAATGCCTGCCTTCGGAGAGCTCCCAGGGCATCATCCTGCAGACAGGGCTGTGGCCAGCAGCAGGGAGTCCAAGCAAGCCAGCTCTGGCTACCTCACTATGCACAGGAGGCTTGCAGTGACGTAGCTCAAGGGGTGTTTGTTGTCGTTATTTGTTTTAAAAGAAGATTTAAGGAAAAAGATTGTTTTCTCTGAAACATGCAACACTGAGTTGATTCCTGGTCATTTGGGATGTTATGAGCTGGATTTCTGAAGGAAAGATCACACAGGGTGCTGCAACCCATGTGCGGCTCAGCCCAGGGTGATGGGTGCAGAGCTCCTGGCAGAAATGGGGACACACTAGGGAGCTTGGCTAAGGGACTGTTGGGACTTAAAGAGAAGAAAGCAGAGCTCTACCTCTGTGACAAGGACTCCTTGGTGTATCAGGTATAAGGGAGCTGGTAGGTAAAAACTGCCTGGAGTTACCAAAAAGCATTAACCAACCCCAGTCAGCTGAGGTGACAGATCCCATACTCTTTCACCAAAGCCAAAGAACTGTCTACCCAATTCCCACATCTACAGGACCCAGAAGGCTGAGGTGCTCCTGCCTTTGCAGGCTTCACAAAAACAGTCACTGCCTGCTCTCCAGGAAATTACACTGTGAGGACAAGTGCAGGTGAGAGACACAAGTTCTAGCTTTGAACATTTCCACAGAGCACTCCCAACTCCTACACCCTGCAAACTCCTCCTGTAACTCCAACTTACTGCTTGCAGCTTGTCCCGGTTCTCCAGTAAGAGTTTTTCCGTGCGCCTGTAAGCCTGAGCCACCAGGACTTTTGCTTCCTAGAACACAGTAACACGAAGAGAGATTTGGAGTCTAGGGGGCAACCAACACATGTGGATAAACAAGGAGAGCACAGAGAGATGGAATCTGCAAACTGAGCCAGGCAGAAAGCAGTTCTGGTTGACAGAAAACACAGGAGATTATGTGACAAAGTGCCAAAGGAGTGTTTCTGGTATGGAATGGTCAACTGACCCAGCTCAACTATTTGGTAGATTCCCAGCTGGTGGGAAATCAGTTGAGGGAGACTCTCCAGTAGTGAAAGATGCAGCTGAGCACAAATCCCAGGGAAGCACAACCCCAGCGCTTCTGAACCAGAGATATTTGGTTTCCAGCCATTTGATTTTTCTACTAAGATAACATTTTTTGCAGCCACAAAGCCAAATTTCCTGTGAAAACAGGCCAACGTTTTTCAGTCTGTCTGAGCCACCACTCTGGTTAGACAGACTCTCTCATCTAGGAATGGAGGCATTTAAATTGTGCAGTGGAGACATTCAGGTGCAGGGTTCCTGTAATCCAAGCACTGCACAGCCATGCTCAGATATACACAGGAGTCCTGAGGGCCTGTGGAAGCTTCATGAAATAGAATCTTTCCCTAGTTGGTTATTTATCCACAGGTCCACAACCAGCCCCCAGCCTCCCCAAATCATTCCTTTTTCTGGCAAAGCATTTCTCCCTCTCTCCAAACACCACATTCACACCTTCTCCCCACCAGGGTCCGGTTCCTGCTGGAACCAGGGCTGCAGCTTTCACAGTTTTATGTGTTGTTGCAGCAGTGTATTTCAGAGCCACTCACTGCAGCTTCAGGCACTGCTGTGCAACAGGGCTGAGCTCACAGCTCTGTGGGATTTTGCATGTTCTTAACGTCTCACTGCACAGTCCTGATGCACTGTGACAGCACAGGCCGGTGTTAGGTTGTTCAAATTTACTACTCCAGGGTCAACAGTAAAATGCAAACAGTTTTTGGACACAAGGGACTTGTGTTCTGTCACTGAACTGCAGAAAGTAAAGAACAAATGGCAACGCATGACTGAGGGTGGCCTTACGTGGTCCATCATCTGCTGAAGCCCCTGGCTGAAAGGGCGCCGGCCAATTCCAGGTGTGTTCTCCAGGTCAGGGAAGGAAAGCTGTCCGATGCTGGGCACCATCCCGTACTGCTTCACCATGGAGTAGGCTATCTTGGTCACCTTCTTCAGGTCATCCTGTGCTCCTAGGGCAAGAGAGAGAGATGATGCTTGCTAGCTCTGAATGTAAGGAGAGCACAACTACACACTCCTCTAGTCCCAAGAGGGACCCACAGGAGCTCAAAAAGGTGAACACTCCACCTGCTGATGGCTCCTTACCTGTAGTGACTTTGTTAAAGGTGATGGCCTCGGCCACTCTTCCCCCCAGTGCCATACACATCCTCTCTAGCAGCTGCTCCTTGGTGAAGAGGTACTGCTCTTTCGGAAGGATCTGAGCGAAGCCGAGGGCTGCGTTTGTCCGAGGGGCGATGGAAACCTGCAACACAGAACAGCTAGTTCAGTCCAGGTAACATATGAGCTCCCGACTACAGCAGCAGAGCAGAACAGGAAAAGATCCACATTCCCAGTGGAATTCATTGAGAGCTATGGGGCAGGGTGTCCTAGAGAAACATGGCCAAGGACTGCAGTATGTCACCATACAGCTACAGACATACACCTGCAGACGTATACTTTCTGCTCAGGAAATTAAAAGGAAACTCCTTAACAGCAAGCCAGTGATATCCTGAGAAGGACATAAGTGAAACAGAGTTCACTGTGTTCCAGAATCACTGAGACTACCTGGAGAGAGAGATAGGATGTCTTGAGAAAAATAAGAGCCATTTCTCCCACCCATTAAATGAGAGTAATTAACAACAGCACAGCTTATACAATAGGTCATTCAGAGTGAATTTGCTGCTGCTGGTGAGCCAAGGAGCTGTTGCCCTTGTCATTTCCACTCCCCACCTCCCCCTGTGTCCAGGCTTTTCAGGGAGGAGACAGACATGGGAGAGAACTTGCCCCAGGGTGCCAAAGGCCTTCCCTACAGAGCAAGGCTTCAGGCAGACAAACCCCAAGTGTGTGATGATGTGAAAAACACATCCTTTTCCATCAGGATCCGAACAGCTTCTGCAATGGCAGCTTCACCAGCTGCAACACGCTGGAGTCAAGGCATGGAAAGAGATCCTGCATGCACGGAGCAGTGCTATGTGCCTGGAGGAGGTGGAGGAGCTGAGCAGCAGCATCAAGAGATTCAGTTGCTCCAAACAGTTTTAGTCTCCTTTTCACTGCAAGGCTGCTCCTACAGCTGGGTCATCAGTTTTGCACCATGACTAACATCAGTAAATACTAATAAGCGTATTTTGTGCTCATGGTTTAGTGGTGGACTTGGCTGTGCTAATGCTTGAACTCTGTGATCTTCAAGGTTCTTTCTAACCTAAGTGATCCTGTGATTTTACACTTGCCATTTATTTTGCTGCAGCATTCACAGCTCTAAGTTCACAGAGGTCAGAGTAACACAGCAGAATTCAACATTGGTACTACAGAATGAACACCCAGTACATCTTGGACAGGGGAACCCCAAACGACTCTCTTCCCATCCAGCGATAGGCTCCATTACGCAGAGTTACCTTCATCACAGCCTCTGTGTGCTCCAGCAGCCAGCCAACCAACGCATGACCCGACTCATGAAATGCCACAACCTTCCTCTCTTCTGGTGACAAGATCTTACTTCTTTTGGCAGTGCCTGTAGGAATACAGACACTGATTCGATAAGATGGCCAGCAATAGGGGTAACCAGCAGGGCTTAATGCTGTACAGCTCAGTGCACAAGCCAGTACATCCAGCAAACTTCATATTGCACCTCATCACGAAAACTGCCAGTTCCATGCCATGGACGGTGCTCTCTGTCCCTGCAGCAGAAAGCAATCCATGCCTGGACTCCTTGAAAACACTAGAAGAAACTTCTACCCCCTGCTCTCCTCACAACAGACTTAATCATTAGACACATAACGTAACGTTTGATTAGATCACAGCTCTAGAACGCCAAGCTCTGTTCTGTTCCTAGCTCTGCCAAAGGCACGTTGCACTCTATTGCTGCCCAGGGACAGATTTGCAACAAGTCAGTCTACATTTGGAAAAAAAAAATCCAACTAAGCAAAACCCCAGACCAGAGACTAGCTGGAATATCGCACTGATTTTCCTGTATGGTCTTTCAGTCCCTCGGGCGGAACATGAGAGAAGCAAGATATTGCGTTATATACAAGAGAGGTCCCAGCTGAGATGTTTGTACATCAGGAGTGTTTGAATCAGCAAAAGAATACACAAAAATTCTTCTCCAGACCCTGGAAGTGTCTCTGATTACACATGGCATGCTCTGTATGAGCTTATTCACCAGCTCCTGAGAATTAGCAAATTAAGCCATACCTTGCTCTTAATATTTCCTCCTAAAAGATGATTTTTGGAAGCGTCTGTTTTCCAACCCAGCAGTCCGTGATGCAAAGTAAGTCCAATTGGGAATGTGTAAATTAAAATCCTGACTGGAAGTAAAAACTTCTAACACATAGAAAACATGTTACCTACAGAACACATTGCATGTCAAACACTCGTTATAGCTCTGCATCTTGAATGCAAAAAGGTCCCAGTACTTTAAAGCTGCTGTCTCCGCCCTGTGCCAGGAGCAGTAGGGGGTAGACAGGCAGAGTCAAAGGCAGCATTACACCAAGCTTGCTTGGTATCTTGGAAAACAACTTTCCATTAACATTAATTTTTAAACAAAGTCGAGAGCTTTATTAAACAAGGAAACAGCAAAAATGAGTGCGGCAGATCTTGTAAAACTACTGCTCAGGGATTATGGAAACCACTACGCCCTGCAAGGCACGATGGTGACGGAAAAGCGGATCAACTGCAACAGCCTTGATTTTCATCAGCCAGTTCCTTATGGTGCCTTTGGCAGCGTGCATGCATGTGCCTGTATGTCTCTTGCCATAGAAAGATGTCTACAGACACTATATATATCTATATACACACACACAAATTCTGGAAGCATTCCTCTGACAGCCCACCGAGGAGGGAGGGACTGTACTTTTCACAATAGCACCCTGTGTGCCTACAAAGATTATTTCTTCTCCTCCACAAAGCAATCTCCAGGCAGAAAAGTTCTCTGAAGGCCTGTACTTACTGCACTTCTGAGACAACACGGGAAACAACTCTAGTGCATCTTTGCTGGCTTTACATGAACTCCACTAAAAAAACAGGCTCCATCACATCTTCTAAAGCCAACTCCTAAAAGCCTCTGTGCAGTCAGCAGGTTTCCTCCCCTGCTCCCAGGAGACCCGACTTACTGACTGCTTTCTGTTCCCAAACTAAGAACACAAGAACACTACGAACACAATGGGGACTACCGCAGCGACTTCTTACTCCTCCCTTACAGCAACACAAAGCTTTAAGCCTGACAAGACCTCTGGACTTGCAAAGTTCTCTTTTGATTCCACACCACTCTTATTAAAACCAGAAGCTTATAATGGAAAGCACACTAATATCTTCTTTCTTCCAAGAAAAGCTTTTATAGCAGCTGAAATGCCCTCTGGATTGTGAAACCCAGAAGTGTTCCTAATTCCGTGGCAAAGGGACATTTAATACATGGGCCTGAAGGGTTGTTTAGGGTCTTGTAGACTTGGTCTACAAGAAATAGCCAGGTCCTGCTAATAGGAAAGAATCTGATTAAGCAATAAAGAGATTTTATGGTCTCCTACACTCCAGAGCCTCTGAGAAGTCAGCCTGTCAGCAGTGAAACTGCTGCAGCCCATGCCCTGCAGAGCCCCACTGCACTGATCCCAGACATCCTTTCTGCCTCACTTGCTTTCTGCCTTATCTGTCAAGCCTGGGGAACTAAGGCAAAGGTGGAATTCAGGAAGAACAGCTAAGAAAACCCCTACAAGGTGGGTGCTTTCTCTATTGCAGATGGAAAAGTAAAGTCCATCTTTGCCCCAGCTGATGAGGACCTTTGGAGTCAACTTGACCTGTCTCACAGTCCACTACTGGGAGCTGCCCACTGCTGCCTGGGCTTTGTGCAAGTATGGACACAGTTACCCAAAGCACTCCAAGGGGCTTGTTTTTAAAGAGGCAGGTGAAACTGCTGGGAATTTTCTCCAGAATCTTCTCTAAAATGAGGAGTCACTTAAGCATTTTCTGATAAGGGAAACGCTCAGGACTGAATTCCAGGATCAGGAAATAACTGAGGCAGTGCAAACATCCTGTTCCACATGCTCTAAGTGAAGCACAGAATGCCACTGTTTGCCCAGGCTCACCCCCCAGTGATCATGCTGCAGCCTGGAAGCAGTTAAGAGGCCGATTATGAAAACCACAGCTTGGCTACAGGGCAGTTCAGACCAAAACCCACCAGATTCAAATCCCTTACGTGAAGTCAAGAGTTCTGGGAACAATTTTTCCTCTCCCTATAATATACTGCTACAGGATAATCTCCAGAGGTTCCTCTGCTGGCAACTGCACAAGCAACAGGGAAAGGCCGACAGGATGTTCCCAGAGGGAGAACAGTACTCTACTGTCCTTCAGTTTGTTCTGCCAATTCATCAAAGCCGGGGCTTGGAGGCCAAAAAGAAAAATCTCTCATTCCTTAGTGTTGAGGATGTGTAGCCTATTTGCTATTCATGTTTATGTAGCAGGTGCCCAGAGCAGCAAGAAAAAACTCAGAGACACTTACACTCTTTTTATTTTAAAAAACCCCACAAAACCAAACACCACCAAAACACCCTTTTAAAACTAGCAAGCTGTACAGATCTGAATTCTCCACTTTTCTGTTTTGATGCTGGCTACCTTCGCCAAGCTAAATGTTCAGGCTGCCTACAGATTCAGGAAGACAGATGCACTTGGGTTGTTGTTTGAAAAACTTTCTGTGATTGTGCCATCTAAGACCTTCAGGACAAAGCACAGTTAGAACCCTTCCATCTTGGATGGATGGATGGATGATGGCAGAGCAGTGGATGTTATCTGTCTTAAGAAAGGCATTTGACACGGTCTCTCACAGCATCCTTGCAGACAAACTGAGGCAGTGTGGCCTAGATTTTCAGGTAGTGAGGTGGACTGTAAACTGGCTACAGGGTAGAAGTCAGAGAGTGGTGGTCAATGGGACAGAGTCTAGTTGGAGGTCTGTATCTAGCAGAGTGCCCCAGGGATTGGTGCTGGGACCGGTCCTGTTCAATCTATTCATTGATGACTTGGATGAGGGACTGGCATGCACTGTCAGCAAGTTTGCTGACGACACAAAGCTGGGTGGTGTCGCTGACACCCCAGCAGACTGTGCTGCCATTCAGTGAGATCTGGACAGGCTGGAGAGNGACTGAGGGGTGCCCTCATTAATGTCTATAAATATTTGAGGGGTGGGTGTTGGGAGGATGGAACTGGGCTGTTCTCGGTGTCACGTAGTGATAGGACGAGGGACAATGGTTGTAAGCGGGAACACAGAAGGTTCCACATCAACACGAGAAGGAACTTCTTCACGGTGAGGGTGACGGAGCACTGGAACAGGCTGCCCAGGGTGGTTGTGGAGTCTCCTTCACTGGAGATATTCAGGACCCGCCTGGATGAGTTTCTGTGTGACTTGGTTTAGGTGATCCTGCTGTTGCAGGCGGACTGGATTAGATGATCTTTCGAGGTCCTTTCCAATCCGTAGTGATTCTATGATTCTATGATCTTGCTTGACTGTAACCCACTAACTAGAGCCCTCTCTCTGTGGTACAGACTAGTAAGTCAATAACTGAAACAGCTGGATTGCTTACCTGCAATGACTCTCTCCACAGCATACTCGAAGTTGAAAGTATCAATGGATTTGTGACCCTCTCTAGCAGCATGAAGAGCAGCTTCATTACATATATTTGCTATGTCAGCTCCTGTAAACAAGAAATACAAGAGTTACAGTGGTTTTGTTATGTGACGGAGATTCTGGGGGACAGAAGAGGCAAGAACAAACGTAGACAAGGACCTAAGGAAGTCAAACAGCCTGTGCTTTTTTATTCCTTGGAAACAGAGACCAAAGCTAGTCTGTGGTGTTTATATTGGATTTGAACAACACAACTGCTCTGGCAATGAATGCTCTGTTGCTACACAGAGGACAGAGTTCAGTGATCAATTAAGAGGCAAAAGCCAAGGCTGGCTCTCAGCAACAGAAGAGAGGCGTGGGCAGTTTGGACTGGCATGGGCTGCCGCACCATTCGTACAACAACCGCGACAACCTCTGCACCAAAGAGAAAGAACATCTGTTCTGAGTTTGTGTGGGTGGGTGATGGTGGTGGGGGGCTGCTGAAAGAAGTCACGAAGAGGCAGTGTGCTGGGGCCTATTAGAGGGGAAACCCAGAAAGGATATTCCAGGAACTCCACGTAAACAGGAACTCTGGAGCCCCTTGCTCAGCACTGTTACAAACTCCTAGGGACCTACCCTGGAAACAAGATCAACACAGGAGCCAGGCAGAGTTGTCCAATTTCTGCTTGGACCAACAAAGTAATTGCTATTCATTCCTCCCATCGTTTTCCTAGTAATATATATATCAAGTTAAGAGTCTTTCCCCTGAAGTGAAACATCTCCTCCTCTCCCTGTAGGACTTAGGAACCCTGGCATTATAAACATGTATTTTTCCTATCAGAGCTCACCAGGGAGCTGGTTAAGTTCCACAGAGATGAGAAGGCTTGAATAAAAACGCCCTTTATTCTAAAATGTCCTGTTAAATCTAAGCAAACAAGAAGCTCCAGCTTGAACTGTGGAACTAGCACAGAAAGAGGCAGAGTAGCTCTACAAGGACAGAGCATGTCGTACCGCTGAAACCGGGAGTCAGTTCAGCAAGGCGCTGTGAGTAGAAGCTGGCGTCTCGGATCAGTTTGAGACCCTTCAGGTGCTGCTCGAAGATCTCTCTTCTCTCCTGTAAAGAGCACAAACACTCTTGAGCCCAGGAGGCCTTCAAGGTGCGGTAGTGAGCAGGAGAGGAAGCCCCTGGCAGCGGGGACGGTGACACTGCCACCAGAGGGCAGGGCTGTCCTTGACAGCTTTTCAGTGCTACAGGAGCCCAGATCAACACCCAGCTCTCAAATTCACAACAGATGTACTTACCGTGAGTCACTGCTTTCTCTCTCAGGGCCACTCTCCATTCCTAACTTTCACTCTGATCTGTCTGGACTTTTACCATAAAAGCACTCGCAGGAAGGAGCTCTGCCTGCCTCTACCTGCCCCTTCACACACTGCAAACTGAAAACCTCAACTAGCAGCTCCGCAGCTTTGCAACCATTTCCCAGACAAAGGTGGGGGGGAGATGACGGCTGGCCAGTAGCCAGGCAGTGACTCATTCAGCTGGTCCAGGAGATCCTGGTTAAAACAATGGGCTCAGTTGCCAGGGTTTTTCCCCTTCCTCCTTCAGGGCAGCTGCACAGTTCAAGCTTCCGTGCCAGATTCTATCAGGCATTTAAGGTATTTTAACTGAAAACTCAGAAGACAACAGTAAAGCACAGATGGGAGAAGAAGAGCCTGTGCTGGCAGCGCAGACAGATCTTTACTGCAGCTGAGCCTATTCCCAAAACTCTGCTACAAATGTCAACACAGCAGACATGGAAGACTCCTTGTAAAAGGATTTAAAAAGTGTTCAGAGGAGAAAGTCACTAAAGAGGCTGCCTAAAGGAAAACGAGGACCCTTATAAGGATAGTGAGGACAATAAACCTACAGAACAAAGGGTGCTCAAGGTACATGACCATTTAAGCTCTCAGAGAAGACAACTTGCCAATTTCTGGTTACCAGTTCCCAGGAGAGAAGGCAAAAAGTAATTCTACACCTGCATGGCAAAAAAACCCACAGAATCATCACCAAGCTCCTACCAGAGCACAGACACTTGAAACCAGCTAGTGTCATTCAGAGAAACAATCAACTGCATTAGCACATCCAATCCCCCAACTAGAGCACATGAAGGAGAATAAAGGCAAACACAAGCTTACCAAGTCTATCTTCTGGCCTTTGCCAGGCCAGTGAATCACCTCCAAGGACTGGGACACCTTAGTCAGGAGTTTTAAAGCAAGGACAGGGCACGAAGTAGAACATACCTGGAGTGTTGGAAGATCAATGAAAATGTGCCTGTCAAGCCGCCCAGGTCTCATCAAAGCATTATCCAGGACGTCAGCTCGGTTGGTGGAAGCCAGCACTATGACGTGATCTGTGGTCCCCATTCCTGTTGGAAAACAAGCAAACCCAAAGTTGATGGTTTCCCCACCACAGATACTGCACTGCCAGCAAAGAGATGGGGCAGAATTTTGATAGCATCTTACACAGATTTATCACAAAGCCAGAAGATCTTTATAGCATCCTTTGGGCCACTGAAGCCAAGAAAGTGTCCTCTTCAGCACGGAGCACAGGACGGAATGGAACCTCCCAAGTCACCCAGGGCGGTCTCTGGTCCTCAGAGATACTGTAGAATTCCTTTTTTGTTTACTTCATTAACCTTGGCTTAAAACTTGAGGCCTTCCTTTTTGCCCTATTTAGAAGTTGCTCCAAATAGAAACCAGAACAGAATCTCTATTCTGATGAGTTAGGAGACGCCTTCTCACCCCCAGGCTTCAGCAAATTCCTGCTCCAGGTTACACAAACAATGTTTCCTAGCTGAAACAGCTTTTCTCTCCCAGGTATTTCTATGAAAAGTACTTTCAGCTTTGGTTTGCTTTTAGTCTTCAGTCGAACAGGCCACTGGGACCACTGGAGAAGGGTCAGGTGAGGTGTCCAGAGGATGCAGCCTTGCCACAAGGGAAAAGGCACATTATAGTGTGATTTTTCTCTGCTCACTCATCTTTTATCACCCCAAAGGCACAAAAGCCTAATGCAGACCAGTGCAAAGACCAACCCTACAGGACTTTCACCACAGAGTGGCACAAACACGATGCTTTGCAGCAATGAATAACATATGTCAGCTCACAGCCCAGCTAGAAAGTGTTTTGTCTTCAGGACCTAAAGATTAAGGGAACATCAGGATTCACAGGCAGCCTGCTGTACAGAGGCCTCAAAGACTGGCAGGGCTTTCTGGGGAAGCCAGAACATCAGCAGCTGGAGGAGGACAGGAAGGGACAGGCGGTTGTGCCCCTCTGGTGGGGGAGCCAGGAGCTCACGTTGAATCACTGAGGCACATGCTGCTTATTTATTCCATTCCACCAGGTGCCCACAGGCCCCTGGGTATGAGTCACCTGCTTACAGAGATTCAATAGCCCTGGCACACAGCAGCCTTCCCAGGGAAAGTACATGGTAGTCCCATGCACTTCCTTCACCGCCAAGTCACAAGCTGTGGGGAGGCAGCTTTGGGCACTTAAGCTGGGTAAGTTTCAGCTCTTTCCAGTTCCACCAGAAGAGCTGCCAAATGTGTCAGCACACAGGAGCTCAGCAGAGGGATTAAGGTTACAGGTAAGTCAGAGGACCGGCTCTGTCAGCTTGTGCTATCGCAAACCTCAGTACCTAGTCACAGGCTGCTGTCTAAGTAAGCTCCTAGAAAGGATGAAGCCAGCCATTCTTCAGGCAGGTATTACACTGCACTCTGGAGTGTGATAAATAAGCAGAGAGACTGGCAGGCACTTGGGGGATGGAAAGCAGGCTTCATTCACACGACAGGATTAGATGGTACAGTACATTATCTGCTTCCCAGCCGGGAAGACACTCTTAAAATAGGTCTATTAGAACAAATATAAAAAAACCCCAGAACCACTGAGAGCATCCTCCTCGCATCAGCTTCTGCCCCACTTGCTCTCTAGCCTGTATCCCAGCAGCACGAAACACTGCTCCAAGAAATCTACAACTACAACCTCCAATTCCCATCGCTGTTCCCAGAGCAACATCACCCAGCATGTCACAGGCTTTGGCTTCCACAGGCAAAGACTGGCCAAAGGAACAGCCTACAAAAACACCAGCACAGTCACATCAACAAATGAAAAACAGCTCTGAAAATTTAGCCTAAAGAGAATCTTCAGATATTCAGTGTTTATAAATGAAGCCACTTCAAAAAGGAAAGGAAAAAAAGGGCCCACTTGAACTGGCAAGTTCTCTGCTCCCCACTGACACAGCACGTTACTTTGATGAGCATCTCATCCACATTATTACACTGTGTAATTCTCCAGCCATTTGCTCAAAAGACTTCTGGATGTCACCTGTGACTAGTGGGATTGAAATGGGGTCACCTTCCTGAGGGAAGCCTTGGCGACACAAATGTGCATAGGGGAGAGGTCTTGTCCCAGGTCTTGGGGTGAAGAGCTGCTCCTAAAGATGTTCTACATCTTCATTCACAAAGCACAGACCCACCCAGGACTGTCGAGCTCCTGTCAAAGGCATTCAGGACACAGGAGATATGTGGGTCACGTTTTTCTTCCACTTGTTTGCGGTTTGTGAGGGAAGATTCACTATTCAAACCCACCACCTGTTTTGACAAAGGCTGGAGTACGCGTGCCACCTCCATTTCAAAAACTGCTTTTGTACACATAGGCTCCCTCCCCTTCTCCCACCAGACAAGAAGCAAGCTGCCAGGGTGGAGGAAACCAAGGTCGCTTGCAGGAAAAGCGCTACAATTACTAAAATCAGAGTACCAGAATTTCTGAGTATCAAACTGCACGTTCATCCCATACTGCTTCGCATAATGGCTTTTTTCTTGGCGTCCTCATCCTTCCTCCAGCCTGCAGAGCAGGTTCCATATAGCTCTGACCCTTCTTTTCTTCCTCTTCCTTACCTCTGAGTAATCTCATCTGAGCACACAGATTCAACAATCACCACTGATGACTCACAGATCTACTTATATGCATGGATTTGTTTTTTTTTCAAACTAACAGCTAACTTGGTTCTATGGTGTTGCCTTGCAGAACTTCAACCATCAGCTTAAGCAATAGACATCTAACACAGAGCTCTCAACCTCCCATGTCAAGGTTTTCTCATTACAGACACACAGTATTCTACTGCTTGTGCATTACTGTTAACCTCAGGGAAAACCTTATTCACTATCATCCCCAAAATGATTTTGCCACGGCGCGCACTGCACTTCAGCATTCGTTTAGGTAACACGCTTGGTTAGATAACAACATTTCAGTAACGTCTGCCAAGATCTCTGCTGATGGGAAGAAGCCAAGAGTAAGTCCGTGTTTCTTGTACTACCTCACAGTCCTTGCCAGCTGTCTCCCATTTGACACTGTAAACTCCTTGGGCTATTTTTTTAGTGTGTGTTTGATAAAGCACTTAGCAAAATGAGGGACTTAGTACATGATCTGTATGAGCCACGAATAAATAATGAGACAATATATATCTAAAAATAAACTGGGTAGTAGAGTGCAAAGAAAGGACTGTTAAAGTACATACTGAGGATAAGATTCATCTTCTAAACTGACTTTCCAATAGAGTTGTGCCCTAATTTCTGAATTGAGACTCAGGAAATCAGACATTTTAATTTTTAGCATAAAGATGTCAATTGCACTAACTACACACTCCCAAACAGACAAATGGGCTTCCATTTATTCAGCGTGAACCTGCTGCCAGCTCACCATACAACTGCCAGGAAAAAAAGAAGACCCAGACACAGCAGGACTGCTGTTCTGTGTGTCACCACCAGTCTTCTCTGTTGAGACCATCTACTGTAGAGAAACAGGTACATTAACTCCAAGTAAATTAATGTCCTTTGTCAAGTTCCCCAAGTTAGTGCATGTGCAAAGTCCCAGGGAACTGCATACGCATATTGAAGGTGATTTATGGTATCTTTGCAGCATTATGTGCTTCAGGAATGTTCCTCTGACTTTCACCTCGAGGTTTAGGACCTACTTAAAGTCATTTCTCTCCTTTGAAAAAATTCATGGCACAGGAAAGAGAGGCCTGGAGAGTTTCTATACAGCAGATATCACTTGACCCTGTCTGTACCGGACTCTGTTCCTGCTTTCAGTTTCTCCTCCTCCTGCAGCCAGGGCAAAGATCCAGAAGTATAGATCATCTTGCATGCAGCATGGAGGAACATTTACCCTTTGCTGAAAGCACTTTCGCAAGCCCCGCCTTCTCTCCTTGAACAGGGAGGGCTGATTCCAAAGCCATTTTCAGAAGGCAGCCTTGCTGCTGGAGTGTAGGACATGCTTTACTTCAGCCCATTTCACTGCAAATATCCAGTAAAAAAAGCAGTTTTAACCCTGTGAACAAGGGCTGGAGAAAAGGGGATACTTTAGTGCTGGACAGCTTTTAGTTTCTCGCATGAAGAGTGTAATGAGACCAATGTCACAGTTAGAGTCAAGAGAAAAGGCAACGTACCCCAAGAAACAGCAGGTGTTGGTTATTTCTTACCCTGCTTCTTTGCAACAGAAAAGTTGCAAGTTGGGTCAGTGCTGCAGGCTCTGACAGGGTTAGGACTAAGAAGAGTGAAAGGATCATTCTTTTTATGTGAAAGCATCTGAGAAAATCATTGATTCCAGATACAGCATAGACAGAAACCATCCAGAAATGACAGTGAACCAGGCCCTGTTTGCCAAGCTTCTCTCTCTGCTTACATAGGGATCCTGTGGCCAGGCAGACAACATGAGAATGAGTCAAAGGATGGGAGAATTCATGTATCCCATTGCTCATGTCCCTCTGGGACAAACGCCATTTGAACCTTAACAGGATTTAAACCACTACCTGTCTTAGATGAAATACAGCAAGTATCCAACAACATTTAATGGCCACCTCGACCTAGACATTATCCTCTACAGACAGCAGTGCCCTTGCTACCAGTTAATTTTCTTTTGGCTTCCCAGTCCCTGTAAACAATTCTCCAGCTGTCAGACGGAAATCATACTCTACAGTAAGAGTCTTGGGGTTGCTGCCCTCTGCCAACCATGATCTTTAATTTGCTGTGGATTTATCAGCAAGTGGATGCTCACTCATGTGGGTGTTGGTGCAAGTTCACTCTGGATGCGACACTACACTCTCTTCTGATGCAAGGCCTTCAATACAGTCATGAAATCATTTGGCTCCAGGATTTAAAAAAATTGGAAGATATATTAGGTTCTTACATCGGGGTAAAAAGCCCACCCTGACTGTGCTTAGTGTGTGCACTAAGCAGCAGTCCAAAACACAGTCATCTTGACAGTCTTTCAGCAAGGACATGACCAAGCTGTCGTTCTGGGCTCAGTCCTGCATAGACAGTGATGTGCTGCTTTCAGTGCAATGAGCTACCTCAGCAGGAAGAGAATGCTAAAGAGGTGTGGCAAGTTTAAGCAGGAAAAAGATGTACAGGTCAACAGCTTACATCTCTAAGGTGATAATGGCCCAAACACTTAGAGGGAGAGAAATACCGACCATCCATTTCCACCAGCAGCTGGTTTAAGGTCTGCTCCTCCTCAGCGTTGGCAAAACCAGATATATTGGTTGAGCGCTTCTTGCCCACAGCATCAATTTCATCGATATACACAATGCAGGGTGCACGAGCCTGGGCTTCCCTGAAGAGGCTCCGAACTCGGGCAGCACCAAGACCTGTGGGAAAGGGAAGAAGAAATAAGCCTTGTAGCTAAATTTGCTAGTAAAGCTGGAGAGTAGCATTATAGACCCTGTAAACTTGTCCCTTCCCCTGGAACAGCTTACCTCCTATCACCTCCACAAACTCAGAGCCTGCCATGGCCAAAAATGGCACCTGTGCTTCTGTAGCCACTGCCTTTGCTAGCAATGTCTTTCCACAGCCTGGTGGTCCAAGTAACAAGGCACCTTTGGGCACTTTAGCCCCAAGTTGAAGGTAGCGATCAGGACTCTGCAAGAACACAGCTCTGTCAGATCCACAGCTCACATGAAGCACCTCCATGGGCATACAGCGGCCTCCCAGAGCTTCTCAATACTGTTTTTGGCCTAAGCAATTCTTAGCTGCTAACGGGAGCAGCTACATCTGCTTTCCTGTTACAGAACTGGAAACACAGAGATTGAGTCATGCTGATCACAGCTGTCAGCTTACTTAAACAAAGGCTGCTCAGTATCACGAAGGATTAAGAATATACCCTCCTCCCCAGGTCAGCCATCTATCCCAGAAGACAGGCAGCAAGCACTTATTTTGTTCTGCTTTTCTATACCTTTAGATAGTCCACAAATTCTTTGACTTCCATCTTTGCCTCGTGCATTCCTGCTACATCCTTGAAGCTGATCCCTTTTCCAGATTTCCCATCCACAATGGTGAAACGAGCCATTTTCAGCTGATTCTGTGGAAAGCAGAACAAGTAATGAAGCTGAACTGACTCTGGACAAGGCAACTGTGTGGAAAAGCTGTTTGCAATGCTTTGGGGACAGCACAACACAGGTATAAGTTACCCCTCACAAACAAAACAAACAATGACCACTTCATTGGCGTTTTACTGACTTTTGCTTTGGAAACACTTCACAGCTGGACTATTGACTCTACCTTTATTTATCTACATGCTGGGAAGTGACAGACTAAACCTGCAGTAATAATCTCAACATAATCCAGCTCAAATTCCACGTAGACCCGTCAGCAATACCTATTAACAATGTGCAGAAAGTTCAAACCATTTCTAAATGCCATGATCCTGAATGCACATAGGACAGGTATAGTTTTGAAAGGTATATACTGGTGCTAAATAATCTGGTGGTAAATAATTACCAATACTGTCTTACAAATGCATATAAACAGACACTTTGGACCACTGTCTGATGCTGCCTCTGAGTTTTACAGCTACATAACCCAGGACAGAACCGAAGATTCTCAAATCTAACAGACATTATGTTTCAGTCTTTGTCTTCTGGTGTGTGTTAAGCCACGGCGACAGTCAAAAAAAGGGATTTAGTTAAACACCCTACTTGTGACTGCTCATTATGCTCTACTGAAAAAAAACAACTTTTGAATTTGTATTTTTTTCCGAGAAGAAAGTTTATAGCTTCTGAGCCTCAGAAACATCAGCTTATCCAGATGAAGAGTTAAACACGCAGGACCCTGCTGTTCCCACTTATGCAAGGACAGAAGCTTGTCCTCAAGGCCCTCATTACCCAACACTTTTTTTCAATGTTCTTCTCTAAGCAGCTGCATCCTTTTGTATAAAGAGACTCTCAAAGCCAGAAGAGAATGCAGAGCAGACTGAGGGGAAAAATCTAACAAGGGACTGAACTGACCCTATTCTCATCCTGAAATCCCTGCAGTCAACAGCAGCACACCCCAGGCCGATTTGTAGAGTTTAATCAGCTGATCCAGGCAATGGTGGATGACAGGGGGAGGAGATTTGACTGATGTTGCAAGTGAGGCATGTGGCATGAGCAGAGCAGGCCAACACATAATGAAATCCAGAATCTGAGCATATTTTATAAATTGAGAACTCATTTTGCAGAAAGCAGCAATTCCTCCTTCTGGCTGTATGGGAGGCACATTGGCAGGACCCAGTGAAAAACACCATCTGCAGCTGCAACACACTGACAGCCTTTGAAAACAGCAAAGCAAACTGGCCAGCAGCTTCACCGAGCTCAGCCCTTCCTGCCACCATGGAGAGAGAGAGCCTTGGCTGAGGCCAGTGACTGTAAATGATCCAGTCAGATGACAGGGACAGGAAAAGCAGCAAGATTCTATGCGCTAAGACTGGAGAGACCTTGGCACCAGTGAATTCTCATTCTGCCCCGGACTTTGCTGGGGGAAGGGGAGGAGATTAGACCAACAGAAGACAGAACTACCAAAAGGGGTATAAAACAACATGAAGATCCAGGATACTCACAAAGGCATTGAATCCTCCCACCCGACTTGCAACTCTCACAAGGCGGAAGATGCTCCACAGCATGGACACAGCCATAAGTGTCACTATCAGGGAAATTATGTCACTAAAAGGACAAAAGCAAGACAGATGCAAATTAAAGTGTTTGGCCACAACTTAGTAAATATTACTCAACTTGGCAACTTGCAGTGTTTTAAAGGTCGTGACATTTAGGTTGTGAGCACAGCAATGAACAGACATGACTAAGAAACTGGTTTTTGTATGTAGGTTTATAGGTTTTTATATGTTATCTATAAAACCCCCCAAACCCCGTAATTACATAACCTAAAAAGTTAAACAGAGGACACTGGCAAACACTGCTTACAGCTGTGGAAGAAATCTGACCTTGTTACCCCCTTCAGAGCATTTCTACTCAGAAAGCTAGGACCTCCAGGCAGTCAAATCTACCCCCAAGCAGGATGTGGTAGGGCTGGCAGTCCATCTGAAGGGACCTCACTACAGGAGACCTGAGTCCAGCAACACTGGGGAGATTCCAACTCTCCTAACCCTGGCAGAAATCCCAGCATGGGTCTTCCGCTAAGAGGCTGCTCTGCCTGGTCTGATTTGGGCTCCCTGATCCAAGTCTCTCAGAAGACCTACACCGTAGAATAAAGTGCTACAGCCACCATCACCTATTTTCTGGATCCACTGCAATATCAGTTATATTAGGAGGGAGATGCAGAGCAGCGATGACACTGCAGATGTACCACAGTTACAAGAAAACACGCTGAGGACAAATACCCTGTGAGCTCTAAACAAGCGATGCTTTCAATAGGAGGGAAATGATCATATATTGGATGACAGGCTGGTATTTGTGGGACTCTGTTGTGGTTTACAAGCCTAAGCAAGTCATCTGATCTCACTACGCTTCTGTGTCTTATCTTTAAACTAGGAATGCATGCTCCATCTCTCACACAGGGATGATTTACTGAAGCAAGGGGACTAGCATGTGCTATATATCCAGCTGCCTTTGTTTTTTCTTGGTGAGAGACCTCAGACAACACTGAAAACTGAAAGTCACCTTCAGTGTGTCAGCTATGCAAACACGATTAATTCTGAATACATCAAATGCCCACAACTGAGAGCCAACCAAATCCAAGCTGCAAATGCTCTGCACCTCACAGATTCAAACTCCAAACAGAGACTTTGAATTCTGAAGACATTCAGTCAGTGCCCAGAGAGACTTGAACCTTCTAACTTCTCTTTAAAACAGTATTACAATCTCCTTTCAGAGGCAGCGGGTGCAGCTTGCATTGGTGGCTGATTAAGTGCACAGGTTTGAAAAAACTAGCCATCACAGATGGAGGTGGACTTGTTCAACAGCCCGGCAAGTAAGCTCCGTGGGTCTGTTTGTGTGCTGGACTCCATAATTCCTGTTCCGCAAAAATGAACTGCTGGTCTTAACAAAAGGGCAAATAAGCCACCTCAGCAGCAATGATCACAAAATGTCCTATGAAAGCACAGAAGAATGCCTAGACAGTGCTCTGTAATCTTTTGACAGATCTTCTATCTTCTTGCTCACGATAGCTTAATTCAGAATCAAAAGCCCTGAGCAATTTTGGTTTTATTTTTTTAAAGCAAAGGATCTTGGTTTCAGATAACAGAGAAGAGCTCTAAGTTTAACAGAAGTGCTTCTCTCACCAAGATGTCCTACACTAGCATCAAAGCTGCTCTGCTCAGCATGTGGCTCACAGCTGGAGCGAGCGCCAGCGCAGGCTGCCCTCTGATCCACAGCTGTTGGAGAAACAAGCCAAACCTAGGTGTTTATTTTTACAGACTGAACCACCACCATAGCCTTCCTCAAAGCATTTTAACAGGGGAAGGCATGCTGCATAGAGCAGGGTGTAACACTGCTTGTTCAGTCAGGATTTCTATCACGCTCTGCACTTGAATAATTGATTATAAGAACAAAAAGTGCTCAGCTGTGCAGGAACAGACTTTCTTCTGACTTGTGGACACTGACCTTAAACATTTTGGTCTGCTGCCAGCCACAGTTCCAGACACCTCTTTGGGACCTTCACTTTTGAAACATTATGGTACATCTAGAAAATGTCTACTCCTGAAAGACAGCAAAGTGCTCCAAAACAAAGACCACTTTTTTGTTCTGTGTTTATATAATAACACTGAATTGACTAAAAGGGGCTTTCCTCTCCAAGCCAGGGATGCTGTCACCAATATACAAGCAACAGTAAGCACAAATTTGTATCATACTTTCCATAGAAGCCAGGGTGTTTGTAGGAAACGGGGATTCTCTCTCTCTCATCAATATTCAGCTCATCCTCCACAGCTCTCAGCTTTTCTTCAAATTTGTCAATGTTTGCCACCCGCATTGTGTACAACAGGGTCACGTTCTGGGCACATGGAACACAAAGCAGCACACAAGTGTGTAGGATAAGGATACAGCAATGGGCACAAGTGCACAACATGGACAGGTCAGATAGAAGTCAGCCTATGTTACATCCTTTGATACTGCATTTTTGCCATTTAAACTAAAAGTCTTAGTTTTCAGAGGTTGATGTAACTCAAGTCCCCTGAACTTCAAATACAAGAAAGAGAAAAATTAAAAACGGGCATCTTTACCAGCTAAAGTTTTACCCAATGCATGCTTCATTTTTTCAATAGTATAATCTAGTAATTCATTCCCATGTAGAAAACCACTTACAACTTGCCCATGAGGAGTTCCTCCTGGGTGCAGATAAATTTCCACAATATCGCTCTCAGGCACCACTTCAATTCTCTGGACCTCCCCTTTCGCCAGCATCTCGTTCACAAAGTAGTTCCAGGAAATGCTGGTCCCTTCTCTGTTCTCACCAACCATGAATCGAAACATCAGCACAATGAAAGTTAAGATGAGGAGTGCCCGCAAGCGTTCAAGATGCATCTGGTTCTCTCTTTTCCTGCGTTTCTCTTCCTCTTTAGAAAAAAAATAAAACAATATCAGAGAAGAAGATGTGGGCATCTGAGAGGAGAGTTTTCTGACTCAAAGAAGGCAAAATTCAGTTACAAATACTAATGTAGCAGGACCCCTCAGAGTTTTTTAGGTGCATGTTTTGTTTCTCTTAAGGACTACACAGAGAAGCAGAATCTAACTTGCACTGCACAGGCATTTCTCTGGCTTGGCTCACACAGGGAATTGTGTGACTTGCCCAAGGTTACACAGGTGACTCAGTTTGCTGGACTGCATGGCATTCCTGGACTTTTCTGGCTTCCTGACTGTCAGACCACAAGGCCTCAGCTGCACATGGGAAACAGCACCAGGTCAATGGCCTGGCTATGAAAGCACAAGCACTTGAAGATAAACTTAACAGTTGCCTGGAAGGAGGCATGTTTTGCATCCTGCTAGTCACCCAAATGTGCTTGCAGCTATATACAGCTGTTCCCCAATGTCTCAAAAGCCACACAGTGAGGCACAGCGTACACAGATTGCAGACAAGATGACAGAGGACTGTGTCTTTTGCTTTAATTATTACTTTAGTAAGAAGAGGAAATGAAGCTTCAGTGAGCCAAAGAAAGCACCTTGCTTCCTTAAGTCGCTTAAGTGTACAAGGGCAGAGAGCAATCTCAGACATATTTTGAAGAGCTCTGAACAGTGTTTCTGTTCTAAGGAGTCTAATCCTGCTCTGAGGGACTTCAGATGGTCACAGTCCACTATACCCATCACAATCCCATCAAATGTCATTCTGCTCTGAAGCAAGGACTACCTTGCTTGCCTGGCCCAATATGGATATAGACCAAACAAAGACTTGTAACTAAAAATCCAACTTTGAAAGGAGTACAGCCCAATTCTTAAACAACAAACTTCTATGGGGCCTAGAGCTCAGGCTGCTGACAATGCATCCATGGGAAAATATTAGGAGTCAACAGTGTCACTGGTAAATGCTATAGCACAGTATTATAGAAGATAACTGCATCATGGTGAGCTCTATGCCCCCTGCATCAAGAGACCAACATTTGTACCACCTAAGAAAATACTTGCATTTTCAGTAAATCTAAAGTTGCGCAGTAGATGCAATACACAGGTACCTGTGCACAGAAAAGTACTGGAAATCCACCTCACTATCATAACAAAACCACATATATTTTCTCTCAAGCTACACAACCTCACAATTAAAGGCTAGATAACTTGGCCACATTAAGATCTTTATCAAAGAGGGATTCCCACGCTAGATGTGCTTTCCTGCAGCTTTACTGTATTTGTGACACATTGAGCTGATGACATGAGAAAAAGGAATGATTTACTTCTAGTATTTGCCACTGAAGCTTTTTTCAGACTCCCAGCACTGTTTGCACTGCAATTTAAAATTCTGTGGTCTGCAAAGGGCAGCCGCAGCACAGTTCAATGTCAATGGCTAGCTGGTGTCCAAGTTGTAAAGATGACAAGTATCTCCTCTTTCCAATGATATGTGGATCTTCTTGATACAGAATTCAGCACTTGTTCTCAATATACAATTTAACATCATTAACAACACAAATACTATGCTGCACCCAGAAATAAATGAATTCTGCGCCCCTGGGCAGCTGTGCATCTGCCTGCTGTAGCCCAGAGTCGATTTATTTGCAAATTCCCAACAAACACTCTGACAGTAGTGTTTATCACTAGCCACCAATTAGACCCTACACACACTGAAACAAAACCAAGGGACAAACATATGACCCAGTCAGATGCTAAAAAAAGCGCTCTGTCCTTCAGATGCACAGCATCATTTTTCACTGGTTTCCCAGCTCTGCTCCACATTTAACAGGCAAAGCTCATTCTCAAAGAAAAACAATGCAGCTTTTCAGATAAGGTCATCATTTCAAAAGACAGTGACAAGCTCAGACACCATGTCCAGACCATCCACTTTGTTTGTTGATGCCATCTCCTTGCTTCTGTGTTATCAGCCAGATCCAGCTTTATTAGAACAAAGCAATTCATCACAAAGCTGCAGGATGACATCTCCTAGAGCCTTATTAAAGAAAATTAAAATATAGTGTGGTGAAGGGCTCAGTCTGGGCAATATCCTGAAAAACTGAGTGAGATTCTCTAGAGAAATGTAAATAATCTAGAAGATGTTAGTTAGCTACTGTTAAAATGCTTTTCTGTGTTAAATTTCAAAGGGAGTTGTATAAAAGTTCTAAAACATTTGTAACTGTGGATAGAATCACAAAAAGATCACCACAGGGTAAAAGCTGGACGCTGGATATCTTGACACAAGCAACTTCTAGTTTCTAGAAATTAGGCTTGTCTAGGACCTACAGCTGAAGAATTTCAGGGAAAAAAAAAACCCACCAGTTGTAGAAAGCAGAAAGGCAGCGCAAAGCTGTCCTCTACCCTGTGTTTAATTAAGGACAACGTCAGCCTATGTCTATGCTTATGTAAAGGGCAGCTATCTTTACAGCACAACATTCATATTGCACTATAAGTCACTCCACAATATTCAGTAAATGAGAACCAGTAACTGGATGTGACACTTTCAAGCAACAGCTGTGGGAATTCCTCCAGCTTTTCAGTCTCAAAAAGCCTCCATGAAGCAATGATTTGCCATTAACCCCAAATCTGAACTCTCAGATTAAAACCTTGCAAGGGCTGCAGTGACAGTTTGAAGAGTTCCTTTTAATAATTACTGCAGAGATGAGCATTCCCCTGGAGACACGGGGCAGCGTTCCACCTCCCAAAGTCAAGCTATCCATTAATCATGGCAGAGAAGAGGCCACTGAACGCAGCATGTTACTGTTTACTAATTTTAACAGCTACAGTACTTGTTCGAGGTGCTGTAATCACAGTCACCCTGAGTGTCTCACAAACACCAAGGGCCTCAACCTCTAAGCTCTGACCTCCACAACGAGGACTCTGTGATACCTACACTCACGTCCCACTGTGGACTTCAACAGTTAAATGGGTCAAATGGGCAAAGCCACTGTTTGTCTTAAAGAGGCTGCAACAACATGAGTCAGGCCAGAAGTCATCAGCAGCTGATTGCCTTTACTTCAAAAGTCAGTCCAAGAGGATTTAACTGTTAATTTTATGTGTGATGAAAAAAAGCCAAGCTATTACAGATTTTATGATACTTAGGTAAAAGTTTATCATGTCATGTATACAATTTTATTACACTCACTGACTTAAGTGTGACATTAAGTGCCTGCCAAGTTCCAGTAGGAAGGGTCTGGAGAGCTCCATGTCCAGGTTTACTCCACACTCAAAAGATCCAGGAAATGAGTAGCGCAGCAAACATTCACAAACTTACTTGAAACATCACCAGCCCCTAAAAGCATCAACTCATGACAAAAAAAACCTCAGGTCTGCTCTGCTTCTGCAAGCAGTACTGGTAAGATGGAAGAATGAGACCTTCATGTGTGCCAATTCTGACACCTTTTCTAAACTGTCCCAGCAGATATGGGATGGGCCATCAGCTGCGGGACTTCACAGCTAAAAATCACCCAACTCTGGAAACGAGTCCTATCCAGAGCCTAGAAAATCTCTGCACTTCAGTGCTTGTGAGGCATGTACTCACAAACAAAGAACTGCCTTTATCAAAGTGGAAGAGACAAACCTGCCTTTTAAAATAGAAAGCAGCTGTTGTCAACCTACAAATAACAGAAAGTTGACAACGCCACCAAGGCTTGAAGGGACACTCACAAATCTGCTTGTATTTGAAAAATGTTTGGTGTAAACCTGCTAGTAGAAGGTAACAGTGCCTGCTACAAGAATAAGAACGTTGCCTGTCAGAAGTTGTACCAGGTTTTTTATCCAGTTAACAGTGAAGTTATTCCCCTGCAGCTCCATCCCCATTAGTGTCATTAAATTCCTCCCACTCTTAAGCTTAGCGTACAGAGAGGACACTTCTCAACATAATCTGGCCCATAACACGTATCCCCAGGTTCCAGAACACTTTTGGTGAGATAAAACTCAAAGAGCCCTGTACAGCAGGATGCCTGGGGCTTAGGCAGTATAAGACATGCGGAAACCAGTATCTAGGAAGACTGATTTTTAGCAAAGAGAAAAATTCTCAGTAAGTGCCATTACTAACACAGCTACAAACTCTTCAGGAAATCTACTTTTAACTCTGAGCTCTGCAAATCACTAGAAGTAAAGACATCTGCTATGGAGGTAAAGACACCCCCCCCCCCGAGAATCCAGCTTGAAGAACTGAATTTAGTTACTACAAGTTTATCAAGTCTAAATGCTCTACAACAAAACCTCCATCCTCAGATTCAGTTAATCTTGCTGTTACCCTTTGTAAAGTGGTGTAACCAAGGCAAACATCAACGAAAGATGCAAAGCAGCACAGAAAAAGAATACACTACCTTGTAGAGATTGTGAGTTACCAATTTATGGTACTCAGAGACAAAGGCATTCAAGAGGATCTTCCCCACTGTCCACCCTTACCTACCAAACGCACACAGTTTGTTTCATTAAATATATTTTTGGCACACACATACCCTCGTCCTCCTGTGAAGATTTCTTTTTGAATCCCCCATTCTTCTGGTTACTCCTATGAGAGGTTGAAGTAGTAAAATAGTAAGTGCTACCTGTGGGAAAGCAGTAGTAGTTAGTAGCAGAAGACCCCAGGAGACAGTGAGAGAGGGAGACTGAGTATGGTAGAAATACATGCAAGCTCTCAAGGCAGGAAAAGCTGAGCTCCACATCTGCCCAAGCACAGCTCCATTCCTGTGCCAAGGAAATGGGACAATCTCACCAGAGGGAGAAATGGCAGACAGGCTCCTCCAGTTTCCTTCTACAAGATGTGTATTTTTTAGCAATCCAACCAAAACATGGCTTTGCTCATAAATTATTTTAATGTGGCAAAGAAAATAATCCAGAGAAATGTATTCAGTATTGAAACACATACATGTTTCCCAAGGCATGAAACCAGTTAACACCGGTGTTAAGAGCAGGCTTATAAAGGGAACTGCAGTTGCTGGGAAAAGGAAACATACATGCCTGAGTTAAATGCAGGTTTGTCAATAAATACTGTCAGGGTACTCTAATATAAGCCAAAAAAGTAAGGCTATGATCAGTACGATCCACAGTTACTGCCACAAAACAGTAAGGAAAAGCTTCTTCTACCAGAAAAATGCAAGAAGCTGAGAAACAAGACAGCTGATTGAGGACAGCAGCTTCAATTTCCCATGGTCTTTCACAAAGGCTCCAGAAAGAGGAGTAAGGCCAGACATTGGCTTGCTGGACTCCTGTCAGTTTTGCTAGAGGATTTACTGCCATTTGGAAGAGTATGCCTGTTTTTATTTCAACTTAAAAAAACCCCAAACTCTCAAAAGCTCAAGCCCAAGCTCACCAGACCCACAGTGGCCAGACAACCATAACCAGTTTTGTTCAAACCTCAAAGGCATGAGCAAACTCATTTTCCCAACAGTGAAGACGAGAAAGAAGACTAATTGTCTTTGGTTTACCTTTCTGTGCCTTTGCTCTAAGGATTCTGAGAACACTTTCTAACATACCCTTCCAATGCGTTCCAGCTAGGTCATATGATAGGATCTCTGACAAAGGTGAATGACATTTTTGTCTTAGGCTTTGCTAGTGAGGCAGGGAAAGATTCTCTACTTTAATGTCTGCTGTTTTTAAATTAGCTGTTCGGTATAATGACTCAAGTGCTTACTTAGTCATGCTGAGCTCCTTGTGGAAAGGTGCCATTGTTCATCCCTGTCACCAAACAAAAACCTAGAGCTTCTGCAGAATGCAGTCAAATCTCAAGGTCCAGAACAGGACAGCTTTATTCCAGTTTCAGGAATGAAGACAGTGGTAGTAAGGAAAAGCAAAACTCTTACTAAGGAAGACTGTTTCCCTTTCTCTACCTGTACAGTTGCTCTTTGGGACTCACCTAAGAGACTCCAAAGCCTGACTGGATCTTGAATTGTATGTTGTCTCACCAAGACTCCACTGAGACCTTGACGTGTGGGGCAAAGTGTTTGTGACAGAAGGCTCTGAGGAAGAAGGTAAAAGAAAAAAAAAAAAGATAACTATTGGAAAAGTACTGTGACTGCTCTATGTACGTTGTGAAACTAAGATTTCTAAATGAAAATGACAGTATTGTGGTTAAGTTGCAGGGCAGCATCAAGGAGACATCACCATTATTCCTGGTTGTGCTGTGGACTTGCCATGTGACTTTGAAGAAGCTGTTTATAACCCAGTTTAAAGAAAGCGCATAAAAAGAAACATTCTCAAAACACTTTACATTTTCCCCTTCCTGTATCCTCGTTGCTCATTTTCAAGATAAGTTTTAAGTTGGTTCTTAAAATGTAAAGGTACCCTCCCACAACAGAAATCTCAAGGACTATTAATATGTAATCCTGCTGCCCAGCAGTAAGGGCAACAGAACGATTTTGCTGTGGGAATTCTGCAGCAGATACTCATGTTTCTAGGCAATTTCACAACATCCAAATTAACATTTACTGATACTTTTATTGAACACAAATCTTGCCTCTTCTCCGATGTGTGATCTTTGTCTCACCAACCCTCTTGGCTGCACAGGCACAAATTTATGCGCAGCAAACCAGACAGGGACATCGATCAGTCTGAAATCCCTCACCCTTTCTTTTGGGTTTGCTGGGCAGCAACACAACAGCATGTGCTGGCCCAAGAGAGTAACTTCTTGGAATCAATACTTTCTAGAACAGAACAGCTTAGATTAGTTTAAATTGATCACAGAAAAAATCAGTCATGATTCATAAAGCAGTCCTACTGTTGTTCTCTCTCCATTGCCTACCTGGACAGCCAGTGTTTTTTTACTGCACTCAAGAAAACCACAAAGTAGCATTAAATCATGTTGGAGGCCTCATTTAAAAAAGTGCTTGCCTTCAGCCCTAAGGCTCTGTTGGAGAGCTCTATGAAGAATGCACTCATGACACATAAAGGTGTACCATAAGGGTTGTAAAGAGCCAGCACGAATAAAGTTAGAAAAACCCCACTTTTATCAACCTTTCTTGCTTATACCTGCTTAGGTGTTCTAATTACCCCAAGTTACTGCTAGATGGACCCTGGGCATGATCTGACCTAAGAAACAAAAGGAAAGCTCTGCCTCAAAGCAGAGGCCCATTGAAACACGGATCCCTAAGGGCTGAACCAGCTGCCCCCGATTCGTCCTCTCCTCAGGTGCTCTCGGCCTCAAGGATCTGTCTCCGCGCCGGACCGAGTTCTCCTCTCGCGGACGAGGCGAGGGGCTCCCAGCTCGCGGGACCTTCCCTCCCTGTAGCACTGGCGGCTTGTCCCGGTGCTCGGCGCCGCACGGTGCAGGCGAGGCCCCGCCCCAAGGCCGGCTCATCCCACCCCGAGGCCCTGTTCCCCCCCCCCAATCCCGTTACCTGCAGGCCGCGTCCCGCGCCGAGAGCCCCGCTGAGGGTCCGTGGGGCAGCCCGGGCCCAAGCAGGGGCAGGCCGCCGCCAGCAGCTGCAGCGGCCCCGGAGCAGCAGTAGCAGCGCCATGATCCGTCGGCCGCCCCGCTCCGCCCGAGGGGGGTCTCAGGGAGGCAGCAGCGGCTAGCGAGGGCCGGCGGGCCGTTGCGGGGAAGGCCGCGCCGGGTGACCGCTGCGTCGAGAGCCACAGGCCTCAGCAGGGACGGAAGTGCTGGGTGAGGAGAGGGCGGCCATCTTGGAAAGGGGCCGTGGGCATCAGCACTGCCATGCCTCAAGATGGCGGGCGCAGCCAGCCGCGTCGGGGCGGGGCCAGCAGGCGCGCAGGGCCTGCCGGGATGGGCCGTTGCCGCGGCAACGGGAAATCCCAGCGCCAGGTCTTGGCTCGGCCCCAGCCAGGGGCCCCGCACTCGGCTTCGGCCAGGCCTAGGGCCCGCCCAGCCCCGAAGTCAGGGACCGGAGCCCACAACCCGACCTGGGCCCCCATGCCAGCCCTCTTCTGCTCCACGCCAGAGCCTCCCTGGCCAAGTCCCCTGGAGCAGACGATTCCCACCCTCTGCCAGGCCCTGTCCACACAGGCTCCCCAGCCCAGCTCCACCCTGACAGATGCAAGCAGAAGAACAAACATCTGGGAGGAGCAGGCAGGTTCCTGCAGGTATAGGAGAGTGGCTCTGGGTACATTGGCCATCACGGTGCAGGCAAGGCCGGTGGGGACAGCTGGCACTAGAGAAGCAGGAGGTGCAGAGGCTAGTGGTGTGAGTACATGAATAGTCCTTTGTAATTTTCTTCACTCCATGTCGTGTCTTATGTAATTTTAATGTCTGGGAAAAGAAACAATGTCTGCAATCTTAGATCCAACAGAGAAGAGCTCCCTCCCTTTGCAGCTGTTGCTGAGGAAGACTCCCCTTCTGATGGCTCAAGGTATGAATTAGCTCTGTTAGAAAGCAGCATTTTGTATCTGCAGCTGGGTTAACAACAACAGATTAACAAGTATGCTAAGAGGTAAAGCAAGTTAACAAGTACATATATTTGAACACAAATATATTTGCCCTGCTCTTTGTCAGGCAGGTTAGTTGGCTTCCATGACACATCTTCTGTGGAAAAGCCACTGCAACGTGTTTGACAGCTCACAGTAGCCATGCTACAATGTGCCTGGCAGTCTGCATTTAAAATTGTTCTGCTGGAGGATGTGTGTGTGGTTCTAACCCAGGGTGACCTGCCCTTCTCAAGCATTACACTAAAGTGTGTCAAGGTTATGTGTGGTATAAAATTCTCTCAAGTACAGCTATCACAAAGGTCACTGCATTTGAAGTTCCTGATCTTAAATCTTGTGTAATTTCGTTCTACTTTATATGAGTTGTGCACAGCAGAGTGGGAGGGCCCAGCGTTCTCTGCTTTTTCTTTGGGTTAGGAAGGCATTTCAGAGCAAACATCACTTCCCTCCTGCTACAGTTACACCCTTCTTGCTCTACTGAAACTAATACTGTTCGCTGGGTCTGACCTCTCCTGTCTAATTCTTTTGATGTACCTTCAGTAAGTTGTTTGTTTCTTTCTTCTTTCCTCTCTAGTCTCATAGACCAGATTGGTTTCTGTAGCTTTTTTTCTCCCTCCCTCCCTCCTGTCCATGTTTCTCCTCTCTGGTGGCTCCAGAACAACTTCTAAGTTTCATTACTGCTGTTAGTTCTCTGAACTCATCTGTCCTAGCGTCCTGGGCATCTCTTGAGTGTGAAGTTGCAGGGCTACATGAAATAATAATAAATAACTATCTCCCTTCCTGGCAGCTCTGAATTAGCATCCTCTTTCTAGAAGAGTCTCTTAGGATTGTAATTGTCATCTGCCCCCTGGGATGTGTCTAAACCTTCTACCAGCAAGGTCTATTAGCATGTTAATGTCCTCCTCACTCCTGGAAGTCTCTTTGTATCACTGGCTTAATCGTCAAACGGCTTAATTTACAGACACAAAATTAAACTGGTTGCAATTAATCCGTGTTGACTGGTCATAGCTTGCAGCGTCACAGTGGGGATGCGACAGCCAGCTGTGGGGACACCACTGGCTCCTCCACTCCACAGATCCCACCCAGCACAGCCAAATAGACTGAACTGCCCCGGGGAGGTGCAGTGTAACCCACATGGCTACTTGCTATTGCTCCACGCTGGCTGGGGGGCTCCTTTCTGCTTCTTGTCTTGGCCAAGGCTGGAGACTGCAAAACCTGGGGCTGGCCTCTTTGAGGCTGCAAAAAGTCCAGGTCCAACAGAGGCATGAGGTGAGATGGGTACTGCAGGACTGCCATGGCCCAGAGTGACTAGGCCAGGAAAGGGCAGCAGGAAAAGCTCTGTCTCAGCACAAACACAGACATGGAGAGGTGTGGAATTTCCAGTGGGGAAACATGTATACAGCAACCATGGCAAAGTGTGCCAGGAATTGAGGGACTGTGGGACCCCCAGTGCCCCCACCACTGCAGGGCACCAGCACCACACACACTTCTACCTTCTCTTCCATCGAGACATGCCATGTCTTGCTTCCATCTATCTTCTGATTAGACCTGTGCCTAATTTGACCTGAATTTTACATTTTTAAAGAGTTGCACCAATGAATTACAATTACAGGCTGACGAGAAGTGCAGCAGTGCAGTTTGCTTAGGACTCTCTTGCCTTCTGCCCAGCTGACCTGAGACAGCCAAGTGCGGTTTGTTATGCCTGTAAGCCTTGCTCTGGCTTCCATGAAGACAAATTTGCACCCAATGGAGTGAAAGCTGAATGGATCTGAACTCCACCACAGATAAGGCTGGCTGTGCTTGCTGACTGGAACAAGCAATATTCCATGTCTATAGGGCAGCTGAGCTCCCAGCCAGCAGATTCAAGACTCAGTGTGACAAAACTGTACTGAACTATGAGGACCAGTTAGTTACAGGTGCACCACGTAGCATGTGTGGATGCGATTCCTACTTCTCCTTTCACACTGTGCCTCAAGGCAACCATTTGATGAAGCAGAAGGAAGAAGGGCTTGAGGTTCCTACTGGTGCCAACACGAAGTGGTGTCAGAAAGGAGAGTCAAGAGGTTTTGCCCTCTTTGCAGCCAGCAACTGCCATGGCTGTGCTGCATATCTGTGTGGGCAGCTTGGGCTGCACTGTGTACGTGGAAGTGAATGCTGTCCTCTCTGTATGTGCGAGAGGTGACCTTGGGAGAGGTGGCTTCACTCACTGCCCTTGGACAGGCAATATGCTCCTCTGGGAATAAGCCAATATTCTGAGAAGACAGATATAACCTGATCTAGGCTTGGCCTCGCTGGGATGTGCTCCAGCCATGACATCACTTGATAATGCCACATGTATTTACTATTGCGGGGAAGGTGCTGGATTGGAGTCTGAAATCCCTGGTTTATCTCCTGAGCAGGTTAGGAACAGGAAGAAGCATTAGCAACCCCATCTTTTATTTTTCAGGCCAAGAGTAATGAGCAAACCCAGCTAATGGGTACCTGGAATCAGGTGGCCACTGTGCCATGCACAGACTTCACATCAATAATAAATCAAACGAGCCAATGCAGAGCTGAAACTGCTAGAAGGCAAATTCTGTTTTTTATTTAAAAGATCAAGATTTGCTGTGTGACCCACCTGGCAATGTGAGACAGAATTCCTCTGAGGCAGGACAAAACCGCACAGCTCAGTGCTGGCTAGGAGGCCGCAGACTGTTCCAGCACCCTTCAGCAATGTGCATCTCTGTCACGTACCAGATGGCTTTTTTTAGATGACTTCTTTGCAGATGACAAGTCAAGGTCAAGGGATAGATGCTCCCCTTCAGCCCAGCAAGGCCAAGTACCCTGGAAAGTCTCAGGCTCAAGAACAAAGACCACATGTCTGTCCATCTAGCAACAGTGAAATTCTTCACCAGGGAAAGATCTGCTCAGCCTTTTTATACAAACCAGTCCAAAACCCATCACACTTATTTCTCCGGAACAGCCTGGAATCACTTCAAGATCCGGTGCTTCCTGCTGCCATGTCCAGACCCACTTCTCAACCCACTCCTCTGGGTGCATGGACTAAGCTTATTGAACACAGCCAAGCTCCACTCAGTGCTGGGGACAAGGAAGGCATCTGACTCCCCTGGAGAGACGTAACTGGGACACAGTGCTGGGCACAAACTCTTATGTTTGAGTTACCTTCAGAGACCAGAGAGTTCAAGTTGAGTTGGTGACAGATGGCTATAGGCAGACAATCACAGGGAATCAGCCATACAGCAGCAGCAAGCAAACCGTCTGCCAGTCACGGCTTACAAATTGCTAGAAAAGCAAAGAAAACAGAGGCAAGAAGGAGCAACACAGCTTAGCTCGAAGGGGCAGAGCAGGGGGAGGGAAATAGCTCATCTGTGACTCAAAGGCCACCAACGAGCAGATTGCTCCATGGCAGCGAGCTCCCTGGAGAGCTGCTGAAGCGTGTGGAACTCCAGAGAAGCCCAGGAACCCATCTGTGTGCGGGAGGTGGCTGAAGTCATCTCCAAACCCCGCAGACTGGAGGAGCTCAGTAAGCTCTGAGTGAACAACTGTCACTCCACGCCCCTGAAAATCCATAAACAGACTAAAAACCTAAAGCCTGTCATTAGGAATCATAAAAGCAGCAATTAGAACAAGACTGTCACGAGTTCATGCCTTGAACATCAATACCAGGCATTTACCAAGCAGCAGGGGCCAGATACCCTTGGAAAACATACTCCTCCACGGACTTTCTAACCGCGTAAAATCTTACAGAGAGCCACATAAACAAACTCCCTATCCACAAAAGCAACTCAAAGCTTTCAGGGGTCCGAAAATCTGATGCCTTTGCAGGGCATGGGCTAGTGTAGTACTGGAGCTAAACCAGCTCCCAGTTTGCTGTCTCTGCCGGTCCTGGCCCCAGTCTGGTCCTGGTGCTTTGCTGAGCTGACGCTGAGCCTTGGCTGATTACACAGTGGGCTGCATTGAGGAGTTAAGCTTTCAGAATGCTGATTTTGGTACGAGAGAACTACTGCATTAGTTTAGCTTTAATATTTAATCATATCTTATAAAGCTGAGAGCAACCACCTCGGGTGAAAGCCTGGTCTTTCATTTCTTAATGGCATCACAGGGAGAAGGGCTTATTTTATGCTGGGGCCATCCTTTGACCAAAAAAAATACAAACAAGGGTGATTTGCAAGTAGTTAACTTCAGAAGACTGAGATTGTGCACAAAATTAGGGAGGTTTCTGCTGCAGTACCAACAGCATTGTGTATTCCTTGCTGGCTTTCTAAATGGCTGCTGCTTGCCAAAAGCACCTTTCTTCAAAATGTTGATAGATGACATTAATTAAAATATGAGCCAAGCTTAATGTAAAGGCTCTTTTAAGCAAAGTTCTTCTGAAGTTTGATTCTTTTGGTCTCTTTCAGCACTTGGCTGGTGACACAAGATTCACCCTGATGTATGACCTTAGCAGTAACCAATCACACATCTATCTAATTATCAATAATAGATTCCCATCTTTACACCCTGATGGGAGCTGACACAGCATAGCATGCCACCCATCCCAACACAGACCGGGCAACTTTGCCTTTAGGTGTGACGTAACAGTTCATTCTGTCACAAGAGCTGAAGAACTGAGATTAATATGGTTACCCAGAGCTTGCAGAAGCAATCTCCAGATTGCAGGTGCCATCTCCAGAGTCTGACCAGGTACACAGTAACAGAGCAGGGACCCAAAGGGACAGAAATAGGCCTGAAAGCCCTATCGTCTAGTGGCCTAATTTCTCTGCTCTCATGCAATGTCCTCTCTCCTCCTGAGCACTAGATTATGTTTTATTTTAGGATTTGAGAGTGGGAGCTCACAACCTCTACAGAAGGATAAAAGTGCTCAACAATTAACTATAGGGGTTGTCTCTTTAAATATTGCAGTTAAGTTGCAAGAAGGAAGAGCCATCTCAGGGTAACAAATCCAAGCAGTTTAAACATCCCAATCACAGAACAACCCTCAGCTGAAATCCTCCTTAAACCTCCTGCTGTTACCTCTTTCACCAATAACTTTGAATGTCCCTCCCTGAAACACCCTGTCCACCCAGCTGTGTTGAACAGAAGAAGGTCAGAATGACACAGAGAGGATTTAACATCCTCCTCAGCACTGGGTCTCTGATCTAGAGGACAAGCAAGGAAGCAGTTACAGCCAACTATATATATTTAGCAAACGACAAAACCTATTTCCTTTCTCATCTGCTCGCTCAGCGGCACCATAGAGGCGAATCCTTATTTGCAGCGTTTTGTGTCAACGATGACAAGAAGCTTAACGAAAAGGAGAACAAAATCACCCCAACAGCCTTCCTTCAGGCTGGTTTAGGAGGTTTTACACAAGAGGAAGATGGGTAGAGATAAAAAGGCTCAGTCAGCCTAAGTCGAACACGGCATCAGCTTAACGGGCTCAGAATAACCCTCTCGCTGCTGTTACCTTACAGCGAGGTCAGACACGCACTCTTGGGCTTAAGACGGGGGGAGTTCTTCCCGGGGACATGCGGGAACAGCCCTCAGCGCTACGACCCGTGGTGGAATCGCCGATGCCAAAACCAAGCACCAAAACATCCCCGTGAGGACCCGGCTCTGGGGGAGGGTTTACAGACTAGAACCGTCACTGACCGGTCACTGAGAGGAGAGCTGCTGTCTCGAGGGTTCCCCATCCTCAGCAACCAAACCAGACCTGCGCGGGCTGCGGGGAGCTGGAGGTGGACCGGGCCCCGTACCGAGAGGAAGTGGCGGGCGGAGCCAACACACACACCCCTCGCCCCGCGGGCTCCGTCCCGGAAGCGCCGCCACGTTCGTGACGTCCGGAGAGCGCACCAATGAACCGCCGCGCCGCCGTGACACGTCGGCCAATGGCCCCGCCTGCCCGCTCCCATCGGCCCTAGCGCACAGCGGGGTGGGCAGGGCGGAGCGCGTCGAAATGCGGCGGCGTAGTGCTCCCCCTTCTTCCCCCTCCCACCTCTGGCAGCTGTGGCGCGCTGACGTCGCAGCGGCGCGTGCTTTGTGTCTGGCCAATGGTTGGTGCCGACGCGGCGGGCCAATGAGCGGGCGCGTCTCATCGTGGGCCGGTCGGGCGGCAGCGCTGCGAGCGGAGGCCGAGCGCGGCGGGGCCATGGAGCGCGGGGCCGGCAGCCACCGCCCGCGCCCGCTCCCTTAGAGCCGCCCCTGCAGAGCCGCCCAACCTCCCGCAGCAGCGCCCGCAACAGCAGCGGCGGCAGCGGCAGCTCCTTCCCCACCCCCGCCGCCTCCTCTATGCGGCGGGGCCGGCGGAGCCGCAGGCCGCGCTCCCCCGTGAGGCTGCCCTCGGCCCTCTGAGTGCCGGTAAGGGGAGGCGGGGCGGGGGCCGCGTTTGGGAGGCGGAGAGGGGTCTGAGTAGGGGGGTGGGCAGGCACCAGGCATAGTGGGGAGAAGAGGGCCAGGTCGAGAGGTCGAAGCGACGTACCGAGGGTGAGGAGAAGTTGTGTTGGGCTGGGAACGGCGGTGAGGCGTTCGAGACCGCCTCAAGTGAGAAAGGGGTGTAGGAGGGTTATAGGGGCACAGAAGAGAACCAGGGTTCGCTGGTGGAGAGGGCGTCTGCTGTGGGATTGGGGAAGGGATGTAGAAGGCCTGAGGGAGAAAGGAGGGAACTGTCCCGGCTGAGGGGGTGTGAGGGCGTTTGGTGCGTGCGGAAGGTCTCCAGAGAGAGCTCGGGGGCTGGGAAATATTTAGGGGTGTGCAGGCTTGTGGGGACATTATGGGTTGAGAGGAACACGGGGTTCTGCGTCGAGGCTGCGGTATAGATTCACCCCCTTCTCCTTGGGATTTTTTGGGGGTGACAGGGCAGTGGACAGAGGTTGGGTGGCGGGAGAGAAGCGCGCATTTCGGGGTGAGCGCAGAACAATACCAAAAGTTGTCTGAAATGGTAATTTCCGTTTCCCATTTCATCATCCTGGGTAGGCGTTAGCCCTGTGTGTGTGCAGAGGATGGAGCTGAACCGAGCTGCTGCTAGCCAGCCCGGCCGAGCTGTGTGCATTTGTTTCAGTTCTAGTTTAATCTTTAAATCACTTGGTGTTTTTGTTTTGTTGTTATTTTTCTTTGGAGAAGCCTTTGTCTGCCGGGGAAGGGCTGCCTGACACCTTTGCCCCTTAGCAAAGAGGAAGAAAGAAAAAAAAAACCCAACCCAAAACAGCTGCACTTCTGCAGTCTAGAATTAACCTCCCCCAGTCTGGTAGATTGATTGCGTGTTTAGAAAGGCAAATCGCCGCTCTCCCCCAGCCCTTGCCTCGCCAGGAGCCGGGATGAGCTGAGCCCTCGGTGCCCTCTGCCCTTTCCCAGAGAGAGCAGCTGTCCTCCGAGGGGGGTGTGTGTGCGGGTTTGAAAACCGGCCCTTCATTGAGGCACAAGGGTCGGTGTGTGTAGGGATTGGCTTCTGCTCTGAGCTAGGAGATCTGTTTTGATATCCAGTTGCAGGAAAAGGTTCCCCCCGCCTCCTGGTTTTGTACACAAAGTACTCTCTTACCACTGGGGACATGGCCCTATAGGCAGAGAACACATTCCAGGCAGCTCTTGAAGCAAAAATCTCTTCTGAGATGGCTTCTGAAACTGGGTATAGACCTGTTTTTTCTCCTCTGTGTAGGCAGATACTGAGCTTAAACCAGCTTTATTTGTGCTTTCTTGAAATTTGAATCAATGTAAGGAACTTAGAGTTAGATGTTTTCTTCTTTTTCTCTGGTTTGTTCAGAAAATGGAACATTTTTATGTAATCAGTCCAATTATTTCCTTTTTCTTGAGGGAGGGGGGCTAAAAAGACCAACCCACTCCATGGAGTCCTGGAGAGGTGAAAGGAGATTAACTCCCGCATGTTTTCAAATGGCCTCGATAGGTTCTTTTGTATGTGGTACCAGGAACTAAATATTTGACTTGATTAACTTAAAAAATGTTGGCGTTTTTACAAAATGGATTTGCTGGCAGATTAGAGGTGCATATTGGAGCAATTTGAAATGGCCAGGGTGTTGTGCCAGGGTTTAAAATGCTATGTGTAATGAGACCAATGTGAATTTCTGTCTCGGCAGGGAAACTCATAGGCATCTCATTTTGTTGTCCTGAAGCTGTGTGACCTGTTTTCTTTCTGTGGGAAGTGCTCAGTCAGTGAAAGATCTCGCTCAGAGGGGTGGTCTGGGTCTCTGTGAGTGCAACACTGTGGATTCTGTTAGAGCTGCTCCTAAAGTACAGTCCAACTGGCCTTTTATGACTGTCTGTAAAGCAGAGCCTCGTCTTGCATTGCCATGCGTGTCCAGTGCCTGCTCTTGCTTAGTTGTGTCTGGGGTTTGCAGAGCTCAGCTTTTTTTTTTAAATGCACGGTTGCTCCAGGTCTTGTTGGTTCCAGGAGAACTTGTCAGTCCTGCAGGAAGGTACAATACTTGCCGGGGCACATCTTGTCTGCGCTTTCCCTGGAAAATGGTGGTCTGGGTTACAGCTGAGCTTGCTGTGAACCTGTGTTGTTAGGCTAGCTGGGACTTGTATCACCTCCAGACTTGTCTGAGTCAGTGGTGAGGGTTTGGTTTGCGAAATTAGCAGCAAGCTGAGCTCCCTGGACGGGGAACAACTCATTGGAGTCTGAAATGTATAGGAGCCGTTCCATTTTTGCCCTCCAAATTGAGCAGTTCCTGGCTGTTTGTTTTTGTGTATTTCTGCTCTAAATAGTGATTATAGGGACCCTGACCATGAAGGCAATGGCAGCTTTAACAGGCTGAAAACCTGGGATGTCGCACTTAGTGTTTCACAATTGGCTTTACTCTTCAGTTCTGCTTTTAAAAATGGACTCTTGTACTTACATTTCATAAAAAAAAAGTGGCTCAGGGTGAACTGATATTTTTTTCTGCACTGCCTTTTGTTTTTTTGATGTTGTAACAGCATTTTCTCAGACTTAAACGTCCATGTTGTTCAGTGCTAATGTTGGTTTTGGATGGGAGGAAGAAAACTCAGCAAACCCAAAAAACCCTCCAGCGAAGTGCTGGACTTTGTTTCTTCCTTCGTGTGTGGTAGACAACCTGTTAAAACATAAGTAGAAAATAAAATCTTCTTAATTGACCAAGTGCCCAAAAACGCTTCTCAAAAAAACGAAGTGTAGCACAGTGTCATGCAGCGTTCTTCTGCTGCTCAGTAGAGCAGACAAATGTATTTCTCTAGGGTCAGTGAAGACCAGTCGTGTTAATCAATACTGTACCAGCAGTGTTCTCTCTGCAGTAAACCAGATGGGCCACTTACAACTGGTGGTGATTATTTTAACTGTGTAATTGTAACATGGCTGCGTGATGACAGTGTTTCCTGCAGATACTTCAAAGGAAGGTTCCTGACATGTCTGTCTTTACAGCGTTTAATCTGTACTCTTTGTCTTTATGTTGTGGCTTTTGGACATGTGTTTGAAGTACTACTATTTCTTTTTTACCTTCTGCTTTTCTATACATTTAAAAGAAGGGAAGAGTCTGTAGTAATGAAGTGTTTCAAGTATGGGGATAAACCCAGGATTCTAGGGGCACCCATGGGGGGGAGTGTTGGTTTCAGTGAGTTTTAGATCCATGTAGTGACTGAGGCAAAAATGAGGAAGAGCTTTCTTTGCCTTTCTGTGAGGAAAGGGTGGTATTTTTTGGTTCAGGTGCTTGAATCATCTGTAAGGCTGAATGTTTAACGGTGGCCTTGGCGGAGTGTGGTTAATGGTTGGACTTTATGATCATAAAGGCCTTTTCCAACCTACATCACATACATACCTATGAGGCTTTGTTTAGGGAAAGAGATGTTCTGTGATGAACACAGTCTTAACTGGAATGGTCTAATTAATGGGTGAAGAAATCCTTCTCAGGGGGAGGGAAGCACGCAGGGCTGGAGCTGGTTAATTACATTTTGTAAAATTGCCTTCCTCCAAGGTCAGCCCCTCTTCCTCCTCCCTGCTAGTACCTGAATTTCAGGCCAGACAGTCTGCCTTGTGGATTGAAGTTCTTCCTTGGTATGAAGGTATAATGGTGGTAGATGCATAGCAAGTAGTGACAGGTACTGCTGCTTTTCAGTACAGCAAAGCAAATAATGCCTGGGAATATTTCCATGTTGTTGTTATTTTAATGGCATTTCCTTGATGGGGCTCCAGCGAAGGTGGTGGCTTGTCTGCTACCTCCATCATGAGTGAGAATTGTATGTATTGCAGTTGTAAAAGGCTGTGCAGAGAAATCGGTGTCTCCATAGCAAAGATTTTGGCGTTTCGTGATAAACTCGCATATATTTTTACCCCATCTAATTTAAAACAGTCTGCACGACACTTTACAGGAATGATTTGTATGCAGCTTTTAAATATTTTCTTCCTGCAAGAGAGACAAGTGGCACAGAGCTGCTTTTTCTTGAGGGTGCAGAGCACTGGGATTCTCAGCCGAGTGTTACGTAATTTGTATGCACCAAAGCACCGATGCACGGTCATAACAAAATACTCGCATAAATGTTAAAGGAAAGCTTGTGTAGCCAATTATTTCGAATCACCATCCTAAACAGTGCAGGCTTGTGCGGCTGGAGCCATAATAAAGTATGCCTTGGCAGAATGCTGTCTTGGGTCTCCTGCTGGGAAGGGGGAGGAAGCTGTCAGCACCCCTGGTCTGGAGGCTGATTTCAAGTGCGTTGGGCTGTACCTGGAATTTTCAAGCTTTCCCCTGTGAGAATTAGTGTTTTCTGATGTATTTTTTCATTGGGTATTTCAAAACCTTAATTTGTCTGAGCCTGGGTGGTGGTGCTTGCATCCTCTGTGGCTAGTTATAGGTGATGCCAATTTGTAATCCTTTATGAGTGTATAAAAAAAATAAAAAGAGGCTTAAATGCTAATAGCAGTGAGAAATCTGTTCAGCGTGTAGTGTGTGTGAAGAAAGCAGGCACACACGTTTGGCTGTGTAGTCTCCGTCGGTTTAGCTGAGGGCTTTTAAAAATCTGTTCTAATTTTTATGCTGTATGTGGAATGGCTAATCCCATAAAAGCCTCGCACCTTTTGACAGATGAAACGCTGCTGTTCTTAACGTATTTGAGCAAAATATTTTTATAGATGGTATTAGCTCCAAGGGTAATACAGCCCTTGCACGAGAAAGATCTTGCTTTGATCTGACAGCTTTCAAGATCCATTTCCAATCACTGACTTCCATTAACTCTGTTTATAATGGTGCCCTCAGACTTTTTCCTGTTTGTGATTCTTTACGGTGTTAACATTTCTGCATCTGAGTTTTCTTTAATAAACCAAAAGAGTAATTGGGGTCAGGGAAGGAAATCATCCTGTTTGAAGGTGTGGTTAATTATATAGGGTATTTTGAGCTTGAAAAGTCTTTCTTTTGGTTCTTTAATATTTTTTCCCCTCAAACTGTAGCAAAAAGAAAAAATACCGAATGCCACAAATGGAACAGTGGGACAGGCAGGGTGATGTCTGTGTGGTTAATATTGAGGAAAGTCAAATCAGGGCAGCTGTGGTTTTACTGGCAGTGGGGCTTATGGAGTGGCTCTTCCAAGCAAGCAGCCTCTTCCTTCTTTTGTGTTGTTGCATCTTTTATGATTATCTCTATGGTCTCACATCTGTCAGGTGCAGGAGCCCTGGAGCATCCAGTGCTTGGGCAGACTGTCAGCAGGTACAGCTTCCCCTGTGTCTCTGTGCCAGCACCTTGCCAAAACCTCATGTATGAGAATCCATCCTGTTTTCCTGCTCCTTTCAGTTCTGCTACTGGAAAGTTGTGAGCTTCTACACAGGACTTCTGAAATCCATGTATTTTCTTGCAAGTTTTCATGTTCTTAACTTTGTGAATAAGGGGTTCTGCTTGTTGCAGCACAGTTGTGGTAAAGAGGTTGAAATGGCAGCCTGCACACACTGAGGAATTAGGAGACACTACTCCAAATAAGCCAAAAGCATGGGGTGGCCCTTGGTATTGTGGGGCAGCAGTGACAGGGAGTGAATTAACTGCTGTAGCCAGGAGAAAGTAATGTTTTTTTTTTCTAGGTCAGGGTTGAAGGCACTGTCGGGGTGGTGATGTGGAGCATACATTACTGTCTGCATTGTCCCTGCCATATGGATGTGTGCGGTACTGCCCTTGGCATTCAGGCAGTGAATTATTTATCCTCTAAAAATCTGTAGACAGCCTTTCTTCCTCTGTCTCTAAGAAAACCTAACTTACCCGATGAGTATTTTTAAAATAAATCCTTGTCTGTAAATTATTGCAGTGGCAGGAGTAAGCTATCGATTGTATATTGCGTTTGCATCAGCAAACCAAAGGTTACAGCAATTTGTATTTTGTGGAAACACTGAAATATTAATTCTGTGGGTAGATGCAAGAATGTCCATGTTGGCGCTGGGATCTTCTGTGACTAACTGCTGCTTTAGCAACACAGTTTAAAGACTGGTAAAGGAAATGGTATAAAACTACTTAATGTGTATGTAAGTGAAGCTTTGTTGTAGCCACATATTGAGGGAACAGGGAACGGATGTTTTTCTTGCATATAAGCAGCAGTAAAGCATCTTCTCTTGTGTTGGATTTTCTCTGAGAGAAATGTTAAGGTGGTCCTTGTTTGGGGGATCCGCTTCAGGTCCTCAGCTGAGGACACCACCGTGGTGGGTGGTGAAATGGCTGTGGGTGATCAGGGGAGGAATGGGGAGAAGCAAACACCGAAGGAAGCTGGCTCTGTCATTTTTTTTTTTTTTTAAGGAGACTTGACAGCTTTGCAGTGTAGAAAAGGTCTAACATAATTTATCTTTAGAGCAGCATAAAACTGCTAAAATTGTATTACAGACCTGGCAAGGAAGGGAGATGTTACCCTCTAAAAAATTCACCAGGATCCAGAGGCAGCCTGTCCCTGAAGGCTCCACAGCCTGTGCAGCAAGAGGTTGAAGGAGGGAGGAGCTGAGTTTTGAAATTGCTGTGTTGCTCTGAATAGCTTGATATGAAATGGAACTCTTGGAAAAAAAAACCAACCCAAACTATTAAATGATTTAAAAGGAAAATAAGGTGAATGCAAACTTCATTATGAAGTGCCAAATACTTAACTGCAGTTCGTGGTGCATTTTCATTTTAAATAAAACACCCATGAAAGTGCTCCCCTCCCCCCGCAGCAATCCTTATCAGCTTATCTGGGCAGGAGTTCAGAGCCATAAAAACTATATCCTGCTTACACCTTCCAGCCTATCCTATGACCTGCTGCGTGTAAACAAGTTGTACCAGGAGCTCCAAATGACTGGTAAGTAGCTGAGTTTTCTGCAGGCCGGTTAGTCCAGGAGGGGCAGAGATAAAGTTCCAAGAAGTCAGGAATGGTTTCTGGATAGCTGCCTCCTGCAAGGGAGGAGGTGTCGGCTCTGGTATCTGCTTTCTGTGGCAGTGACCGTATCCTGTGAAAAGCAGCAATCTTTATGCTTTGGGTCTAGTGTTCTCTGCATTGTAGAGGATGAGGGCTGTTGCAGATTGTGAAATGTCAGCGTTGTCGTAACAACACACACCGCTTGCTGTACTGACTGTCGTTCTGCTGTTGCGTCAGGTCTTGGATGGCCTGGAGATGTAAGCCTATTTATAAAGTGTCTTTAGATAGATGGATGAGATTAGCCATGCTGGTACTGGGAAGAGACATAGGTAGATGTGGGGAAGGGGTGTGTGTGGAAACAAACATCCTGCTCATGGCTGTGCTATGGTGGTTTAAATACCACCGGGTGAGCTGGTGCTCTAGTTACAGCGTTTGGCTGCTTCCCATAGTGAGCTGTCTCCTTGGTTTCATCTTGCAGTGAGGCACAGGCAGATACGTTTATCCGAACTAGATCGTGAGTCTGGGTATTTTTATGTGTAAAACTTTACCTTTCTGAGGAGTGCAAGAGTTGAATGCTTTAGCCAGGTTTGAGGATGAATGCTTGTTCTCCTTGAATGTTGACCTTTTTATTCCAACTTGTGTAGATTCTTGTCTTTCCAACTCAAAGGACACATGAAAACACGCTGGTTTTGGACTGAGATGGCAGGAAACTAAAACATTTCTTGTCTAGTTACCTCTGCACACGTTGGGGTGCTGGATGATGACTGTGCTGGATTCTGACCTGTTTGACGCTCTCCATTTTGCCTGCAGCCCAAAAGGCTTCTGGCTTTCTGACGGGGATCTGAGGTGCCCTGCATTACTCACAGCTGCTGCTCTCTGTTGTGGGTGACAGTGGTGAGTTAAATTACCTTCCCCTTGATCAGCGCTGGTACTAAGGTGTTAAACTTGTTCTGTGGTGAGAGCTGAATTGCCCTTGAGTTCTCCCTCACCCAGGGGAAGAGATGAGACTAGTCAATGTAGTGGTATTTTCCTGGTGTGCTGAGTAGTACTTCTTAGTTAGAAAGCTACAGGTTGTTGTCTTAAACGGCTGAATTTACTTCTGCAGTCTGTTCTGTCTGCTAGTTTCCTCTACTTCACCCACCATCATACTTCTCCCTTCTGTCTGTCCCTCCCCCTTCCTGGGAGCCTCATCTGATGAGGTTCTGCTCGCCTCTCTGCTCTCGCTTTGGTCCTCCTCATCCAGGATTCTTGTCTCTAATTTTAGCCTGTCTGCCTTTTGATGTTCCCTCCCGTCTGTTCCTGCCTTTCTCCTTTTCTCTGAGATAATCCTGCATCTCCATCTCCCTCTAGAGAACTGAGCCTTGTTTGTTGCATGATGGGAGGAAACTGGCTTCAAGCTGAAGTAGTGTGGAGAGCTGACAGGTCTGAGGATGTGGAGACTTGTGCCAGGGCTGAATTTGGGGTGCAGTCAGCATGCATCTGTTGTGTGCCTGTTGTGCTCACAGCTAGTAGCTGTTACCTCTTCTGCATCACTTTCTCTGGTTACATCAGCTCTTTGAATCTTTGACTTAAAGACTCTTCCTGTATTTGAACAGTGGGGCTCCTTGACATTTCCAGTGATAATTGTAGGCAGAATTTGCTCTTAGGGAGCAGTGCGGGTGGCTGAAATGCCCAGAATCCTTCTGATAGTCTCCTCAGAGCTGTTCTCTTGTCTATCTGGTGCCAATTCACAGGTGTATCTCACAGCAGAGAAGGGTGCAGGCGAAGTGGCAGTGCTGCATGCGGAGTATTGTCTGACAGCCTGACTCTGCCTGCTGTTTGCTAGGCCATGAAAGCTTCAAGATATGCAGGGTTTTCTTTAGAATTGTACTTCACACTAGCATTCTTTGCTTACATTTGCAGAGAAAATGACTCCTCTAATGCGGATGCAGTTTGACGCAATAGGCCAGATCCCCATAGAAGGGTACAGTGCCCATCAGCAGCAGGCAGGGTACCCAACCTGGTTACTGGCATCCGGAGAGGGAGCTTGGCCTGATGGGATTCATGTGCTTGAAGACTAGTGAGGATGATGTGTGTATGCATAATCCGATTTGTGCACAGAATATAAATACAGGCTGTTGCAGACATGCAGCCTGTGGTTTTAGAAGCTCTTTTGTGAAAACAGCATTCAAGCCCTCCACCACTGCAGCGCAAGGAGCTTCAGTGGCAACGAAGCCCCAGCAGTTAGTGAAGCTTTTAAGGGAACCTAGCAACTGCCTCTAGTTTGATTCTCAGCATTTATTTTTTTAGTCTGAGGTTTGTAGCTGTTTTCTTTGTGCTGCGGAGATAGTCTGCATGTTGCTGTGGAGAAGGAGGGTGGAAGGAGCAACGGCTCAGGGACTAAAGGAGTCAAAATGCTGATGGTAATGCTCCTGTGGGCTCTGCAGCAAGCAATCTTCAGGGAAAGTGGAGCATGACTGGAATAGATGTGGTGGTATGTGACTGGTGTTTGTGGGTAACTTGAGCGCACCTGTAAAGAGTTTTGTAACCCAGAAACTTTCTGACCTAACTTGCTTTTGTCAACAGTCACACCAAATGATTAAGAAATTATGTTTTCCGTCAGCGTGGTTATGTAAAATACTAACACACCACGTTTTTTTCAGATCAACTTCATAACGTGTTCATAGGGCTTTAAGGCGAACTTCAAAGAAGGTAGTTTGCTTTATGGTTCAACCTCTGAGCAGTTTTATGTGCAGGGCGGAGTGAACTTGTGGAGAATATTGCAGTTTTCCCACTGTCATAAAAAATTATGATCCTCGTGATTCAAGTATTGTTCTGTAGGTGGAGGCAAGAGACGCATGCGGAGGTCAGCGGGAGCGTGTATAGAGGAAGTTCAGATGTGCCGGTGGAGTGAATGCTGTCCTCTGTGTTCGCAGCTCGCTGAAACGGGTTCAAAAAGTGCCTTGTGCTCTTTCTGGGTCTTCCTAAGAAACCTGCACCTGTGTTACTCCCAGAACAGGCAGAGCATTTCCATGGGAAAGGAACTTGGCAAGGGGAACCGTGGAACTGAGAAGGGTGCTTTTTTCCAATGCAGTATTTTAAACCCTTCTTAAAACGTGGCGCTTCAGAGTGGAAAAAGAGACTGTATGTCAGTTTATAACCTACTTTCTTTGGGCTTTTCTTTGGCATGTGAGCCAAGTGAGTTAAATAAGTGGCTGCCTCTTGAACAAGTCTCATTCCAATTAACTTCACTCATGCTGCAGAAGATATTTAAATCTGAAATAGGTTCTCCCCCAAAAAGGGGCTGTTTAGGCCAAAGGATCGTGATGAGAGAGCAGGATGACCTTTGAAAGCCTTAATTGTGGGCTTTTCTAAAAGGATCTGACAATAGTTTCTCATTGACCTGTGCTGCATTTAAACCAGGTGAGGTGTAAGACACACTCACTGTAGTCAATGCCACAGATTCTGAGGCATCAAAAGCCATTTGGTTTACAATAAGAAAGTTATAGCTGGTTAAAGTCACTATTCCAGTTTCAGTCAGATCTCTATAAATATTCTGAGTGACTTAGCCTCTCGTTTAAAACATTTCCTCCTGGGATGAGAAGGTATGAACGTGCTCTTTGTTTGAAGCCAGGAAAATTAAAGGATCACAACATTCAAAACTGTACACATTAGATCTTCTGCAAAACTGTTTCTCAGAATGTGTAGTGTGCACGTACCTTTGTTCAGGTGCTTTGCTTTCTGTTGTGTTAGCTTGAAGAATTTTATTCTGAATACATTAAAACTTGGTGGGGGGGAGGGGTGTGTGTGTGGGGGGGCGTGGGGTGGGAAAGACAGGCAGGGATCCTTATCTCTGGATGATCCATTAGCTGTTCCAGCCAGCCTTTTATTTATTTTTGTGAACACATGTGTGAATGTAAACATTTTATTCGGAGTGGCCTCGCAAATGTTGCTGCATTAACATATATTGTCATGGAGAATAATTTTCATTTAACTGTAATTTGCTTTATATTTTCCTCCCTGGTTGCCATAGAAACGCAGGGCGATGTGGCAGGGACTACTCACAGGAGCTGGGTTATGCATTGCCTTTATAATGGACCTCTGTTAATCACGCTGCAGTTCTCACTGAAGGAACCATGATTATTTGCAGGAGGCACTGTATTTATGTAAGCTGTGAGATGCCTGGGGTAGTTCAGTTTGCAGTTCAGAGTTGCCAGAGATGCTTTTCTGTTCTGCAGAACTTTTGTCGTAATAGCTATATCAGTAATGACAATTGTGAGATTGATACATATTTACTGAAACTTAACATCAGCTAGATTTCATATTCAGTTCTCATTTCACATGCTGCGGTAGCCAGACTAGTGACACCTCTTTCTCTGATTCGGTTGAGCATTTTCAATGTTTTAAGTGCATGAGTGAAACATTTGTTGTCTTTACCTGTGCTTACAAAGTTACCTCGCTTTTCGTAATTATGTGTCTGTCTTTACGGTGGTGGTTACAGCTGGGCAAACATCTCTTCCACCTGAAGTCTGGCTTCTAACAGCAGTGAACTTTGTCTAACAGTGATACCAAAGCACTTAATTGTGCTTGTAAGAAAGGCAAAAGGAAATATTTCTGAGAGTAGTTGAAGATGGATTTTAGTCATGTTTGTTGCCTCTGTCGATTTTGGATTTATTTTGCAGTTCATGTTTTTGGCTGCCTTGTCCTCTGTGTCTGTGTTTCCCTTTGATTTACTTCCACTCAGGAACCCCCAGGCTTGGAAAATGCAGATGTTGTTGTACGTCCATGGCAGCTGGCACAGGGAAGCTGATTTTAATGCTGAAGATAGTGGTGCTATCCCAAGGCAGAGGGGATTTAGAAACTACCCCTGTGTACATGTCATTACAGGGTGGTGGGCTTTGCTCTCATCTGAAGGAGCTGGAGGCTGTAGTAGTATGTAGAAGTGTTTTGCTTTTTTCTGACTTAAAGGGTAAAGTACAGTATGATCACCAGGAGTATCCATACTCAGATGCCTGACATTTTAGGATGCACTGAGAAATAAATTGTCTTGATCCATGGCTTGTTGAAACCTTGGAAGGATTTGCTTTCAGGCTACTGAGATAAGAATTGCGATGGCATTGGTTCAAACTGACCTCATCGATTAGAAAATTACTCATTTTTGTTTAATGGCATGAGCTAAAGGAGAGAAAAATAACCACGTGGGATTATTTTTTGCCTGTATTTTCACAACAGAAACTTGAAATTGGAACTTAGATGTGAATTTTACTTGCCTCTCAAATCAGAGTCCTCAAAATGAATTTCTAGTTTGGTTTTAGGTCTTAAAGAAAAATTTGTATGTTGAACCTTTGGTCCCTGCTCTTTGCAGTTAGATGCCAAGTGTTGGTTACGTAAGCCCAGATTACTCCAGCACGTGGATGCCTTCAGATGCATATGGTCTCACAGTTATGTCTTGGTACTTTGCGGGAAGAATTGAGTAACAGCTTATTCTGTAATGCAGTATTAAGAAACGGAGCAATTTTTTTTCCCCTCTAATGGCACATAAACAAGTAGTGATAACATCCTATTTAAAGTGTTTGGAGGAGGTAGGGCTGAATCAGGCTTTATTTTCCTTATTCCTACACACCATCTTCTAGTGCAGATTTACTTGCCTTCCATGAAAGCTGTGAGCTGTCACAAATGAATGATATTTTTGTTGTGGCTTATAGGCTTGACATGGTGTGTAGGTAGCCTTGTTGACAGATGTTACCTCACCTCTGTTCCCCTCTCTGTATTTCTGTATCTTTCCCTGAGTAATGTTGGTGCTCTTCTGCTGTTTGTGATTCACAGTCAAAGGCCATAGAAGTTTAATAAAAGTCTGAAAAACAGCTTGACTTCAGTCAGGACTTCTGTGTCTTGTGTAGACCTTTTGCATTTTTCCTCTCTTTTTCCTGTTGTCACAGCAATGCTTAGAATTGATTGTGAGTGTTTGTTCTTCTGTAACACACCTGAGATACCTCTGCAGAGTGACAGTGCTAGTGTTTCCAGTCTTTGGATGGGACAGACAGAGCTGCTGGCAGCTTATGAAATAATAAACTTGGGTTCCCTGCAACTCAGATGTGTCTGAATTTCCTTCAGTTTTTGCCTAACTTCACCTACCCAGAAATAAAGCATTCCATACCAAATGCTTTTTAATTTCAAAATATTTAAGAATGAAGTATTAAAATATGTAATAGTGTAAGAATATATTAGGAAGCAATTTCTAAAGCTGCTGTTGAGTTGATATTTCAAAATTTATGGGAGCAGCCTCGTGGGAATGAAGGTAGAGCTTTATGATAGCTGGCTGCAGTCAAGGGGATGTTATGTTGGTAGCTGGGCTTGACTTGTTTAAAACCAAACTGCAACAAAACCCCCGCATGCTCCTTTAGTCTGTTTGTAAAGGGATGTGTATGGCGGCTAAGGTAGCAACAGTGTCTCTTGTTGACTTCTCCCCGTCTGAGGTGGCTATAACAGCACACCTTGGAGATGTTGTTTTTCCAAAGGTGCGGTGCTGAAGGGCTGCCTGATGAATTGCAATGTGAGCGCCCATGCAGGTATAAACTAACGCCTGCGGTGACTAAGTTACCTTTTGTGGACTCATTGAATAGGCTCCTTTACCTGGTAATTGGGTTAAACATTTGTTCACTGGCATGAGAAGGGCAGAGTGACACAGAGGATATTTGACTCTTTCTGCAGCTTCGCTCTGAGAATACTTTAAGATTCACTTGGTTTTGGTTTGACAGCTGACATGTTACCTGAAAAAAGTCCTGAAAAAGTGTAAATGGTAGATAAAACATTATAAAGCCAAACTGTCCCTCTGATCCCTCCTTTTCTCGGACGTTTGTATTGACATTGAGCCGCTTTGCACCCTGTGTCGTGCCTTGAAGACTCTGGTGGATTTAGCTCTAGTAATTGCGCAAGATATGTAGAAGGGATCAGTGCTTTGTAGCACAGTCTGAATGTTCTGCTTGTAACAAGAGAATGGTGCATATGGGGACGAGAAGTGGGGTGGTGGAGAGTTGAGAGGAGTTGCCTTGTGTGCGGTTGTGGGAAGAGAGATTTCTTCAAGGAGCGGGTGAATTGTTTCCTTCTGCTCCCAACAGCCTCTTAATGAACTGTCCTCTCCAGGGTGCAGAGAGATTAACCTCCCACAGCTAACTGCAACCTGGGAGACTTCCACCATATTGCTGCCTTCACATGTTTGTGTCTAAAAATACCTTCATGCTGCTGCACAATGGACTTGAGGCACGTTAATCCCTCTCCTTTAAGAAAGAGACTTGTGTTACAGGATGAACTACTGCCTAAATCATGTTTTTGCTGTGCAGTGAGACCATTTTTTTTCCAACAGAAAAATGTGGTGGAAATAATTGTTCTGGTTGGAATTCCCTCTCTGACAACAATAGCAGAAGTGGGGTGGAGTTGTTTGAAAGTGTTTAATGATGAAAAGTTTTGGAGGAGCAAGCTGTCCCAAACTACACAGGCTCCACCACGTGATTCCTCTTCACTGTTTAGTCTCCTGAAGAAAGGGCAGTGTTCTCACAAGCGCTTATTTGAATAGTTTTGGCCACTTCTGTCTCTTCTGAGCATGACTGTTTAAGAATGCTTTGTCTGTATCTGGTCTCGCTTGCTCTGCTACATTCCCTCATTCAGCTGCACTCATTTGGTTGTAATTTAGCACTCCTCTTTCTTGGGCTGAGGAAGAATGAAAGCCTACAAGGCTAACACCTATGAGCACTTCTTGGAGTTATTGCTACCTTGGCGTGTAATGATTCATCCTGCAGGCAGACACCTTGCTGCCCTTAATACCTCACTGTAGCTCCAGACAAATTCAGATGTGGTACTTCAGCGTTTCTGGCTTACCGAGTGTCGGCAGTGACGTGTCTATTTATTGCAAGGTTTGTTTCTAGGTAACTCTGAATGTTTTATGGTAGCAGTAGCAGGAGGGCTAGTTGAGACACAGCTTGCGGATGGCTGTAGGTGAGTTTACTGCCTTGTGTTGAACAACTTGGTAGCTGGTATGGCAGCGAGTTGGGACTTGAATTCTTGCTGTTTGTGCCACTGAGGAAGCTGCAGTGGGGTGGTTCAGGTCTAGGATGTAAAATGATTTGGAGCAAACATTGTATAAGTACCCTCAGCTTTGGCCTCAGCGCTGGCTGTTTTCTGCATGTTCCTGAGAGATGTGTGTTTTATTTCTCAAGCTTTTGAAGATTTCAGTGTAAGTCCTCTTTTCATGTTGGCTTACCTTGGCTCACGTACTGCATCTACCAGACTTGTATCTGCCACAACTGCTCATGTGTTCCCTAGACCTGCTGATCAGCAACGGTGCTCGGTCACAAGCTACGGAGACAGCCTAAACCATTTGTAAGGAAACTTTCTGTAAAATATGGATGGTATGAGAGGGATTTGGGCTTAAAATTAGAAACTGTTTATGATGCACAGTTGTAGTTGTTTACCTTGAACCATAATTATCTTATTTCCTGAGTTAAACACGTCACGTCAGCTTGCTGAAGCAAGATTTGATGACAAAGGAATTGTTTTTAGCCACCAGCAGAGCAAAGAACACTTCAGGTTATAAAATCATATTTAGACACACATTTGAAGTATAGCACACTCAGGATTTTAAATTGGCTCTGGAGGTTACGTGTGCTTATGGGTAGGCCATTTGGCCAGGGATCAAGAGACTGGGTTTAATCCTAACTCTGTCCTTTTGTCCTCTGAGCGTTTTCCTTGCCGCCCTCTGTGCTGTTTATTTGGACGGCGATGTGTGTGAAGGAAGGGATATGCCCTTTCACGAGGTGTTTGTAGATTTTCTCGGGGTGCGGTTTCATGGCACGGTTGGAGCTGGTTCACTGCTGCTCTTGGGGGATGACGGTGCCCCACCCTCCCTGTTTCTTCCTGGGGCACTGGAGCCAGTGCTGCCCCTTCAGAGATGGGTAGGCAGAAGGTGAGCAGGTTTTCTGTAGGACTGTCAGGTTAAGCTGATTTACAGACAAGCTCCAGAAGTGGCTTGAGGGAGAAGCAGGGGTGGATTTCCTTGCTCAGCTTTTTGCTCATCTGTCACTGAGATCTTTACCTACAGCCCTTGAGACCCTCCAGAGGAGATGGGATACCAGTAATGGACAGACAGTTGACTGTATTATTTAGTAGTGCTCTCAGAGTTTTTGTGTCTGAGGTGGCATGTGCCCTCCTCTTGCTGTTTTCTGCACATGCTGTTGGTAGCGAGGTGAGGCTGCAGCAATGAGACTGTGCTGTTCCTTGCCATTACCTGGTGCTGCCAGGGTGTTTGTTCCTCAGGAGAATGGAAAATGGGAGGGCAGTAATTTTATAGTGGCAACTACTACTTAAACCTGTTCAGGGCTTACAAGAGGGGAAAAAATAATCAGTGCAAGCTGTAGGTGCTTTCAAATTCATGTAGTATTTTTTACAGAATCTTTATTTTGATCTTAACTTGCCAGGTCCTGGACAGCATAGGGGACATGATGTGTGTAAATCGAGGAGGTGCTTCTTCTATGGTTTCTCCTTGCTGTGTAATTCAATGTGTTTGTAAGACTCTTGTGACTCTGGAAACTGAATACTTGAGCCCAGTTTAACAATTGCATTTTCCCCATTGCTTTCTGGAGACCTCTTGGGTCATCCAGCCAGGTGTGCTGCTCTGGCAGGTGGTGGTGTCATCTAGTCCTTGGAATGACTGTTTGTGTCTAGGGCAAGCCATTGAGCCAGACCTGCATATTAAAAGTAACCTGTACCTGTTATTGCAGTGTTGTAATGTCTGTGTGACAGCAGAGCATTTCCGTGGCTCAGGAGGTAGTCTGCTGGTGATCAAGGATCCTTGGATAAGTTTGCTGGTTTTTTCCCCTCTTAGAGGTTGGCTGTATGTACTTGAGGGCTGAACAGTGACTTCCTTGACTCCTTGGTGGCTAATTAGTGTGTTTTAAAATGGGATGGTTGTATTGTTTTCACAAATCAGCTTTCAGAAAGGAAATAGATAACTTATTAATAGTAACCTGTACCCAGTTTGCCTCTGAATTGCATGGTTGCAAATATGAGACTGTAAAGGTGACAAATGTGTCTGTCGCTCTTTTTCCCTTCTAATGAATGGTCTGTATTTTCTCAATGTATAAAAATTGAGCAGGGAGAAAGGAATTGCAGACTCCTATTTTTGAATAAAGAGGTGCTTGTCCTAGCCTAGCAGCATCGTTAACTCTACTCCCTTCCCTCAGAAGAACTTACAAAGGGAATTTGAGTGGAATGGGTGAGTAAAGGGCTCTTGGTAAACTTGCTGGGAGGGTGTTCAGTCGACTGATAAGATGCGTGAGTCTGTCCCACTTCAAACTTGTATTTGGGAGGAATGAAAATAAGGTACCTGAAATACAACAGCAGCTGTGATGTAACTTTAAATTACTGGTTTAATTCTAGAGAACATACTACTTGTCTTCAGTGAATTGTTGACGGCCAGAATTTTAAAGCTGAATTAGGAGCAGCTGAAGCTTTGAGATTTTTTTTAGCTTTGCTTTATTCTGCTCAGCGTGGTGGCATTTTTTGGGCTCTTAAAGATGGACAGTACACTACGCTTTCCAGTACTTGATTGATTTTCTTTTAGCTTTCTCATCGGCCTTTATAATTGTCAACATCTGGGAATATCACAGCTCCTGCTGTTAAACTCCAGTAGTGCTTGCTTTCTGTTATTACTTCTAGTTGGTGTGCCCGAGAAGAGCATTTGTCATCTTTGCCTCCTAACTTTGACTTGGGCTTAGTGTGTGTTGGTTTCTGTGTTGACCTACAAATATTGTTATACACAAAGCTTTCCAAAATGTTTGGTTGTCCACTGTATTGTGACTTTCATTTTACACATCTATAGGTATGCTTAAGCTTTCAGTAAATGTGCTGTTTCTACTCTTTTTAGTTGACTATCAACTAATGAGATTGGAAATTTACTGTTTTTCGGGTGGGGTTCAGCAAATGTTTAGGCTATGGAGGTTACAATTGCTTCTCATTTTCATGTGAACTAAAAATAATCATGGAACAATTCTGCTTTGAAAATTCACACCATTGTGCATCCTGTGTCTCTTCCAAATGGCTCAGGAATTAACAGCTTTCTGTACACTAAAATAAACAGCTTGAGGGTTCTGTACATTTTGTTGTTGAATTTTATGGCTGGGTAGCTAACCAGTTCAGGTTATGTGAAAGTAGATACGACGCGACTGTTCTCTGCTGATGGTTTTCTTGGAAACATGTTCTCATGTGCTCAACGTGTATATTTGTTTTTGCTGTGTACTGGTAATGACAGCGTGTTCTTCCCAAGTGAGACAGTGCATCTTTGTTTTGCACGTGCAGATCACTTAATAAAGTGAGCCTGGTTATGCATCTTTCTGGTGGAGATTCAACCAGGCTGGAAGGACCCAGCAGTCTTTGGTAATTACATTTAATGTTTGAGCTGCAAAATAGAAAAAATGGAAGGGTCTGGAGTGCTATTTGGAAGGGCTGAGGCTCATAAACCAGGATATTTGTCACTCCCTCGGTTGCTGGAGTGACAGTGGATAACTGGATTTGGGTGCCTGTTTTCTTATTTCTGTCCATGATTGCTTGGTGCAAGTTTTGGCAAGTGTTACTACTGTAGTTCAGACTTCTTTATCCAGTTGCTGATAAAAGTGCATAACCTTTATGGTATTTGTATTTTTTCTAAAACTAGGGGAGGTGGGTTTTTATCTTCTGCAGACTAAACCATAGCCTAGAAAACAGCTTGCCCTCTAGACCAGCAGACCGAGCTTTGTCTCTGCTTGCTGATACAGAAGGGCAAACTGCAGCCTTGAGCTGCAGTCCAAGTTTGGTTAAGGAAATTGCAGAAGCTGTGTTTTGACTTAATACTTTCCACTCCTCAGAGAAGCCACAGAAGGGTGGTAAGGTTGAAGATGTGGGAATGTGCTTGTGTGTTTCCAGAACTCTTAATTGTGTGCACAGAATTGAAAAATCTGGTTCAGTGGAAACTGTTCAGGCTTGCTTTGCTGCTTCTGCCACATCATGCCAAGAAAAAATGAGTTACTTCAGCAATTCAAGCTTTCAGGTTGTGCTGGGAGCTGGGACTCTTCTGACAGCCTCAGTTCTTTACCCTGCCAAGTACCTTTCAATCTGCTTTCACGGATCTTTCCAGGAGAAAGGATATGTAATTTTAGGGGTTAGCAATTTTGAGATATTCTTGAGGGTAAAAAGCTTTAAATGTCTGATTTGAAGAAACCAGATAACTACCAATAAAGTTAGAATCCACAGTAATTTCACAGTTAATGCTCAGCTGCCCATTTTGTGTTTGTAAGGGTTAACCATTAGGTTTCTGCTGATAATTAGTTTTCTAGTTTAATGCAATTCAAACACAGAAGTAGTTAAATACCTTTTTACTATCTTTTGACCTACTAAAATGAACTACAGAATTTTTACTTGAACTTCTCAGGTCTCATTTGTATAAAAGGAGACTTAGAAACGTGTTTTAAGTTCCTCATGGTCAGCCAGGAGAATTGGTGATGGAGGCTGAGTCCGATGGTTGTATCAGTGTGTAAATACCATATCCAGCATCAGTCTTGAGGAATAGCTGAAACACATTGAAACCGGTCACTTGACGTCACAGGTCCCAAATTGTTTTTGTTCACTAGAGAGAGGTCTCGAAGCAGCTTAGTCCTCCCTTAATTTAGACTAGTTGACCCCAGTTTCTTGTGGACTACGGTGTCCATATCAGACTTTCAATTACAACACTTCAAAGACAATGTAGTTCCACAGGAACCACATCTTTCCCTTCCTTGATGCTTTTTTTTGGTGGGATAAATGGAGCCGTAGACTCTTCAGCCCTCACATAAACATCTTGATCTGTTTTTTTCAGGACAGTATCAGATTGTTTTTTTATTAAGTGGCAGAGATGACAGGAGCTTTAAAACACATCTGCAGGGTGAAAGAAAGGAGTTTAGAGATCAAGAATGTATCTACTAGTTAGTTTCTGAAAGCTATCAAATAAAGTTTTACTTGATGCCACAGTGTTGTCACAATCAAACATGCTGAAAGGTGGCATTTTTTTTTCCTCTAGGGTTTTGCTTTTGACTCCAGTAATTGGTACTGTATGAGTGTAGCTGGCTCCCATGACTGCTGCAGTAGGATCTGCTTCTTTGCTAGTGAAAGGCAGTTTCTGTGGCTCACACCACTACTGGAAACAACTCCCTCAAGTGTCAGAGCAGCTGCATGCGTGAGCGTATGACTCTCGTCCGGTTGAACGTAATCGTTTGCTCAGTACACGTGTATTTAGAGATGGCTGGTCTGTAAGCTGCTGATAGAATTCAGGGCCTTTCAGTTAAAGGCATGTTATTTATCTTTAATTGCTGCATGTTTGCTGGAAACAACTTTCTCCTCCCCTCCAGATCTCCAGTACTACACCACCCCCCTTTTCCTCTTCATAATAGATAGTCATGAGCTGTGTGGAGAGGTCTGGGTGTGTTTTCCCAGACTCTTGAGTGAAGTTGTCACAAATCAGATGATGGTTATTAGCCATATGTCCTCTCAAGGGGCCAGAGGAAAGCTTCCACTGCTGGGGGTGGGGCAGAACTGTTCTTGGCTCTCAAAGAGTGAAACCTAGAGAAAGGAGCTGAGGCAGTAGTTTCTGCACTCTTTCTGTGTGTGGCACTTGGATTTCTTTCCTAAGCTTCAGCACTTGCCATTTGGATTCTTACCCAGCGTGGGTGCTATAACCAGGCAGGGACAGAATTCCTTTTGTTTGGTACCTGCAGATGTTCCTAGAAGACACGTAGTTGCGGGGTTTGTAGTGCTGCCTGCTTATAGAGTCTCCCTCCATCTCTGTTTTCTCAGACTCTTGAGTTGTAATGTGACTTTACAGTTTCTGAGGATAAGTGTTTTTCTTCATTTCAGCAGGGTGAAAGATTGGTATTTTATATGGGGGGCTGGGTGAAACTGAGCTGTTCTGAACATGCATTGGAGAACATGTCTAGATTGCCCCTCCCTCCAAATTGGTTGTCCTCGTACCTCCTTCAGTCCTGTACGTGAGGTAATGGAGTTTGTCTGAAAGTGTAAGCTCATTGGTGTCTTGTCTGTTCCCTGGTGTATTTTTGCTGAAGCCCTCAGAGAGATGCCTTATTGAAATTCTGTCTCTTCCTGAAATTATTTCAAGCAAAGCAGATGAGTGCTGTGGAAAAAGGCTGTCGTGCTCCCTAGAGATTTGTTTTCCATTCAGAAGTTGGTCTAAACCAGACTCTAAATCTCTCACTGATATCCTGTTACGCTTCTTAGTTCTGGATCACCATAAAATCTGAATTGATGCAAGACTGCCTTTAAATCAAAATACAACTTTGTGCTTCCCAGAAGCACTAATAAGAAAAAATGTACTTGCTTGTGAGGAGGTTGTCTTCTTGATTGCTTGAAGTGAGACCAGCAAACAGCTTTTTTCCTATTCCCTGTGAAATGGAGATTTAATTATACAACCCTTTCTGCATTTGGTTGATCAAATTTAGAAATAGCTGGATGTATAAAATTGTTGAATCTCGAACGTGTTTTCGTAGAGACCCTACTGGAGTGACCCTGCATCTGTACACAGCTGATCTGGATTTATTCTTTCTGTGAAGCCACCTCCTGCCTCTATACGGGAACCAGTTAGTGTTCCCCTGCCAAGACTTAACTGCCTGTCCAAGGGGCTTTGACATAAATAATCTGTAGTTCATCTTAATGCAAGTGTACCGGGTTTTTTTTCAGGTCACTTCTTGCGATTGTAAAGCATTTTCCATCTACATATTTCTGTAAAGTTCCGAGGTAGCCTTCTATTACAGATATTGGAATATTTAATTCCCTTTTTTTTTCCAGTGTGCACTAGCAAGAGCTGCCCTGTGCACTCTGAATCTGAAGTTTACTGATCTGTGTGGGAGTGCAGCAAGAGGCACTGGCAACTAATCAGTGGGGAACTGCTGAGGGCTATGGGGTCAGGTTTAAAGAACTGAAATTGGTGAGAAAACTTAGATGTTGATATGTTTATCTTTTTCATTGGAACTATCTACTTACCTAGAGCTTCCATATAAAATAAAGGATCCCAGGCTTAAAAGCCGGAACCTGTGTTAAACCAGAATCTGGTAACCTTAACACTTAATTATTTGTTAGGAAGACTGAATATCTGCTGTTGCAGTATGGTTTCTGCATAGCCACAGCTCACTTGGCACATGTTGGAGCCTTGTCCTGCGGTCAGCGTTGTAGGTTCACAGAAGAGAAGGCAAGGATAGTGACATTAGCTTATGGAGAGATACACTTTCATTAGACTGTAAAGCTAAGAGAGATGGATGGTGTGTCTAATGTAATTATAATTTATGCAATTGGAAGTGAAGTTAGGTTTAAATTGAAGTGTTGGATTGTACACAACAGGAATGTTGTGAGAGTGACCCAAATGCATTTGCCCATGGTCCGTGTGCTGGGCATCTTCTGCTGAAGTATTTGCTGTATTTCATAAGTAATTTGTTAATAATTTGGTAAAAAATGGCAGTGTTTTCTGTGAAGGCTACTTGGCTCACATGTGGTCACTATTTCAGTGTTAGAATACTTAATGTATAGTTTATTTGTGAGCCAGACTGATGCGTAAAATGCCATGCGCTGGTTAGGAAGCTGATGTAAGTAGATCTTCAACACTGTTTGTCTTGGGACGGATTTCTTTAGGCTTTTATGATAATTCTGTTCAGTATTGAGCACAGTCACGGCTGTCAGCAAGTAGCACTACAGATTTTCCAGATAATGTAGCTGGAAGTTCAGCTCTTTGGTTTATCTTTTATCTCTTTAAGTGGAGAACTCTAATTAGAGTTTTCCCTTTTATTGTGCAGAAGAGTATAGAAGAAGAGGAGGAATCATGCTGGAGAAGATGCTGTGCAATTATTGTCCTCGTAGTCTGTAGGACTTTGGCTCCCATCAGGGGATCGTTTGGTGCCCCAGGACTCGCTTCCCTTGAAGAAACTATGAGCTAGTGCCTCTGTTGCCTTTGCTCTTCAGAAGAAAAAATGTCACAACTGTCATTTCCTTCTTTTTTTTTTTCACCTGGAAAAGTTTACCTGCTTAGGATTTCCTTCCTTGGCATCAGGACTCTGGGCCCCTACGTGTTCCTTTGAGTTTTTTGTTTTATTTTGGCCTGCTTCTTTCCCTGTGGTTCCTGAGACTTTGCTGCGGTTGTGAATATGGTAGAAGAAAGTGTATCTGTTGACAGAAGTGTTGCACTGGAGTGTGGTATGAAGGAACTGAGACTGGAAGTGAAGGCAGAATTTGGGAGAAAAATGAAAGGTGAAAACAGCGTTTATAAAGTAGTGGTTGGCTGGTAAGTAGTTGGTGAGGGGCCTTTGGAAGTGGAGCAAGCTAGTAAGTGGTAGTTAGTTTTGCTGAAAAGAAAATACTTTGTAGTTTTCCACTTGTAACTTTATATGAGCTTCTTGGTTTCTATATAAAAAATTGACTTTTAGAAGTTGTTCTAGAGGAAAAGGTCACTTGGAAGAAATCCAGATTTTCCATTGTTGGCTGGAACAAGGCTTGGTCATTACATCCCTCAGTGTGGTTTAGAACTAGAGATCAGCTGGGACATGGGATTTTGTGTGGGGAATTTAGCTGTGAGCGCTATGTGGTGTTGCCAGTTAACCCTTTAACTAGTTTTTGCAGACCAGAATACCTCCAGTTGGACTGGAGCTGTAGTCTGCAGTACATCATCAGAATATTCCTTCTTAAAAAGTTCCTTTGTTGAACTGCTTCTCTGTGGAAGTGCTGCAGGTACTGCTGATAAATATCTAATGTATGTTTTGAAGAAATTCTGTGGGTTTTGTAGTGCGTATGTTCACTCTTAACATATTTACAAGTCCCTTACAGGTAGAAGTAGGAGCCTGTTAGTGCTGAGCAGATATCTGGAGGCCGTTGGGTTCACCATGTGCATAACAAACCTGGGATAAGATAGTGTTTTTACGTGTGGCTCTGCCCAAGCACTCTGGTCTTCCATGCTGCGAACCCTCAAACATGCTTATTTGTAGTTCAGGGTTGCCCTTGTTCATATGACTTGTGCAGGCTTTTGCTGAGCTATGCTGTCCAAAACCTGTCCCCTCTGCAGCTGGGGAGCAGGCCAGATCACCGGGAAAATGATAGTGACTTCTGTGGAGATCTCATCTGGAACAGACTGGTTTGCACTGGCTGGGAGAGAAATTTATTTCTGAACAAACGTGCTCGCCAGGCATGCAGGCAGTGAGAGTGGGGTGAGTCATGAGATAGGCTGGGTTTAGCTGCAGCCCTGGGGCTTGTCAGGCAAGGCGAGTTTCTGCCCGCACTGACGTGACAGTCACCCAAGCCTGCTCAGCACCACACAGCCCAGTATACCTCAGTCTGAGCAGTGGTGAGGAGTTCAGGTGCTGCCTTTTGGGCTCTGAATTGTCTGCCAACCCTTTCATGTACTGGTTCAGTCATCCTGTTAATGTAATTCCCCATCGCTTTCGGTGCTGAGAGCTCCTGCTCTGCCCTGCCTGGTGTCTGAAACTCCACTTTGGGACTTTGTAGCTGGTAAAATATCCTTCAGAGGTGCAGCAAATGATGTTTGAAAAAAAAATAAAGGAAAAGTTAGAGTTTTGTAATAAATTCTCTGCTATTCAGAGCAGGAATCCAAATGTATGCTCAAAAGAGAGTGCTTGCATAATGGGTAATTCCACATAAGTTGGACAAAAGAGTGAGTTACAGTCACAGGGCACCCCGTGGCACTGTCTGGCCGGATTGCTTCTTCCCTGCGTAGTCTACTGGCTCATTGGTTGCTCACAGCTGGGATGTGAAATACCCTTGTTCGTAAATAAAATGCCTATAAAGCCACACAGTTACAGAAACCTTGAGACAAGCAAATTATTATTTTTTAATCTATTATCAGAAAGTTATGGAATGTGGTTGATGCTTTGCTCAGCTTTCCATGGTTTCTTTTACTCTTTTGTTTGTGCAGACTCATTATCAGAAGGTTTATTTCTGGATTAGGAGAGTATTTGTAGCCTTCACAGACTCAAATATATCCTGCTTGCTGTGGAGAAACTGAAACTGTGTGTTCATTTTCTGATGAAACAATTCCTGTGTTTTTCAGATCACACGTTTTTGGGACGCACCTCTGTTGGATTTTAATACATGTCCTGCTAACAACAGCTTTCAACTATGGAATCGGTAAATATTTGCCTTTCTTCTGTCTATTACCTTGTGCTTGTGTCCATGTTGATGTGTTTAGAGGTTTGTGTGTTGCTTGTTTTCTGAAATTTGAAGGTGAAAATTGCAAACTTCCATGGAATAACATAAAGGCATTAGCCAAGAGTATTGTAGGACATGTCTTTAGTTGTAAGGTGCCCTTTCACTTTCGTATAATTTCAAATGTAGCAAGTTTTCCCCCGTCTCCAGTGAATTCAGAACTTAACCTTCCTGTGTGGGCACTTCCAGCACTGGTTTTTCCAGCAGAACGTGTAGCTTGTTGGAGTTTACTGCCTGAGTATTAAAAATTCTCCTACCTCTAGTATGTCATGGTCCGCTTTCTTTCTCTTCACTTTAAAAATGCTTTTTAAAATAAAGTCTATTAAAAAAGTGCCAGTTTCACAATATTATGTCTCCTTATGATTAGTGTAATTGAAACAGATGGCACCTATGTTTCATTTTGGGCAGAGAAACCTCCCAATATGCTGAGACTACAGTTTGATTCACTGTTAGCATTCAACTTTTTGGTAGCATTAGCAGATGTAGAAATAATAGGCTGTCTTAGAGCAGAATTTGGGGAGGAAAAAAGATTTTTGTGTCAGTGTTTTGAGAGATCAGTGCTGTCCTCTGGAAAGCAAAATTACATAGATGGAGCTGGTAGAAGGAGTTTGTTCTTTCCTGCAGTTCATTGTGTTGCAGGCTGAATAAAAGCTGTTGCTTGCTGCTCTCTAAGCTCAACTTGACAGTGTGTTTTGAGTGTTCTGGAGGGGAGTTGAGTTCAAGGTCATCCACAGAGAAGGCTCTTAGTGGATAACCCACAGTGTTGCTTCTGTGGTGGGACTGTGAGTACTTGGCTGACTCCATGGTTTAGGCTGCAGTCGGATTGTTTGTGTTGAAGTTGTCATTATGATAAAGGCCATTAATGAACGAGAGGAGCTTTATGTAGAAATACAGGTCTGCTTTGTCAGGTGGCTTTGCAAACTGGTGAGTGTATTTTATCCTGGATTTTGGGAGAAGGAAAAAAATAATTACTCAGTTTTCCCATAATAATTCCAAAATATTTTCAGTTTCCCTTGGTGAGTATTAATAGCAGCAGAAGCCCTTCACAGTGAAACAAGCCAGTCTAGGTATCAGTAACTCTCCCCTGCTGCAGCAGAGTAATTAAAGCGTATCAAGTGCGAGACCTTTAGCTGTGGTGAGCAGTAACTCTTTCCTTAATGGGTGCTCTGCAGCCCCTGAAAAATGGAGCTGGATCTAACATCAATTATAAAGCAGGTTGTTCGCTACCTATTGCATGTCATAGTTTGGTATGAAGATTTTTTTCATTCAAAAATGTGACGTAAATAGTGTTTTACTTTCTTAAATAACCACTACCTTTAAAACCAGGATGGTATTAATTGCAGTACCCATCACTCAAATGAAAACTAAACCTTCATTTGCATAGTGTAATTGCCCACTGGGCACACCAACTTGCTTCCTGACAGATTACAGAGCATTATAGCAGACTGCAGCTCTCCAGGGCCTCTTGTCTACATCACCTGCCTTTTGGCCACTAATAACTTTTAGGATTATTGCTGAGAGCTTAAATCGTGCACCACATCGCTATGGTTGCTGCCCTTTGGAAAAGTTTGCTGTGCGGGATTTTCTCCATCTTTCACCCTTTTCTCTCTTGATGTTTTGTACTTAGTTTGTATAAAGTCATGCTCTGGTGGTTATGGGTAGAGCTGAAACTGTGGAGGGAAAAGCTTGACAGATGAAGGTTGAGGATGTATGAAGTGACAAAACATTCACACTGTGTAGAAAGAAATAATTACTATGAAGTCAAATGTTTCTCTGACTTCTGAAACAAAGGCAAGAATAATGATTTTGATTTGTGGCATTTGTGAGCCCTGGGAGATGATAGTTAAGTGGCCTTCTCCAGTACAATAAGTTTTTACTCGCTGCTATTGCATTGCTCAGGCCCTAGACCAGTATGCATTTTAATAGCTCTGCTCCTGGGCCACTGCAGTATGGGGACGTTGGAGAGAAGTTAACCAGTGTTGGCTGAAAAAACCCTACCCAATCTGGCATGTTCTGAAACTGTAAAGGTCAGTTCATGGGCTTCGTGCTGGTGGGGAAGGTATGTCATACACAATCGCTGCAGCTTCTCAAGTAGGTACCAACCAGCGTGCTGATGAGCAGTTTATGCCCTCCTCCTAGTAGTCCAGGAGTGGGCAGGATTAATGTCTGGGTCAACCTTGAGTAAAAACCTCTCATCCTGAAAAGCAGGTTGTTGTGTGTGGAACTTCTTACACCACCCATGAGTAAAACTTGTATACCAGACTGGCAGAGCAGTGGTGTCCCACCTTGTGTGTTTGAGGTGGAGGTGTTGTGTCACAGATGCACTCAGCTTTTGTCCTTCATTCATCCTAGACCGTGACAGTGAGGTTGCCTGTGCTGTAGACCTGGGAGTTAAAATGCATTGAGGCACAAAACTCTGGCTGGTTTGGGTTTTTTCTCCCTGCCATGCAGCTTGTGCATACCGGTGTGCTTAACTCTTGTGAAAGGTGCTGCTTGAATTGCCATGGGAAAGAGCCTGATCTTCAGGACCAAGCTTACCTTGGCAGTAAGGTTCTGCAGCACCTTGCTCCCTTGCGATGCTGTTCTGATTTTCATAGTTTTGGCTAATGGAGAGGGACTCTGAGGGCATTCACTGTGCTGTTCTCTTCCCCAACAGGATGTTTCTGTCCCTAGGAGGTGGCTTGTTCCCATCACATGTGCCAACAACTTGTGATTGTGTGTAGTTAAGCTAGTCATGAAGATACTCCGCATCTAAGTAAGCAGTCCACATAAACCTCTAAATATTTGTTTTGTGGCATGATCTGCTGACCCAGAAGTAGTTGCACTGGTGCAGCTGGAGGACCAGCAGTGCTGTAGTACATGGTGGGAAGGGAGCAGAGAAAGTGTTGTGAAAGTCTGAGATTTCTCCATTTGGGTTGATGGCTCCTTTATTGCGAAACATGAGAGTTGCTACAAATATTGTTGCTCTCAGTTCTCTAAAACAGACTGTGGTTTTGTTTCCTTGCTCCAGCTTTCCGTAGTAGTAACAGCAGGGGTTCTACCTGAATGGGTAAAGGAAGAGGGCGTTCAGTTGCCTGCCCAGAGTTGTCAGTGTCACATACCCCAAATGGCTGCAATGTGGCAGCTCTTGCACTGCAATGAATAGGGCAGGTAGTTCCTTGCTAAATTGTTCTGTACAGTTGCTCACAACAATCAGGTTTCATCATGGTGGCTGCTTCTTGCTTGTTGACAGCAAGAAATGGCCACATCACCCTGGACTCATTCTGAGGTTTGGCGACTCAGTGGTCCCTAGCACTGGAGCCGGCAGCTGGTGTGATTCACACTTCCCCAATATCTTCATTAGGGAAGCAGAAGGGTCAAGGCGTTCTCCGAGCAGCAGAGATATTGCAGCAGCTTTTGATGGTGGTTTTGGCACTGACATTTTACGGAGCTCATAATGAATATGTAGGTGTAAGATTAAAAGAATGAATAAGGCAGCGCTGCTAAACAGAATTGCTTTTCAGAGCTGCAGCCGTGCCTCGGTCTGACCTCCCGAGAAGGAGACAGTTGTAAAGCCGAGACCCGTAGTGGAAAAGCAATTACAATACATGCTTCCAGGATTGCATTGTCCTCTGAAAGTCAGATGCTGCAATAATGGCAGTGTTGTTTAGGTGGAACGTGACTTTACTTAACCGCTTGGTATTTTTTTGTTAATGTTCTTCAACGTGTTCATATACAGTTTTCAATTTCCACTGCTCTGGGGGAAATAGAGCTTAGTATTCCACAAGGAAGATATTTCCTTGCATAGAAGTGTTCTGAGCTTTCTGGCTGTTTTCCACATGTTTCAATTCTTATCCCTTCCAAATGAGAGGGGTTGGAAGATAACACAATAGAAGTGCAGCATACGTTTTTTCTTTAGCATGTCAGTCACGGCCGAGCTGAGCAGTGAGCCCTTCTCTGTGTTCTGGGCTACAGCATGGAAGTTGAGGTGTTTGGGGCCAGAAGCAGGGCCTGGAGAGAGTATGGGGAATTAATAGTCTCATAGAACGGTAAAGAAGTGGAGCTGTGTGTCTTGTGGGTTTGACTTACGCTGTGGTCCTTGCCCCACCCTTGAAATGGTGGAGCCCTTCTTTCAGAAAAATGCAGATCTTGGCAGTACTGTAGAGCAGCTGGTTGGCTTCTGAGGTGCAGCCTTGCTTGGAGTGTTTCAGACAAGGCAGTTGGGTTTGTGCTGGTGCATGGCTCAGCCTGGGAAAACATTTCCTACCCAGTGCTTGTACACTCTTATACCTGGCCATGTGACGTGTATTTCCATGGCCCTTGGGAGCCATAAACTTCTCTGTTTTGTGCTCTGCAATGGACAGCACTGAAGTGTTATCTAAATTTAAAGCCATATCTTCACTGCAAGTGGAGGTTACGAAGAGTTGACGTTATTGTGCTCCCAGACTTCTTTGTGGGTCAAATGGGTCTTGAGTTTTCAGACACAAAACACTGCTGAGAACTATAGAAAAGGCTTTAAAATCCTTTGCCCCATCCTAGTGCAAAAGCTGCATTCTCAGATGTAATTTCAGCGTAAGCATTTGATTTGAGTGTTTGAATTGCTGCTGTTACAGCTCTCAGTATTTTATCAGAATTTGTTAAATTGCCGGTGTTATTCTCATGCCACTTTTGGCAGATGCCACCTACATCCCCTCAATTTGAACGTGCCTTTTAGGAGAAGTGTAGGTAGGGAGGCTCCTTCCTTGCGTGTCAGATGTTAGAGCGAAGCACTTAGATTAATTCACTTTCACTAACCTTTCCACGGCTAATAAGCTACCTTGGCCCTTGTGTGCAGCGCAGCACCATTAATGAACAGAGCGGAGCTGAACAGAAACTTCCCAGAAAAACGTCTTGCTTGACTTTTCTCTGGGTGTTCTCTGTGATTCAGATCCATGTTCACTGTGTCACAAAAGGGAGTTCTTGGTAAGAGCCCTTTGCAACCAAATACACTTGTCCTCCTTCCTCCTATGTTCTGCTTAGAGCTAGACAAGGCCAATAATTACCTAAAAAGAAGGGAAAAACTGGTTTGTTGTTTGTTTTCCCCGATTGTACTTGGTTTTGAATATTTTTCTGTTTTTTAAAGAAGTTTACTTTTGATTTAGGATTTTGTGGCTTTGTGTCAGCTAATACACTCTACACTGAAAAATCAGTTGCATTTAGGAACAAGTTCATTACAACAAGCTTAAATTGTAAATGGTGGCCGGGATTGCCATTTGCTCTAATGGGGTAATGGGTGGTCCGTTATGTCACAGGGAAAATTCCCATGGGACACCAAGGCTTCAAGACACAATTCTGGGAGGGAATCTGCAGGTTATTTGTTAAGTGGCTGCTTCCTGCTTCCTTGGTTGTGCAGTGAGGTTCCTGGGTGCCACCTCTTCTGAAAGGAAAAGTGCTTTGGGACAGGTTCTGGCATGGTGAGTGAGGTGCAGAGTTGGTGCTGCTGGCTTTATTTATCCATGAGTGTTCTGTGGGACACCAGGGCTTTCTTGAAAGGTACTGGAGTTACAGTCTCCTCCCTGAGGAAGGGGACACCAGGATGCAAGCGAGATTACAGGCTTTAGAGTGAAATGGCAGGATTACACAAAATATGGCTGAAACTGCTTGTTTTCAGAAGATCTCCATCATGCTATGATTAAGTGCAGATGATGCATTTGGCAGCACGAGGTGTGCAATCTGTTCCTACCCTGAGGAGCTTGCCGACCAAGGGCCTGCTGATAAGACCAGCCTCACTCTTGTATTTACTGAATGATGAATAATTATTTAGGACTATCTTGTTCCCTTATCTTTTAAATAATAGTGTAGGTAATTGTGAGTCTGGTGATTTTGACACTCAAATCAAGTTCTTTTGGGAGTGCAGTAGGTTTTGGTGTTTGTGGAATCACATTCCTGTTGAGTGAATGCTGAGGGATTTGGGCCTCATTAGTGCAGCTGCAGGTGGGACAGTCAGTGTCTAACAGGTACACACCACTGCCTGGCAACCCCCTTGAGATGGGAACTGTTGTTTGGGGTCTAAAGTGGCAGGAAGTGTTAATTTTTTGGAAGCCTTCCATGGAAGATGGTTTGGCTGAACCAGTGGAGTATTTGACACTGTAACAGACAGGGAGAGGCTGTATCTGTAATAGGGACCTTTGTAAAGGGGGAAACATAAGAAAATTCAAAGTTTGTGATAAATATTATTGGCATTTTTGGGGAGGAGACCTGATAAAATGAGGGAAAAGCAAGTCTTAAAATGTGGAGTGTGAGGATGGAGACTAGATGTTACCGTAATTTGTTGCCTTGGTTAAATTCTTGTCAGAGCTTTAATTTTAGAAGAATGAAACAACAAGAGCTGAGACGTGCAGGCTCAGTCTAATTCGCTGCTGGCTTAATTAGAGGACTTGGATGTTCTGACAGTTTTCACAATGCTGCAGGTTTTCCCTGGTTTAGAATAGTTTGCTGAATTTCTCCAGAAATTTAAAGATAACTTTACAGAATTGTATTTAACAAATAAGTGTTGTAATTAAGATTTTGATCTTGGGTTGAGACTGTGTGGCCTAATTGTTCCCAGTTGCTGGGAGTATGCATGAGCTGGGAGAAGGGATTTCTTGGGTGGTTTGCAGACACTTCCATCTTGTTGTGGAGCTTTGAGTCAATGTTGGTGCCAGCTTGTTGTCCTCACTGAGGCAGAGGCTCTGAGGGGCTGGAATTCCCAGAACATGTGTCTGTGCCCGAGTGTTGTGGGAAGTTGGCACGCCTGGCTTGTCTGCCCTCAGAAGTGGCTTTGGTTTGGTAGACAAATGCTGAACACTCTTCTGTTAGGCAGAACTTCAATCCACGTTGTCTGTCTGCAGCACTGCCTGGGCTTGTTGGTGCCCACTGTGTTGGGGCATTTTGAGAAGTTGCAGCCCTTCAGTGGGACAGCAGCAGAACATTGCAGTGAGTAAAGCAGGTTCCTGAAGTGCCGTGGGACTGGCTAAAACTCCGTTCTTCCCCCAAGAGCAGTGGTCTCAGCTGTAATGTTTTTAACTCTTCAATTTGGAACAGACGCTCACCTTTGGGGGTGGTAGCTTGTTAAGTTGTCAATACTACTGCCTGGAACCATCTGTTCCTACCACTGAGGAGCTGCAAAAATCAGTAATTCATTCTTTATTTTTTAATCTTCTCCCTTGTTATTTTTATGGGCTCCCTCATTATAAAAGACCAGCATCTCCACGGTGCTGGAAAAGCAGAACGTTCTTTCTTTAATCTTTAATTTAAATTTATTTGAAATTTAAATTCGACTAGTTACCAATATTAGAGGTTACTTTGGAGCACTACAGCTATTTCTGGTGAAGTCTGTGCGTGGGGTTCTTTTATCAAACAGGAATGTGCTTGTGTAACTTCACCTTTCTGGGTTAACCACTCCTGAGAGGAAAGGAGATGGTAGGCATGTGTATGATTTATTTTAAGAAATCGCCACTGTAGATGGATGCTGTATTTGCTTTTGCAAGTGAAACCTGTCGTGGATTCCTGAGTTTTTTATCCCTAGTGAATTAATAATCCAAGCTGGCTGGCTGGCTTTGGGAGTTCAGGTGTTGTGGTGCAGGTGGAGGTAACTGGGTTCACAGAGGGAAGGGGTGGTCTGGAGGCAGCTCTGATGGGTGTCACGGCAACATGGAAGCAGCATTGACTGTAGGACAGATAGGCTACTGCATATTTACCTTGAGCTATCCAGGGCTGGGATTTCACTCCTACCTTAAAAAGCAGAATCAAAATGGATTGAAATAATGATGTTAGTGGTTTGGGACATGAGGACCCAGCTACTGGGATTGTCAACAGTGCTGTCACACGGTGGATAGTGAGAACACTTTCTTAACACAGAAGGACTTTGCAGCCTGAGGCCAGGTGTTCTTCTGAGGCTTTTACTCTTCCTTACTGTGTCATGGGAGTTCAGATTTCTAAATGTTTATTTTGGTGGTTACCTTAACTGCAGCCTGTATGCTGAGAGCTCTGTCAAGGGGACATCCAGCTTTTCCAGCTTTAAACCATCTGCATGCTTGCCACTGGTGTCAAAAGCTGGGGTTTGTCTGATCTAAAAGAACAGCAGCTGGATTTTGATGGTGTTTATGTGATTGTGTATATACGAAAATACAATATTATCCTGCAGTAATATACAGGTGGCAGCATTTGAGTGAGAGTGGGTTCTGTGCTTTGCTATCACAACAGTCCTAATGCAATGAGGAAACAGGGAAGCTCCTGGAGGAGTTGGTCATGGCTGTAATTAGTGATCTGGAGGATCTGCAGGATAGGAGTGGTCTTTGAAGATTGAGAAGGAAGCCCAGAAGCTGCGTCTCCTGCATGGGGGCTGTAGCTGCCATGAAGAAGAACCTAGCGTGCTGCTATCAGTTCTTTACGAACCCCTAAAACAGTTGAATACTTGCAGACTTCAGATGTTTGTAGGAAAAGTCATTAGTCTAATAGTTGCCTTGTGTCTTGCAGGGAGGCCTAGGCTCCATGGGACAGTGCTCAGAGTTTTTTAAGAGTACATTATCTGTAACTTGGCTTCAGATGATAATGCTTAACCTAATTCTAAATTTCTTGGAGATCTTGACAGTTGGTTTCCAAGCTCTGAAAGGCAGGATGGCAGCATGGTGACTGGGTGTGTTTATGTGCACTTGGGCACCTCCAGCTTCTTTCCTGGGCTGACTTGCAATGTTTGAGTAGCTCAAGACACCAGCAGCAAACTGACACAGTGGGAATAAACTTTGGAGGAGCTACAAAGATGAGAGGAGCTGGTCAGTTTGGTGGATGTGGGTAGGTATGGCAGGAGTGGTTCTTTGATTTTGGCAGTTTTTATCCTTTTATATAATTTTCCAGCTGTTTAAGCTAACAGCATAAGAATTCAAAGGTCAGTGTTGAGTAGTTCTGGTTATTCTCTGCGAGATCGAGACTTATTACTAGTGTCATATAAGAAATATACTTCCTTTTCATGTTACACAGTCAGAAGAAAATTATTTTGTTGTCTTCAGTAGTTTTACCTCATTCTTGTAGTCTTGCCAATATCCTGTATTTGTTTTTTGCAGGAAGCCTTTCAATGTTTTATTTTTTTTTAATTGGAATTAAATGTTGTAATAGAAGCGAACATTTTGGTTGAACATAATGTAGCAAATAAATATTCACAGATTTTATTTTAAGTCACTGGAAAAAACATTGGAGGGCTTGGCTTTGGGACTTCAACTTCTGAGAGCTTTAATGAAAGCTTTCTTAGCTATTGGGTAGTAATAAAGGAATAAACCAGCTTTGCTGCTTCTGAATTTTCGTGAGGACCTGATGGCAGAGACTGACAGTTGGTTGTTAGATTGTAGATGATGTTAACATGGCACAGATTTAATGCTATATAAAAGTTACATGGAGTAAAAATCAAATGATGACAAGGAGTAAATTAGTTGACAAAATAATGTAAATACATTGTGAAAACCCCACCATGTACTCCTTTTCTGTCAGAAGTGGGGACTGCATCTGGATGTAGCAGCTGGCCAGGCCTGAATTATTTTTTTCCTCTAGTTTTTAATGATGCTTTTACCACACTCTGCAAGGAGATCTGTCTCTAAATGAGCTGGTAGCAGAGATGCAGCGGTTCCTCTGGGCTTTGCATTCAGTGAGGTATCACACAGCTAAATTCTTTTTTTCCCCTGTAGTTTCTGGGTTATTTAGTGCTTTAATGTGAGAAGTACCTGAATATATTAATTGTCTAGTCAATGGTTTGGTTAAAGATATAGAAACTTACCTCATTCCCTTGACCTCAATCTTGCTGAAGGTGGGAGATCATTTAAAATTCATATAGCTCTGGGTGTGCACAGGCAGTGCTCTGTGTATATATGTGTATGTATTTTTACATGTCCCCTGTTTCAAGGTCATCTACAGTTAAAAGTTGAAGTGCAGATGGAATTTCCTGTAGGAAGATACCCACTCCTGGGGCTAACCCCCGTGGTCTGAAAGCAGTGTAGGTCAGGGACCAAAGGGGAGGTTTTCATCTACATCCTATATGCACTTCATACCTGCCCAGGTGGGAAGAATGTGGGTTGACAATGTCTCTTCCCACAGTTGTCCTCTGAGCTGCTTTAATCTGTTTTTTTTCCATACTTGCGAAATGGCACCAAGCTTTGAGACACTCCTGTGTAAGCTTAGGCGGTGATGAGCAAGAGGATTAATTAGATCTTTGAGACCGATAACTAGAGCAATGAGTTGTGCATAATAGTGGCTTGGAATTCCAGTGACGTGTTTGCGAAGCGCTGTGCAACACGCATGCCTTGGCTGAAGCGTAATTATTTCTCAGTGCTGCATGCCCAAATGCCTCTGGGCACCACAGAAAAATTTAGTAAGCAAATTATGTGAACAGAAAAGCTCAACTTTGATGGTTTTGCGCACATTGAAATACTTGTTGGTGAAACAATTAACTGCTGGTTTGATCACCTATTGGTGGTGTCTTCCTGGAACTTACTGAGAGTCTGCAATTTGGATACCTGTGAGGTGCTGCAAAAGGCAGACTTACTGGTTTGTAATGGTAAATGAAGCAGGAAATAAATATAAAGGATTCAAATTAGGTTGTGAGTATAGGGATTTTCTGTACTGGTCCCATACAAATTGCATACTCGTGACCAGGGATGCAGGCAAGTCCAGCTTCTCTCAGGATGTTGTGCTGCCAGTAATGCTCCTGGCCCAGAGAGGGTGGTGTCTTCATGGTTCCATGTCGCTGTGAAAGCTTTTGTTACTGAAACTTCAGTTAAGAAAAATGCTTCCCTGTCCAGAATTTTCCTTTGCTCATAGAATCGTTTATATATTCATGTTTAATTTACAGTAGCTCAGAGGAATGAAGAAAGTACTGTACTCTTTTTTTTTTTAATAGTCCTTATTAAATTTCTTTGGAACAACTCTTGGATATAAACAAGGAGGACAGAGTGTACTGGGCAAAGGAGTGAGACGGTTTTTGTTAAAACCCTAAGTGTTTGTGGCTTTAACATTTGAAGGTAAAAAAAACTGTGAAGTCTATCAGGCACCTTGGAGTAGTTTTAGTTACCACTTGTGCTTTTCCAGTTCCTTTCCTGCTGTGATTCTTTGTAGCTTTAACCTCTTGATATAGATGTAGATTTTTTTTTTAGTTACTGGAAACTTTGCATTTCAGATGGTGGCGTAAAGAGCAGTGCTCTGTAGATTAGGAGGAAGTTTGGTCTTAATTTAAGACATGATCCTGGAGAGGTGTCACTGAAAGGGTGTTGCAAGAGAGCTGGATTTTGCAGCATAGTTGGATTTTTTCCCTGTTAAAACCTTGGGGATCCTTGGGAAAGGAGGTTGATCCTGGCTTTTTCACCTGGGTGAGTAGGAATTTAAAACTTCACCTCCCTGCTTTGACCTAGTTAAGAAACCCTTGCCTGTAGAAGTATTAGTTAGTGGACTCTAGACCATTTTAGTATTAGAATTGCAGAGCAGTGCATGTGCTTCTGTAGAGCCACCTTGAGTTTAGACATTAAAGGATGGTAATAAATCTGATAAAGTTAGAATATATATTCTGGTGTGCTATAAACCTTCCTCGTTACTCTGGAATTAATCAATGACTTTGACTTCTTTTTTGCTCTGCTCAGCTGTACTTTCACAGGGTATAATTTTAAAAAAAAACTATAGTTTTCCTTTTTGTTCAGTTCTGCTGTTGAACTATGTGTGGCTTGGACTTCAGCCCTCCAGAATGTTGGCAGAAGTTCTTGTCTGGAAAGAAATGGTAATTCTTTTGGGGTTGAAAAATGGGGAAGGAAAGATCGCTGCAGCAGAGATGATCTAAAACAGAATGAGTCAATATGTATATGTGTATCTCCATGTACACTAAGGTTTTTGTGATTTTTGTGGACTGTTCCTCATTGTTGGTTTTGTCAGATTTGCTAATTTTTAGTTTATTCTAGCCCATTTTTTCAGGTTGTATATTAAGTTTACTAAAGTGCCAGCTAAAATTGCAATAAATGAAATCACTGAAATTTAAATATTAGTTGAATTCAGCTAAAATCGCACAAGAGTGACCTTAAATAATCTTTGTAATATGAACTGCTTTTGCTCTGCCTTCTCAGTGCGTAGCAGAAGATGACAGCAGCCCTGCCAAGCTGCTTGTGTCCTCTCCTGGGGTCATAGTCCTAAGCCAGCAATCCATGTGCCAGGCTATTCTCAGGTGAAGCCTTTGCTGTGGAAATGCTGATTAGAGGAGGAGGAGGAGAGGGGTCAGTCAAGGCTGGCTGTCTTGGCCAACATGGTGGGTGGATGGTGGGGAGCAGTTTTTCTGAAATAAGGAAACCTTACTGTGTTTCTGTGCTTGAGCTCTGAACTGCTGTCAGCTCACTGTACCTCTGGTTCTAGGATGTTAATCATACATCTGAACATTATGTTCATTCGTTGGAAAAGGGCACAGGGTGATGCTCATCCATGGCTGTAAGCTAGGCAGGAACCTGCCCACACAGGCCAGGCACTGCTCTTGGAGATGGGGTGAGCATTTGCCACCTGGCCAGTGCCTTGATGGTCTGTTAGTGCCAGTCTGAAAAGCACTGTGAAGGTGCAGATAGCTTTGTGAAACAGCACAAGATGTTCTGTGGCACTGCTCTAGGTGGCCGTGCTGCTACTTCTGCTTTTGTTTCAAACTCGAACCAGCTTATGGTGATACCTAAATGTAAATATACTGACTGAAAAAGGAAATGTCCCCTTCTTTCAGCTCAGAGACTTGTAATCTTCTCTTGTTCCTGAGCATATGAGTACTTCTCTAATAGCAGCATTGATGCGTTTGTACTGGCAAGATAGTTGCCTTGGCCATAGTGGAGGTAAAAATAAATTCGTAAACCTTTCCGGTTCGGCTTTCCCTTGTTCCCTGACAGAAACACCCACAGCAGCTTTCCCAGCTACTCATCTCAAAAGAATTAAGTTCTTGTGGAAATCTCTGCTTAAATGCAGGATCAAGCTTAGAGTTACTCTTAGTCTATAACCATGTTAACTTCTTTGTAGCTTGTTTTTATTCTTTTATTCAGTGTTTTGCTATGTGGGTGATGAAACCTTCTGGCTGAAGGCATGACCATGTCAAACTGCACATATGGTGGTCATGGCAGAGCCAGAGTGCTGGGCTGCTCCGGAGAGCTTGGTGCCTTCCTGGTGAAGGAGGCAAGGCCACAGTCCTTGAGTCTGTGACTTTCCTAGTGGGGTCTATCTGTGAAGCTCTGTGTGGGTTTGCAGGACGTGGGATTACTTTTTGCGAGGACTTGCACCATTTGAGGAAAGCAGATGTGAACCCATTGAGAAGTATGAGATGAGTGGACTTCTGTGTCATGTTAAGAATTCAGAACTGGGAAGACAGCCCTAGATTCACTGTAGGGTCGTGTCGCTGAGGACTCTGGTTTAGCTGTTGTAGCAACTTCTCTGACAAGTTGGAGACACGGATGTCATCGTGGGTTTGGGTTTAACAGCCCCTGATTGTACCGTTGTGATTTTAGGTAGCTGATGAAGCAGCATTCGAGTGCTCAAACAAAGTAAGTATCTGGAAGTGGCCAGTGGTCATTCTGGCAGATACTTAAGACCAAGGCTGCTATTGTTTTTCTCTTAGTTAAACAACAGTCAGGCTCATGCTGTGGCTTTTTTCTTTTCAATTGCAGTACAGTGTTAGCTTTTATGTGTCCCCCGGGCCCACACCCGGCGGTGTGGTGGGCCAGCACACAGATGCATTGTTCGGGGTCCTGCATTCCAGGGAGATCAAATGCTCCGTGCCCCACATCAGCTGCACATCTGCAGCGGCTAAATCCTGCGCAGCTCTGCCGGATCCAGGTGCCCTGCCATTGCTAGGTTAAAGAAAGGCATTGAGAGCTGCTGCTCTTAGGTCCTTTCTGTTGAATTCTGCCTGCTTTGATTCACTACAGCTGGCGAAACAGTTAGACTTGGTTTCAGGCGCGTGTGGAAGAGAGCTCATTTCATGCTTGGAATTGTAATTATGTTCTTTTCTTTCAAGCTGCCAGCAGTAAAAGATGTCTTCCAGTGTGTATCGTCTAAATAAGCTGTAGTGTTTAAATGTTTTCTTATTTCATTTTAAGAATGTGGCAAAATAAATTGTGCTTTACTCTCCTAGTTTTTGTTCTGGAGCAATTAATTCCCCATAGCTCTCTCCCGTGGTTCAGGCATGCTCGCTGTCCCTGGGAAGCTGTGATGTTGTGCTGCTTTTAAATAGCCATACGAAGAGGAGCGTTGTGTAAGCGCAGCAGCACTGCCCTGACTTGCCCAGTTGGCACTCGTGTCTCCTCTTGTGCCCTCCGACTGCTGTCGGCATCTTGTGTCTACAATCTATTCCACCCCAGTAATCTTTTATACCTAGAATAGTAGCTGCTTAGCTTTAGTGAATTTTAATCTGTTTAATATACATGAGCAAGAGACAGAATACAGTGCAAACATGAGTTCCCACTCTAAAACAGCCTTTTCTGCAGCTGAGTTTTTCACAATGAGTGGATCTGGTTTTTTGTGCCAGTTTACAGCGGGCACTACAGTGATGCTCCTGGTTAACTTCTGGAGGCTGCAGATTTTGGGCTTGTGGGCTTCTATGTCACTCTCTTGGTGCTATCATGTCCAACCTGAAGCTCACCTGGCACAACTTGAGGCTGTATTCTCTCATCCTGTTGCTCCTTCCAGGGGAGAAGAGATCAACTCGCACTCCAACCTCATTTCAGGAAGTTGTAGAAAGTGAGGAGGTCCCCCTTGAACCTCCTTCTCTCCAGTTTCTTCAGCTGCTCCTCCAAGCACGTGTGTTCCAGACCCTTCCCAGCTTCATTGCCATTCTCTGGACAGTCTAGCACCTCAAAGTCTGTCTTGCAGTGAGGGGCCCAGAACTGGACCCAGTATTTGAGGTGTGATTGAGTACAAGGGGACAAGCTCCTGGGTGTACATGCAGCATGGATTCAGGTGCTCTTGTAATTAGCACCTATCACCTCTTTTTATTTTTTTTCCTCCTCTCAGCCTTTTCTGTTAGCTCTGCTGGTCAGATCCTTCATTTCCTTTAGAGGAGAAATACTATTTCTTGACACAGACTGTTTCTCAGAGGCCTGATTTTTGGAATGAACATGTTCTCTCAGCATAACTCTGTATTCTCACATAATACAGCTCCGCTTCTTTCACTGATGGCCGAGAGTCCTCTTGACTTGGAGCAGTAGCTGACATTTAACATGTACAACAGTTCTCCAGCAGGGAATCTGAAGGCTATTGTGGAGCACTGCTTTGGCTCATGGATGTACAGTCTTGCTTCTCATATCTCAACAAATGGTTCTTCCTGGAATGCAACTGATCAGAGGGTTCCCCTGTGTGTTGTGACCCATCAAGTTTCTTTAGAGCCAGGCTTGTCCTAGTCTTTTTTATTTCCTTACAAAGATAAAGGTGGTTTTTATATGCAGCTGTTGGAGCTTTTCTGCAATTTTTGTGTGTCTGGAGTTAGACTCTGATCTGCTTTCCCTTGTCTCTGGAGTCTGTCTGCTTGTCTTGTGGTCTCGAGATGAGAGTGCCTGATAGCCATTTCGGTGTCTCCCTGATTGACTGGAAGTCACAGTGGATAAATCTTTCATGATTGGAAACCACTTAAGCTATGAGGTGGCTGATGATCACTGGGTATTAGTGGAGAGGTTCTACCAAACAATCAGAGAAAATTGAGTGGCAGGGCCTATAATTTATGACTTCATCCCAGCACTGTGGGGATAAGCCAGTGAGAATCGAAACAGTGAAAGAATTATAGCTGACAGATATTTTAAAGAATGACTCCAGTTAGTGTCATTTATTGCTGGAATGTGTAGACAGATCCCAAGTCAAAGCCCTCTTAGGGGCAGTGCCAAAACCAGATACGAAAGAGTGCACAAGAAAATGAAAACGTGGTATGTGGCCAAGGGCTCGAGTTTTCTGACAATGGGCAAAAAAAAGTTCTAATTTTTTTCAGGCATTTTCCTTTAATAATAAAGTTTACGCATCCTACTTAGCGTTTGTTGGAACCCTTGCCTGAAGGGGATTACGTTGGAGCTTGTAAATTGAGCAGTACCTCTGTTGCATTAAAAGCAGTATCGGAGAACATGAAGACCAGTTAGAGAAACTTTGGGAACTTTCTGGAAACTAATTCTGTTGTATTTAATGAATGCTTGTGGGGGGAAAGAAGTCTTTAACATTATCTCTAGGATATCTTAATTTTTTGGCTAACAGTGATCTACAGCAGGGGAGAAATGTGTTGCCCTTTGCTGGAATGTGTATCAAAAAAAACCCAAGCGAGGTTTCTGCCCAGGTGTGTCTTCCTCTACATGCATATGTCAGATAACTGCCGGATACTCCAAAGGAGGAAAAATTCTCGAAGAACATTCTTTCTTCAGCTGTTTTGTAGTGGTAATGCCTCTGAAAGTATTAATCTCCCTTGTCACAATTTGGCACTCACTTCAGTTCCCAGCAGGGCTTTCTCAGCTAATCCCTGTCTGGAAGATTTTGCCTTACCTTACATTAATTTGTGGTCCCCGCCATGGCCTGACGTCATTGGAGGGTTTGTGCTTGGCTTAAAAGTGTGTCGCAGACTTTCTCCTCCAGCTTTGGGTTTAAGTGTCAGGACCGGTTAAGAACCTGTGAGTGTTCCCCCAGCGCTTGTGTGTGCTGCTCACCTCTGCTTGGCCAAAACCTGTAGGCAGTGCACTGTGTCAGTGTTACTTATTCTCTCAGGCCATGAGAGAATATTTGAGAAATTTGGTTTCAGACACAGGATATTCTTAATGCGAGCAGCTCCCTTTGAGAGGAAAGCGGCAGATGTTCTCACTTTAGCCTGTGAATGAGAGCTACTGAATCAAACATCTGCCTTTCTGCTGGAATTGTCCCCAAATGCTACCATGCTTGAAAGCTCTTCTGAAACTTCTTGGAGCCAGATAAGCCCCTGTTTACCGTGCTGCTGGAAGCAGTGGCAGCTGCCATCAGCATTGCTGTTCAGTAAACGCCTTTGCTGACCCAGGGAGGAGCAGAGCTGTGCCATCATGACCTTTCATCTGCTCATCTTGAGCACCTGAACAGCATTAGGCTAGGACAGCTCTGCTTCCTGTGCATCCCCATGTGGACTTGGTCACTTTAGGGGACTTAGTCCACTGCTTTTATTCCTGAGCTTTATAACTTAAATTTGCAGGAGCTAAAGTTCCTGCCAAATCTCTGACCCAAGGTGGAGGGGAGAACCCCTTCAGATAATAACAGTTTTGATTACTTTTTGAGGGGTTTAGATTTGTAAAAACAGTTTAAACCAAAGTTTGCAGCCATCATCTAAATTTTAAACTTTACAGGCTTAGCCTACAAAGGGGATCCAGCATTTTTTCTCTTGCATTTGATTGTTTTCCATCGCAGTGAAGCCACTGGCAAAGCCGCTCAAGAGGCTGGTGCTCCTCTGAAGGCTTCTTTGCACTGGCCCTGCCTGCTGGACTGTGAGCTCAGCCTTGTGTTGAATGTGCTGAACCTCAGTCCTGAGTTCAGACCTGTTCTACTGCTTGTCTTAGCAGAAGTCATCTCAAAATCATCTGCTTCACCCTGCCTGGGCTTAGGAGAATGTGTGTGGTGTCTACAGAGAAGCCTTCAGAAAGGGAGCTGGCGGTCACACGCTGTAGATGGGGGAGTGAGTAAACTTAGTCTAAAGATAATTTACGGTTTCTGAAGTTGCTGCTGAGTAAAACTTTCCGAAGCTGGCTTCTGACCTAGCTATCATCAGTGCTGAAACTGAGAACAGTCATCTTAAAGCAGCATTTTCAGTTGTGCTGAGGGGAAGGGGGGAAAATAGGCTACCTGATCATTTCAGTGCTTCATCTGCTGGAGTTTAGTAGCACATGTGCAACTTTTCTCTTTCAGACTCCAACTACGGGTTAATTTTTCTGTGACCTGAGCCTAGACTGGTTTAAACTAATGTGTATTGTGGGGTTTTACTGGGTTTTAATAGCAAGTGTGATGTCAGGATTATAACAAAACCCTTCTCTGCTGTCTCTATGCAAGCACAGCACAACGTCTTGCTCCCTCCCTGCGTCGCCGCAGTAGCGCCGGCACCGGGAGGGAGAACTTTGGGTCATGCCGGGTTGAGCTGTTGGCAGCGACACTCTCGTGTTGGCAAGAGCTTTCCCAACAAGATGCTGGAGAGCAGAGGAAGATTTCTCCTTGTTTTTGCAAATTAGCAAATGAAACCCTAAATAAGTTGCTAAACTCGGTTTCCTTCTGTCGGGTTAAGAGGAGTGGTGTGCTTGGAAACCTTCGAAATCTTAATTGGCCCGAGTGTGCTAAAAACACCTTCTTTGCACCCCAGGCGCTGCTTCTATCTTTCCAATACATTTGGCTCACTTACTGGCAAATCATTTTTATAACACTTGAGAAGCTGTATACTTCAGAAAAACAGGATGTGTACCCTGCCTTACCGTTTGGATTAGCTTTCCAAGTGTTTTTCAGAGTTGCTAAAAGAGAGAACCCTCCATCCCCTTTGGTTAGAGCTCTGCCCTGACAGTTCAGAGCTGGTGGGACAGATAGTAGTGCTTGGCTTTCCCATTCATCTGACGATTGATATGTTGGGGTAACAAAGGCGGTTTTATTTGCCCAGATACCAAGATAGGCTCAGCAGTCCTTCCCTCTGACTGGCTAACCGAACTTCTCTTGGTAAAGGCCGAGAGCCTATCAGTTCCTAGCCAGGAGTTGTTGGGGATGTCTTCAGATACTGCCCCCATTTCTTCCTGAGCTGGGGACATTAAGTTGCTCACTTCTTTCTTGGACTCATGGTGATTCCTCATTCTCAGAAAAGGCTCAAATTTTTCAGAAGTACTCCAGTATTGATACTGTTTTCCAAGCCTTTCTATACTAGATCATCAGTTTCTGTTCTTCATTGTTTTGTCCACTTTATTTTACAAGGGAAGTTTACTGTAAGAGAAGACTGTGGTAAATGTCCTATTTATATTTCAGTTTGGGCAAGAAGCAGGGATTATAAACAAGCTGTGGTAGTGCTTAGAACCCTGGGAAGTAGCACATGTGAGGGTTTGCTGGGCATGGAAGGGGATGGTGAAAGATTGAGATGATGGAGGAAGAGGGAATATTTCATTCTAGCAGTCAGTTTGAGGTGGTTTTTGTCTGAAAGAATTCCTCAGCCAGAGCTGGAAATGCTCGTTTTTAAGTAATTTTCAGAGTGAAGAGCCAAGGTTTGGGTGTCTTCTAAGACACTGCTTTTTCTCTAAAGCAGCAGATGAAATGGCCCCAAGAGGAGCTGACGTGCACCTGAGGTATCGCAGTTTCTTGCAGCACGTTTCCTTCCTGGCAGTAACTGAATAGACAGACATCTGTGTATTTAATTAACAGAGTCATTGCAGTACTTTGTGTGAATCTAGAGGTACAAAAATGGTTTCAGAAAGGATTTAAATTTCTTCTGCTGTTTTCTTGAGCTCATTATAAAGGAGCAGTGAGCGAAGGAGGAGTGTGTGGGGCCAAGGATGCTGTTGTCCCTCCCTGCCTGCACACCCTGCCAGGGATGGTGGGAGAACCCACCATGTTTCAAAAGCAACCTCCAGTCTTGGCTTACATTTTCTTCCTAGTCTGTTTTTATTGTTTTAAATAGTGTTTGACTGCTTTTGAGCATAACTACATTATAAAATGTTTTCTCTCCACTGACATGTCTGAGCTTTGCTGAAAATGCTAACCGTTTCGGTGCCCGCAGCAGCAAAGCTTCTGCCTTGGGGACTGTCCTGATCCCTCTTTTGTCAATTTTTGTTTTGTGAATTTTTCTGACTTTCTCTCATCCACCCTTTTATAGGGCAGAGTGTGACAGGTTGTTCAAAGTCTTGCTGTGTTGTAATTTCTTGCTTATAGGCTTCTGTGTAGAAGCACTTCAGTTTTTACAGTTCCCTGAGGAAGTGATGTGCTGTTATTAAAAAGAAAGCATTGACTTATCACACTTTTTAGACCTGGTTTGCTGGCTTGTGATCTCAGTCAGCTTTAAAGTCACAGTAAATTACGTGTTCCCATTTCTGGCCATGGAGTCCCAGGGTCTGGTGGTCACAGTGCTGTTGATGGGAGTTACACAGAAGGGTCTGGTGAGCCCTGGCCTTGTGGCTCAGGGCTGGTCCACTTTGTGGACCTTGGGATCACTGTACCTGGGTAAATCCTAAAAAGGATGAGGCAAGGCACTTCTCAGTGGGGCCTAGCAAAAGGCACACACTGGAACTCTGGAAGTTCCACCTGAACAAGAGGCAAAACTTTCTTTTCAAGGTGATAGAGCCCTGGCCCAGAATGTCCAGAGAAATTGTGGAGTGTCTCTCTCTGTAGAAATTCCAAACCCTCCTGGAAATGATCCTGTGCATCTTGCTCTGGGTAATGCATCTTGCTCTGGGTAACTCTACTCTGGCAGGGAGGTTGGACTGGATGATCTCCAGAGGTCCCTTCAAACCCCCAGTAGCCTGTGTTTCTATGAAATGTGGTCTGGAGGCCAGGTGCCTTGGCACCCAGAACCTGTAGATATGTCAACTGGTGAGAGTACATGGAGGCTTCTAGATAGGGAACCAAGAAGCTGGAGAGCTGGTCTAACCATGGAGAGTGGCACATCTGGTCAAGCATTTCTAGCAACAGTGATTCAGGTAGCAAATACAATCCTCATTCTAGAGAGTCCCTCTTGCAGTACTTCTCTTCCCAAAAGCCTCCCATTTTTGACAGGACTCAAAGTGAGGAGCTTGTGGTGTGCCGGTGGACAGGTAGTGGTCAGGCTTCCTGCAGCAGTGAATGGCTTCTGTTCTGCTGCCTGAGCCCCTCTCTTCCTTGAGGCTGGGCTGTGCACTGGGGAGAGGTGGGCATGCTGCAGCTGTGGGCCTCATTTCCTCAGGAAATGAAGCTAAAAATACCCGAGAAATGTTATGGGAAATGTTGCACATCGTTGGTCCTAAGCAGCCTCTGCTCAGCCTGTCCTTGAGTTACGAACATCCTTGAAGATTTGTTAAAGGCAGACACTTGCTGGCAGCATCTAGTTCTCTGCATTCCTTTCTCTCTCAATGTACTGTTTTCAAGTCTGTCTCTTAAAAACAACCCCCTCCAAAGCCTTACTCCCAATTTTAGTTTCCTTTTTGGCTATAGGAGAACATACGAATCAATGGGAGCTTTCTTTGAGAAAATAAAGGAGTCAGAAGAGTGGACAGAGAGGCCATTAAGAGCTTATCTTTTAATGAAATGATGCACTTTTTTCTCATGGCTTGCTGGCAGTGGTATACTCTTTGATTTGAGCGTCAGTGATAGAAAATGACTCGAGGCTGTGGAGGACTGGGGTGCAGTCGGGCTCTGCCGTGCTCTACCTGCCTGCGTGGACACAGTGCCTGCTGTTCACCTGTCTGTCCTGGACAAACAAAGCTGTCCATGACTGTTATGGTTATTACTTGTGCTTAAAGCATTTTGCTACTGTAGCTCCAAGCCCACTCTGGTCCTGAATGCCAAAAGGATTTGGAGGATGCAGAGAGCATCATCTCCTGCTCCTTGTCCCTGGTGCTCTGCTCCAGTGCCTGCAGATGCTTGGAATGAAATAAAGGATTTTGCAGTCTGTCTGGGTCTGGTGGCTGACAATCGCATTTACATGCACTTAAATTCTTAAAATAGTCCATGTTAATGCAATTGGGCTGTATAGCCTTTGGGTTCCTGGCCTTCTGCCGTGGGGACCCTGGGCTGGGCAGCAGTTCGATAGTGGCTGCTTGGGGGTTCTTAACGTGGGGAGAAACAGTTGCCAGGCTGGCAGGGCCATATAAAGGTGCAAAAAGAACCATGTTGGTGGCAACAAATCTCGGGTGAGATTCGCACAAGGGAAGTTGACTTCCCTGGCTATTAAATACATTCCACTAGAAAAAAAAATTTCTTTCAAATATTAATTGAAAAAATAACTTGAAATATGGGTGTGTTCTCCTCTCCTAAAGGGCTTTAAAACATCGCACTGAAATTACAGATAAATTGAAGCTGAAACATTACATTTTTTCCACAAATGTGGACAGGTTCCAGGCCCATAAAAAGAGCTTGGAGAGGCTGTAAAACACATGTTAAACAATTTTTTACTTGAGGCACCTCTCGAAATAAGTCTTTGCAAATAAATTATTTAACCTGAAAAATAATCCTTTTTTAAAAAATTACTTGAGTAATTAGAAACAGTGTTTCTTCCTTAGCAGATGCATTTTGAGATCTTCCTTAGCAGATGCATTTTGATAAGGAGGTAAAACAGTGTGATAAAATAATTCTAACTATCAAACAGTGATTGTGCCTATGGATGTTCGGCTTCACTGGCATAAGCAACTCCTGCAGTGTGTTTAGACTGGGGTTCTCTTAGTATTTCCAGTGGTAGATATCCTAAGCCAGAACTGGAAATGATTGAGTTTCTGAAAAACTGGGCACCAGACTGACTTTAAGGTCTTGAACTCTCGGTCTGATCAAAGAATCCCAGTATTTGATGCTGAAATGAGTTTGAATTCAGCACTGTTGTGTTCTTGTACAGGAAGGAAGGCTGGCATTGCTGAGATGTATAAAGAGGGAACTAATGTATGTAAAATGATTTAAAAATGATTATTTAAATTTAGCATTATTTGACAGAACCTACTAGCTTTAGATCTCAATGTAGAGATGTTGTTGTTCAACTCAAATGTTGAAGCCATAAGCATTTCTGAAAAGTTACTGTGTGGATGTGTCTTTTTAAGTTACGGAAGGTTTTGAATTGAGCTTCTCCTAAGTGGAGACTGACTCAAGCTGTACAAATGCCAGTGATATGTCATGTGGTAAGTATGTATTATTTTCAGTTTTTACAGAGGAGTAAATTTTGATATTTAAACTTTTCCAAATGTCAGCTGTTTCTGCACAAAATCATCTTGTGTTCTGCACTTCAAGTTTCAGCCTAGCTGGGAGGTGCATGTAGCTGTTTCACTTGTTACACCAATCCCTCCAAAATGGGGAAACCTTGTGGAAGCTGAAAAGAACCTTTGCCCATCTCAGAATAAAGTCACGTAGGAGAAGATGTAGTCAGTGGGAGTAAAGTGATCTCTTGAAGGTGGATGTCTGTGTAGGAACCTGTGGAGGTGTTGAACAGACAACACAGAACTGGTGTGGATCCCAGTTATTAACACTTTCAACACAACCAGCTTCCATCTGAAAATGAGGAACATGTTTTAAATGCTTCCCCCAGCTTTCTAATGCATGTTGTGGGCTAAGTGTGAAGCTTGTGGCATTGACGTGCAGAAGTCCCATGTCCCTGTACTAAAATTGGGTCAAATCCAGTGCGGCATCAGTGGTGTTGTCGATATCTACCAGTTTCGTTATGGGCTGGTGTGATAAACACTCCTATGGGAAACAAATACAATGTTCAGTCACTTCAGCCAGCTAAGGTACAGTGTTCTTACCATCATAAACAAGTTTTTCTGAAGAAGAAGCCACTCGTGTTAGACTGGAGTGTGGCTGCATTGCTGCTCTGCAGACTTTCTGCTCGGGAGAGAGCAGAATATTCATCTGTTCTGTAGCTCTGGCTGCAAACCTGACCATGTAACCCTCTGAGGCTTTATTGAACCGAAACACAGTTGGTGTGTTGGACGTTCAAAACAAATAAACAAAAGAACAGCTCAAGTATTTGAAGAGGGCAAGGCAAGAAGTTATTGGTCTCCTGGATGTGTCTCCAGTGTGGAAGCATGTGTGTGCTGCTGTTCTTTATCACCAGGAACAATTTCAAAGCCTCTGCCGAAATACCGACTGGCATTTTGCAAACAAGACTTCAGAAATGCCCCAGAAATAATGGGCTGTTGGCCATAGAGCCCATCTGTGTAACCGGGCCTGTTCACACAGCAGGTGTGGGAGAACTAGTCTCACCTTGGCACATCCGTGGCCAAGAAATTCCCATTCCTGATACTGTTTGTTCCCTCCTGTAGCCACCTCCTCCTCCCTGTTTCCAATTCCCAACTATTAAAGAATTGCCAGTTATGCCCTTATGTTTGATGTTTTCTTCTATACGCATTATAATAAACTTATTGTAATTAAGAGGATTATTTGCTGCCTGATGTGGCTGTGGCTGACAGTGATGTCAGCTGGTGTTACAGGGGGTCATAATGTCATGAACACAGAAAAATTTTCAATTCTATGAGTTTTTTAAAACACTGTTTCTAAGAAAGCTTCAGAAGCCATACCCCTTGCTTGGTGAAATGGGTGCTACCACCACGTGTGGGGAACTGGTGGTACCAGTAAGGCCACCATGCTTTGAGCCTTGGTCTAGACCCTATAACTCCATCCTTTCTGTGCTCAGTTCTCTAACCTCTTGCTGACATGGCACTTAACAATCACCTATCCATGCAGGAGCTGTCCCATAACAGGGGAAGGTGCTGTCTGCCCTCCATGTTAATTCTGCCAAAATGTTGGGCAAGGAAGGAGCTGCCTCAGTAGTGGAAGGTGCTGTTTGGTGCTTTGTGAAGATCCTGTCTGCATGTCTTGATGCTGTTGCAGCATCTTTGTGGAAGCAGGTGAAGGTGTGTTCTCTGTGCAGAATGCCTCTGTTGCCATGTCCCACAAGTGGGAAATTCTGTCTTAGACCTGTATTAGAAAAAATACTTCATTCCTGCTGACAGCCTGAGTGATCATTAGGGCTGGTGACTTTCAGTATTTTTCCGAAGCCTCAGCAGAACTTAGCTGACTTAATCTTTAATGAAAACGTAGAAAACAGCATACTTGGGACTTTATATAGTAACCAGACTAACCAGTTCACTTGTCCCGCCTCTCTGGAAGGAATTGCTAAGGAGCTTGTTGGTCTAGATGCTTTTAAGTATGGTATTTAAGGTGTAAATGTGGTTAACCTTTTACACATGAAAGCTTGCTTTTTAGCCAAAACATACTCTTCACACACCCATCGAGGAGGGCAGCTTCAAAAACTCTTGGAGAATCGTTCACAAATTTATTCGGGACAGTTAATTTTTCTCACAGCTTGTTTCTGAACTGTCTGGTCTTTGGGATTAACGCTGGTAAAAATCCCTCTGTATATTTTCTTATGGATGAGGAATGTTATGTGCTTACAATGTGATACAGTAAGGGCTTTTATTCTGAGAGGCAGCTTCTCTGTATTAAAAGACAGTTGTTGAAGGACTTGAAAACCTAAAAGCAGGGTGGCCGATTCCAGGACTGTCCGTCTTATGTGGCCTACAGGTAGCTGTGGGTGCTACAATAAGGTTTCTGAGAGGAGAGACAAAGAAAAGTGTGAAAACAGTATTTAATCTGTAAAATTTGTCTTCAGTGGAGACCCTTCTGTTTGTCTTCCTAAACACGTTAATCTTGGGTCATGTATTTGAGCGTGAGGAGTCATGCCTCGAGGGCTCCGTGATCGTAGTGCCCTGGGAATGGGCAACCAGATCCCAGTTACATGGGAACAGAGAGTGGAGGTCTGTCTTGGACCTGTGCAGAATAAAACCTCTCATACTCCTACTTTCTGTTCTGTTTACAGGAACAGACTCTGTTACAAAACCCAAACTTTTCATATAAAGCTGAGTTTGAACTGCAGTTGAAAAGGGACCAAATTAGTGTGTGGCATTTGCTTCTCTTTATTTCTGGCCTTGACGTGGTGCATCTTCTATCACCACATGCTGTTCACTTGTTTCCAGAAACCGTTCTTGGTGAGCATCACAATTGCTCTGTGGTGGCTTTGTGTTTCGGGAACAGAGTGCAGACTCATTAGCTGTTCAGATTTCCCCAATCACTCGGTTTCTTAGTGTTTAAAGTATGTGCTGGGCAGAGGGGCGAGGTAGCCACAGCTCAGAAGGAAGCAGCTTGTAAAGATCTCTTTCTAAGGAGTTGTCTGGCAATGCAGAATTGTTGTAGGTGTGAAAATGGTGTAGGAATCCGAAATGATCACCAGACACTGCAGGGCTGTTATCGAGTTGCTGCTTGGGGAGAACAGTTAAGGAAAAACTGCCTGGGAATATCATCATACATTGTAGAGAAGTAATGTGGAGAGCACAGTCCTGCAACCTACAGCTTGGGTGTGAAAACACAGTGGAGCAGCTCTGTGTTTGCTATAGTTTCAGCACGATGTGATTCTCCACTCAGCGTAAGCTTGAGGTGGACCTGATTTGAGTCAGCTCGTTAATTCCATGTGAACTGGTTGGTATACGTGGTTGTGTTCCAGTGTGTCTTTCACACACAGTTGCTTTTTAGCTACTGGGAGTTGGCTGGTGGCTTACCTCCCCCCCCCCCCCCCCGGACTTGGGGCTCATCTCAAGCAAGCTGTTTGGCTGGACAAAGCACCGCTAAGGAGACTGCTCGCTTTACTCAACATATCCTCTCCCTGCTAGAAGATACTGTCCCGGCAGGCTCTTTGAGGGTGGAGCTGGAAGACGCTCCAAGAAGGGCATATGAGCGGAGCAGCCTGCCAGTCTGTGCCTCTGCTCTGCACTGTAGCACGTTAACAGAGCCAGACACAATGAGAACTACTCTTCTTCACTCATGCTTGAGTCTTACTGCACAGTCATGCCTTTTAATTCACGTTTCTGAAGCACCTCGGCTGTCCTGGACAGGGTGTGGCAGCCCCGGGAGAGGTATGTTTCCTGGGGAGAGTTAACACCCCCATGTTGGAGCTGAAGCCTGTCTTGCTTTTTTTGTACAGAGCAGGGCTGATACAGATGTGTGGGGCAAGGTGCTCACAGCCCCCTTTCCTGCTCCCTCTGGGAAACCAAACCAGAGGAATTTTTCACATCTGGCAGTAGTGATGCTTTTTAAAGTGTTTTATAGACAGAACATATTTTCAGTGACTTCAAGAGGAGCCGACTAGATTCTGCCTACCATAGTGTTATGTGATGTGCTGAGAGCCTGACCAGTGGTGCTGGGTGCATAGTGGTTCTTCCCTAAACACACAGCAGTTGGGGTGGCTTTGGCTTTCCTTCTCTTTGGCAGTTTAGCCCCAGCTCTGCCTGTCTCTGCTTCGTGACTCATTTAATCTGTTTCAACAAGTTCTGATCCTGGGCAGCAGCCGAGTCTGCTGCTCTTATGGGGGGTTGTTACAGAGATCCTGCAGTGCTGTTAACCCATGATTTTCATGAAAAATGCCAGGTTTTTGATCTGGCTTCTGCTTAAACATTGAGCACAGCGTGATCGTGAGTGGGGAAATAGACTTGTTTTGAATATTGTAATGTGTGTTGCTAGTCTTCATTCCTTCTAAATCTATAACAAATTGCATTCCATTGCACACAGGCTCTTTCCTGCTACAGCATAGGCTGCAGTATTTTGCATCGGCTATGCCGGCACAGCTGCTTGTGGGCTCGTCAGAATCGGATTAGAGATAGCAAATGTTATTTTAATTTTTAAAGAAAGGACCTTTTTTCGTCTGACTGTGCTTGTTTCCAGCTGAACAACTTCTTAGATCTGATTTTCAAGCATGGCAAGTTGGTGAAAAGGGTGGAATAGTTTGACGTGGTAGTGCTTTTGAGCAAAAGCTTGGGTGTGTCAGGCCGTGCTGGCACTGAGGAGTTAAAAGTGAGAAGTCAATTAAAGGGGTCTTTAAAGATGGTGATTAAATGCCAGCAGCAGTTTGCTAGGGCCTTGTGTGATTTCTCTCCTGCTTGTGTAAAAACAAAGCGAAAAACCTGAAGATGCTTAAACAAATTGGTGTGTGTGAAGGCACTGGAGATCATCACCTGATTGTCCAGGCTTTGGCTCTGCTGCTGGTGGGCAGACAGTGCCCACAGCTCACTCCCTGCTGTGCTGCCTGCTTGCCAGCCATGGTGTAGTGTGTGCGTGGCTGCTGCGTGCAATCTGCAGGGACACGTTCTGGCAATTAGTTGGGCTTTTTCTTCTATACTTAAAAATACCTTATAGGGAAAATGAATCAAATTGAGTTGGAGCTTCTGGAGATGAAGTGACAGAAATAGCAAATGTTTTCATTGTGAACTCACTGGCAAGCGCAAGACATCTCTGCATTCAGTTTAAAGGGATTTTTTTTCCTCCCCCTCTACAAATACCTTTCAAATTCTGTTATCCTATTTGGAGGGCTTTTCTTCCTCTTAAGATGGGTTTTGGGTTTTACTGTTCCTCAGGCAGGTTGGGGTGCTTTTGCAGCTCAGGAAGCCCAGGTTTGCTAGGAGAAGTGATCTGTCCCGATGGAGATATAGAGCCTGTGTGGGAGGGCCAGGAAAGAGGAGCTGTGGGCGATGAGGCTGAGCAGCCCCCACATCCCCCAGCCTGCTCGCTTCCTCCCAGACTATTGTTGGCGTTCTGTGTATATTCTGCCTAGGAATTAACTTGTCCCTGAATCACGGAGCTGTGGACGCACCAATTTGGTAAGCTTCCTTGCACCTGTCTGATGCACTTTACAGCCTCGGCGTCACGCAACTGTTTGTCATTCACGGGGTACAATGTCCTCTTGTGTGCCCGGCTCGCAGCAGGGAGGGGACGGGCGGCCACGGCTGGGGCATGGCCCCGCTGGCGGATGGGCTTCCCACGTGAAACGAGATGGGAAAACAAATTGCTTCCAGACTGTTGTTTCACAGAGTCAGGAGCAGTCATCCTGCTTGAGCTGTGTTAGCCACCCGCTTGTCATTCACGTTTTCCTTATCTAGGTTAAATATAAAAGGGAATGAATGTGGGTGAAGAGAACACGGATAAAGAAAAGAGCTTCTAGAGAGCTCCCAAGGCTCCGCTGGCATGCTGCCCCTCGGAGATCAGTCGCTGGTTCTGATGGTACTTAGAAACAGGCCTTGAGCAGGGCCAAGGCAGAGGATGCGTAAACATCTCTGCTAGTGCCGAGCTAGCAGCTCTCTGGTCATGTTTTCAGAAATAACTTGGTTCTTGTTCAAGGTTTCTTTTCTGGGGAACTTTCTGCCTAGTGTTCTTCTCACAAGGACCTCTTATGCCTGCAAATATGAAACTTTGCATGTGACTGGTCTTGTAAGAACAGCTTTGTGTTCTGTGTGCCTGGGAAACGTTTGGCCATAGGAGAATGCAAGATTTTACCCATTTTGGGTAGGTGCCTCTTACAGAACACACAGCAATATCACAGTGGTGGCTTCTGATAACAAACTAGAAATATGGTTGAGGATTTGCAATAATGTGGGAATTAAAGTTTGGTGGATGTAACACGAAAGGTAGGGTACAGACTCACATGACTTTCTTGTACTTTTGTGAAACACAGGTGTTCTCCTGAATGATTTCAAAGTTCATGAAATAAAAAAAACAATGTTGTGTGGCACAAAAGTGCAAGTTTGGGGTAGTTATGACCAAGATGAATGTTTTATTTGGCAAATTGTGACAGCGCCTCTGTATCTAAGTGATTTGTGAAGCTCCGTCCCTGTTGGTTGTCACTTAATTGTGCTCACAGACCTTACCTGTGGGTCTTGCCCCGTGTGTTTGCAGAGGTTGCCAGTAGTGAAAATAGCAGTAAAATGTTAAAACTTTTTGTGAGATGGGAGATCATCTTTTTTTGGCTTGTTCTAGGTAAAGACAAAAACAGAACTCAATGGGCTGCCCTGTTAGGAAGGAGGCAAAGACAAGGGTTTCCATTTTGTCCCTTGTGCTTGAGGAGTTAATTCCTTACGGCGTTCTCCACACAGCGACACTTTAAGGGCTGCATTACAATATTTCATTAACGGCAACTGCCGCATCAGCACAGCAGATGATCCCATTTATTGCTGGCAACCTCTGGAAGTGTGGTGTGGGAGTAGTGTGCCTGGACTCTCCATTCACATCCTATGTTCCCCTGCCTGGGTGGTGGTGGAAGGTGAGGGAAGGGACAGAAGCTTTTGAGTTAGGAGCCTTGTCCAGGAATGGTGGAGGCTGAGTTCCCGGTGGAGCAAAGGAAGGGCAATAAAGAGAGAAATTACAGGGGAGTTGAGGGGTGGGGGGACCAGCAGGGTTGTAGGGAAAGAGCTGCAATGAATTAACAAATGGCAAGTGAGCAGCCAGGTTCTTCTCCAGCCCACAGCCTTGGAAGCCCAAACCAGTGAGGGTAATGTAGCTGGCAAGGTGTTACTTTTCTTAGTTTGTGTGTTTAAGGCTCGTTAAAATGGGTGAGGGGAAAGTCCCGTGTGGAGTTCTGCCAGGGTGAGTTGGTGTTTTTGTCAGCTGTGGCCCGTGGCTGACTTTTTGCTGAGCTCAGGGTTGGGCTCTTGAGGTCAGAGTGTGGAGAGTGATGTGTCTGAAACAGCTTTGACACTGTTAGAAGACAGAGAAGCAGAGTGATGAGGGTTCTGAGCAAGGGCTGTGTGACAGCAGCTGTGCCATAAAGTTTGTGGGTTGTTGCTGGGAACAGGGATCTGCCATCACTGCCCTGCTGTCAGCACTGTGTTCTGAACTGCCAGCCAGTGCCCCAAAACCAGAGTCCTGGCACAGAGGACTATTGTGCTCTGCACCATGAGCCTCCTCGGTGTCACCTTCACTGGGTGTGGGTCGCCAACAGGACCTGATAAAGACAATGCAGCCTAACTTAGTCCCCCTTTTACTCTCCCCTGTTCCTGCGTGTCTGTTATGTTGCAAGAGTTGATCTTAAGCCTTGAGGGGTGGTCATGCAAATATCTTGTCACCAAATGGTGGAGGTTAAAACATGGCATTGGGCAGTGGCTTTTGAAGAGGAAATGTAGTGCTTAACAGCTCATCGATGGTATCTTGCATCTGGGCTGGGCAGAGGTTCCTGCTTCTTTTCAGCCAATGGGAGCTGGGAGATGCTGATCCAGGGACGATCTGCCCTGGTCCTGCTCGTGCTCTTCCATGGATGTCTGTGTGTTGTGGAGTGATGGCTCCAAACTCAGACTACATCTTCCTGGAAAGCTGTGGAAGAATAGCCTATGGCCAAGCCATTGCCAGCACGGATGACAAACCCAGAGTGTGTGCAAAGAGCAGCTTGCTTAAACCACAGGTTAGTCTGCTGGTGCTGGAGCACTCCCATGTCTATGCCTCTTGTCCCATGAAGGCAGCCTTGAGACTCGTGTGAAGTGTGAGTGTTTGATGTGCTGCACCGGCTGACATAACTTGTAAAGGAGAAATCCCAACAATAGCAAGGCTTCAGAAGTCCTGAAAGAGATCTGTGGTGCGAGGAATTCAATGTAAGATGCTGTAGGCTTCAGGTTGAGCACGAAAGGCTGTAGCAAAGTTGCTCAGGGATGGCCCCAGTTTATAGGATTTGTAAGGAAACCTCTTGATATTCCCCTTGTGGCTCTGTCTAGTTTATTAGAAGAAATGTGAACGCTCTCAAATGTGAGCAGAAGTTTTATTTGCAGTGTGTTTGTCCAAGCAGTTCACAATCTACACATGCAGTTTCAGGCCCTCACCTTGGTGTGGGTTTATCTCTTGAAACAGACCTGTGATTCTTTTTCAGTCAAACTAGTACTAGGCAAAGTAACAACTAGGGGAAGGATCTTCAACCACGAGGGTTATGGGCTGGCAGAGGCAGGGACAAGTGTGTGTGTGAGCGCACAGACTCCAGCCTTTCCAGCCCTGTGCCCTCTGCTCTACAGATATTTTCATTCATTTGCGTGTTTTTTCTCCCTTGCTTTGTAAGGTTCCATTTTCCATCAGCTCAGGCTGGAGTGTGCTGGACCCCTCGCTGCCTCTGGGCACCTTCCCACAGCTTCCTTATTCTCATTCCAGTTCTGCCACCCACGCTGGCCCAGTGCTTGGCAACTTTGGTACTTTGACCAAAGTTCTGCAGTTGCAGTGCAGCTCTCCTGTCTGGATGACTTCTTGCCTGTCTGTAGTGTGTGCTTGAGGCTTTAGGCAAGACATCAGTCAGCAGATTCCACCCGAGTTCTGAGATGAATCACAGAATCGTTTTGGTTGGAAAATACCTTTTAAGACCAGCAATGCCAGCTGTTAACCCAGTACTGCCAGGTCCCCACTAACCCATGTTCCTCAGCACCACATCTCCATTTCAATCACACCTTTTCAGTCCCTTGAGGGATGGAGAGTCCACCACTGCCCTGGGCAGTCTGTGCCAGGGACTAACAACCCTTTTGGGGAAGAAATTGTTCCTCATGGCCAACCTAACATTCTCAGTTTAAGCACATCTTGAGGGTGTTTTCTCTTCCCCTGTCACTTGTTATTTAGGAGAAGAGATCGATCTCCACCTCACTCCAACCTCCTTTCAGGAAGTTGTAGAGAGCAAAGTCTTGTCTGAGCCGCCTTTCCTCAGCTGCTCATCAGAGCAGTTGTGCTCCAGACTCTTTTCCAGTTTTGTTGCCCTTCTCTGAACACGCTCCAGCCCCTCCATGCCCTTCTGGCAGTAAGGGGCCCAGAACTGAACCCAGTATTTGAGGTGGCCTTACCTGTGCCTCCAGTACAGGGGGACAATCCCTACCCTGCTTCTGCTGACCAGACTATTGCTGATACAAGCCAAGATGTTGTTGGTCATCTTAGCCACCTGGGCACACACTGGTTCATCTTCAGCTGTTGTCGATTAACATCCCCATGTCCTTTTATACTTGGCAGCTCAGTTCAAGGTTTTGTTGACTTCACATTGGGGTGAAGGAAAGTGTGTGTAGGTGGTTTCTGGGATTGCCTGGCTGAGGTGCTTTTCACTTGTACCTGGCTGGAATTCTGCATTGCCATGAAGATAGGGATGTGTGGAACACAACTCAGTTGCTCTTCATATATTTGGTGTCCTTCTGAAGAGCTTATAGCACTGTGACACTGATGGGACTTCTCAGCCTTTATGGTACTGAGTGAATGTGGGGGTGAGGGAGAGGTCACAGGGTGTCACTGATCTGGTTCTAGAACACTATCGTGGGGCGGGGTGGTTGGAGATGGAGCAGCTCACTATGGTGACTGTGGTGGCTTAAGTTTAACATGTTTTGTCAAGTGTCTTCATAGTCTGGTGATTAAAAAATACCCTGCCCTGTGCTTAGGCTTCTGCAAAGCTCAATCTTGTGGGACCTGCTGCTTCAAGCATGGGGACCCACTGGGCCACAGGAACTGCCTGACGTGGACATTTTTAAAGGAGGTAGTGTGAGGCTGGAGAAACAGATCTGCTCTGCAGCAGGGTGGTATGGAGGAGGCTGGCAGGAGCGCTCAGTTGGATGTGGCTTCCTCAACCAGGCTAGAGGAAGGGAGAGAGGAAAGAGAAAAGGCTCAGCTTGCTGCCTGTTTTGCTCTTCTCAGCAAACTTTGTTTCCTGTGCATCCGGGCAGAGGTGGCTCTGTAGAGGCTGGCTGCTGGGGTTGTGTTGAGGATTTTCTTTAACATTGAGATGCTCAAGGGAGAAGCCACGTGTCCTTGTGCACAGCCACAGTCGGGGTGTGGGCTGGGGAAAAGCTGCTGACCCGGGTGTTACCCTGGCCACTGGCTGGGCCAGCGGTTGTCACACTCTGGCTCAGAGGCAGCGATGCGGGTGGTTTGCTGGAAGCACAGGGGGAGAGGGCTGCTGTGAGAGAGGATGTAGCAAATACAATATTGGGAAAGATGAAAAAACGAGTGGGTGGCAATGAGAAGGAAGAGGAGGAGACAACTCAGACGATGAAGGAAAACAGGATCTTCAGTAGGAGATGGGAATGCTGGAAGGAAGCCAGGAAGGAAGCCTGAGAAAATGGAGAGAGCACTAGGAAGGCCAGCATTGCTCTGATAATTTCAGCAGGTATTCCTGGCATTCAGCTTCAAGAGGTGTTTGAAAGCCCTATGAAAATGGGTGACGTGCCCAGAATAATTTTAATATGTTTATCTGAGTTCAACTTTTATTGTCTTTTTTTTTTTCCAAGTGATGATTGGTACTTGCTGCTGGTTTATTCAGGGAGAAGGGAACTGACCTTGGGAAGAGCTTAGGGTGCAGGGAGATGATTTTGTGGCTGGGGAAATGATCTGTGCTGAACAATTTAATGGATTTTTTTGTGCTTTATTAGTGGGGAAGGCTCCCCTCTGAAAAAAATATATTTGAAAAATATAATTTTTGCAGTTGATGCTTGTCTTTGTGGGCAGAAATGCCCAGGGGCTCTGTGAGCAGCACCTAATTCCCTCCTGGATTGCAGGAATGGGTGCTGAGCTCCCACCTCAGCCCTAAGAGCCACCTGGATCCGTCCAGCTCGGCTGAGAGCAGTGAGCCAGGCTGGGAGAGGAGAATCAGCTCCGGCACCACAACCCATTGGTTAGTAAAAATAGCTCTGCTGCTGGCGTCAGTGCCAGGCCTCGCATCTGGCTTCCCCGCGCGGCTCCAGCACAGCCGCCCTCCCTCCAGACAGGGTCTGCTGGAGGACACATGGTGCGTTACCTCCTCTTCCTCCACCCGTGTCGGCTTCAGGCTGGGGCTTTGGGAAATGCCTTTGTGCTGGTGGCTCTCTGCAAGCCACAGCTTAATGAGAGAATCACTGCCACTGATACGTGGTAGCCCCATTGTAATAAACAGGGAAACGATATCACAGTTAAGCCAAAGGTGTTTCTGTGAAGACCCTACCCTGCAACTGGAGGGGTTTTTTTGGAGTTTTTAGGGTGCTTAGGGGTAAGATGTACACACAAATGAGTGTGCAAACCACATCTTGCTCCCCTATTGCACAGTTCTCACTGAGTAGGTGTTTAAAATCCGTTTTTATGAAGACGGCCCTTTCCAGTGTCGTGATTTCTTTTTTTAGTCTTGCCTTATTCAGCGTTGAAGCTACTGAAAGCAGGGAGATACCTAACGGAGACAGGGATGCTCTCTTTGTAGGCGCAGAGAGGAAATGAAGCAGCCTTGCAAAATCGCCTTGAAAATTGAGTGCTTCGATGCACATCTGCTCACCTGCCTGACTGACAGCAGACGCTGAATGTTTTACATCCTTTCCTAAAAAATTAAATTCCCAGGGCTCCAAAAGGTGTTACAAAGCTGGTCAGTAAGGCAGCGTGAGGGCTCTCGGTGTCACACAGCTTCACGGATGGAGCTCTGTTCTCAGGCAGGCCTGTCACCATTACTCCCTGCCCCAAACCCAGGCTAACCACCACCTCATCAGGGATTCAGCCGGTGTCTCACACGTGCCAGGGAGAGTAATTTACACACAAAAATGCTGTGGATATTTTCTGCTTTGATGTCAGCCTGTGATCAGTTCAAGCTCACTGATGGGAGCTTGCTCTGTGCACCATTGGCAGTCTGTGGAGGATTTCTCTTCCCATGGCACTGGTGAGCTCGGCTGGTCACCTGCTACCCAGCAGATGTTTATTTCGCTTGCAGCCTGTAATTCCTAATCCTTCTCTTGAGAAATGTCTTGAATGTAGCTTCAGGATTGGGTGAGCCTAGCTGACCTCCTCTTTGCACTGTCCCCAGATCTCCTGAGCTCAGCAGCTCTGGATGTGCCCATCCTCCCTGTGGAAGGGGAGCGAGCAGAAGCTGTGTCCAGCCTCGCCACCACTGATCAGCACCGTGCCAGGTGTTGATTCATTGGTGGCCTTGGTTCTGGCTGTGTGCTGCTGTGCAGGGTCTGAGCTGGTGACGTTTTTACTTCCAAAAACTATGAACTAGCTTAGCAGATGAGAGAGGTTTTGCAGCTGAAGTAATACTAGTGTTACCTCTGCATTGAAGCTGTCTCTGGGAGGCAGAAGGTGATACAGACCTCCCATTTCCAAAATTATGTCCCAGGAGGTTTGCAAATGTCAAAGGAGTTGAGGAACAAAACCACTCTGGGCACCTGAGTGCAGCTCAATGTGCTTTGGGCCAGTGTGAGCTTTGGAAGCGGGCTACCAGCGGACCTTGAAACCTGGCAGCAAACCTCACTGCTGTAATCTGGGAGTTTTTCTCGCTTGTGTTTACATTGAAGCATTTTTGTTGTAGTAACTGGGAAAATATTTTCAAGTTATCAACAGTTTTGTTTTCCAAATGCTCGGTGCAAAGTGTGTAATTTTCTTTCTTTGGGGAATTCAAAACAATTAGCAGCGTACCTCATGGAATTCCTGCTCCGCTGGAAGTGACCCATCTTTAACATATGCACACGGGGCTTTAATTCAGGAGTGCCGGCTGCTTCTTTCTGGATTCTGGTAGTTCAAATGCCTTTGCCTTTCTGTCATACACTGTTTAAAATATTTACCCAGTAGAGGATAAGCGAGGCTGTCTAGTGAATGTGTAACCTGGGAGGGCTGAGGGAGGAGTGAGTAGGAGTAAGAACTGCTTAGGACACCTGCAGATGTTGAATTTCATCCTTTTGTGGGGATTTTCACTTCAAGGCTCCCCATAGCCATGTGCTGCTCTGGGGCCATGGGGTGGAGGTCACGTTTCTGAATGCCAGAGAGGCCAAGGGGTTCAGAGGTCTGCTGGAAAGCCCTTGTTGGGGGAGGTCTGTGTTCCTCTGTGCTTTGGCTCAGTGCACTCATGTGCTGGAGGAGGCACAGATATACTTTCCTGGCTTTTCTTTAAGAATTTAGATTTAATACTGCAGTTTGGTGAGCAAAGTCCTGTTTGTCAGGTTTTTAATGATAGTTTTTCTTAACTAAGGAAATCACCTGATCTACTGAGAGATTAGTTTATTTTTGATTTTTTTAAGGCACTTAAATATTTCTCCCTGCCTCCTTACTAAGTGATTCTGTGATACCCAAACCTGGCCCAGGCAGTTCTGGTTTCTGCCTGGGAGGCAACCAGGCACTGTTTTTTTCCCAGTGCTGCCAGTGTTCTTTAAAGCAGCCTCTCCAGCTGCACCATTTGCAGGTACATTTTAATTTTTTAAAGGAGATTTTATTCCATAAAAATAAAGTCTCTCTGCTTGAAATTGTGCTCAGTTTCGGGCTTGAATTATTTGAGGTGTAATGACGTTAAGAAAATAGGCTAGTGTGGTTGAGGACTGATCTACAGAGAGTTAATCTCTCCCCTCTGAGGAAGCTCTGTGCATCCTGTAAAGCATTATCTTTCATTTCAGTCATTGATTAACAGCTCCCAAACCTGCTCTGTAGCCCTGCAAATCTTGAATTTTGAATAACAGAGATTACAGCTTGTAGTCAGAGCAGCATAATTTAGCTGCAGTTCTTTTATGCTTTCTTTGTTTGGTCAGTCAGCTTGAAAATTTACCTGTCTGGGATGAAAAAAAATAATTGTATGCTTTGCATGAGCTGAGGTTTAATTTATTTTAATTCACTCTTAGGCAGGCAGAAGTCTAGGCAGGGGCAATTGCCCAGCTCTCTTGGCTGCCTGTTTGCAGTCAGTGGGTTCCTGGGGTACTTGTGGGCCCTACAGTGCTGCTGTCCTCCAGGAGAAAAGTTCTTTGATTGCTGCCCAAGTCTGATGTTTCTGACATTTTTGAGATGCAGACTTGGGATTCAAGGTGCTCTAGCAGCTTGGGGTGCTCCTAGGATCTGCTCTGCCTGAGCCACTCCTGCACTGGGGTGTCATCGAGGGGGTAACAGTGCTGTGCTCAGGAGACTAAAGAATCTCCACAGTTCATGGTATTTTGCTTATCTTCTGTCCTGCCTGTTAATTGATGGACAGAATTACAGCATTTCAATATTTAAACTTGAAGAGTAATTGAAGTAATGCTTTGGAGTTGAAGGAACTGTGATGGGAAAGCAGCTCCGTAGTAAATACTCCTGTTCAGTGTTAGAGGAAACCATAGACTCGTGTGCTGGCTCACAGGGAGGTGTTTGAAGCTCTAACCTGTCCTCACAGCAGCAGCTTTGCAATTGGACTCCAGAGTAATTTCTCTTCCAAGTGTGAGCTGTTGGGAGGTGTGCTGCTCTGAGGTTTGGGTGGTTTTGGGGTTTATTTTTAAAGTGCTCAAGTCTTGTGCTCCCAATGCTGTTTTTATGCGTTTAACGTGCCATCAGCTTTATATAATTGCTTCCAACTGAAAATAAACAGCCAGAGCTTTGGTGGAGGTAAAATACTATTTTATTTCAGTAGGAGATCAGGGAATCTATCAGTAAACAACACAGTTCAGCTTCAAAGCCTTTTCAGCTAAAACGCATTGTTCATCCTTTGAGCCGTTCTGCCTCGCACCCTAATAAAAGTGGAAATCAGGCGTGGGGGGATGGGGACGCCGAGAAAACACAAGCTGAGAAGTGGAGATCAAAAGGACAAACAGAAGCAGAAGGCAGCAAGAGGGAGGCACAAAGAGTCACAGCTGAGCGTGCGAAGCCTGAGAGTGATGGAGGAGAGAAAACAGCTATTAGAAAAGGCGATGGGAACAATGGGGTGAACGTAGCACGTTCTTAGCTTTCATTTGGGTTTAACAAAGCTGCCTTCCACCGGCGTAACTCCACGGAAGCTGTGGCCTTAATTCATCTTGAAAGTTGTTGGCTTGCTGCGCGCCAGGGCGCTGGCTGGAAACACGCTTCAGCACGGCTACGGCAGAGGTTGTTTTCTCTCCATTCTTACCATGGCAAAAGATTTTCCAGTTTTGACCTGACTTGGGTTGGTGAGAGTTGGGAGTCGAGGGGACTGTGGGGAAAAAAGATCTGACAAGCAGCTCTTTTCACTTAAATTGTGTCCCGTGAAGCCCGGACGTGCTCCCTGAGCACACTAACAGCTTCTCCAGCTGATTAAACCAGTTCTCAAAACCTGGCAGCCTGCGTGCAAACCCAGCTTTGTTAGTAAAGCCTCAAGGCTTTCCGTGCGAGTGTTTATTGTAACAAAAAATTTATACTGGATTAAGAATGAGGAGGATGATTCTGCAGAGCTGGCAGTATGCGTTGCTCAGGCTAGCACTGGGAGAGAAAGCTTGGCCCACGGCAGGGACCCCAGCACCACATGCCCCCGGCATGTGTGATGCGCAGGCTCTGTCTTGTCTTCCCCAGCTTAGTGCTGGAAGCTGCTTATTCCCTCTCCCCATCTGCCTCACCCCGTTCAGAGCTGCACGTTTGTGGGGGCTGGTCTATGGCAGCCCCTGTTCCTGGGGTGACCTCAGGACTGGGGGGAATGCAGGGAGGTCCCTGGGGAGGTTGCAGGGTTCATCTGGCAGATGGAGAGGTGACTCCTGAGCCTCCACCAGTTCCCTCAGTCCCTGCTGCTGAACTGGGCTTTGTGAGGTTTCTGTTTCCCAGCTGCACATAAGCCAAAGGCTCTTCTATGGGGAGGTTGCTGTGAGGCAGTTCTCAGGCGGTTGAAGCCATCCCTTTGGCCGCGGGAGTTTCTAGAGCTCTGTTTGATTGCGAAAATAATAGCTGGGCAGGTCAATGCAGTTGTATCCTGCTCCTCCCTCAGAGCCTGTGTTTGCTTCCCTTTGTTTGGGTTTCGTCTTGCTCTGACTTGCCACCTTCAGCCTCGCTAGATGTGGCTTTGCAGGGCGAATGCCTCTGTGAGAGCTGCTCCCTACCTGGACACTTAATTAAAACAAGGGAAGATGTATTCCTAAAAAGTGCTTGGCTTTCTCATCTGACGTCTTGCGTGCGGTGAGCCTTGCTGAGGTGCTGTTGGAGGGAGGAAGCCACCGCTGTGTTCGGCTGAAGGAGCATTTGAATGGCCGGCTGGGGCCCAGGGAGCCGCCGCTCAGGCGGGGTGAGGAGGAGGAAAAGTGAAATGGATGCTGTGAAACCCTGAATCTGCTTCTTAAATTTCCTCCTTCCCTGGAGAGGGAGGTGGTGAAGTTCAAGTGTTGGGTGTTTGGCTTGGCTCCTTCTTACCTGCTGCCTCCTCCTTACCCATTGCTTGTGGAGGAGATAAGGATAGAGGAGAGTTTATGGTGTGAGAAAGTACTTTTTCCTTCAGCAGCATTTGCTTGTTTGTGGTCGAATCCTATTTAAAAAAAAATAATCCAGTGTTACTGAAGAACGAGTGGGCGAGTAACTGCATCCACTGCCATGGTAACTTTTAAAGGGCTTCACCCATAGCTGTCAAAGCCAGGTTTTTAGTGCTGTAGTGGCTTTTAATGTAGAATAGTTTCCAGGCCATTGAATTATTTTATGTCCTCATTTAAAACAAAAACAACACAACCTCCCCCCCCTTCTCTGAGCTACCTTTTTGTTGTTCTCCTCTCTGACCTGAATCCATCTGTATGATGGGCCTTGTGTCAAGGGCCTCACTAGTGCTTGTGTCTCAGCAACATACATGCTGCCTGCCGTTGCTGGCCACGTGCCTGGAGCCATGCCTGCTGGGGTGATACTTGTGGAAAGAAGCCTGGGTGGTGGCTCTTGAGGCCAGTGGGTGGTCAGGGACCTCTCTGGAGATGGATCTTGCTCCAGGCAAGTGGCAAGAGAGCTCCTGTTCTCCACAGCACTGCTGTGCTGCCTGTTTCTTTCCGTGACTGGGCTTGGCATGGCAGGTCCCTTGCACACAGGGTGATGTTGCATCTCTGAGTGTGACAGGGAAGTCTTAGAGCTTTGTGTTTGGTTGTTTCAGAGTGCTTCTTGGCACTGGGTTCAAGGAGGGATCAGCTCCAATTGCACTTGTAACCTGTGTGAGGAAAACCTGCTTTCTGGTTGTGTCCCTGACAGCTGCCTCTGCAGCACCACCCATCTTAGCTTCGCTCCGCATCCCAACAGAGTTTAAAATGGTTTCATCCTGAATAATTTATCTCCCAGAGAGAGAGATGGTGGAGAGAAGCAGGGCAGTGCTGCAGGATGGGCAATGGGACGGGGTCCTGCTGTCGGCAGTGGGCTTGCCTCAGGCACAGCGTGTTGTGCATCGTGGCCCCATGGCCTTTGTTGCTCCCAGCATTTTCTCCTGAACAAAAGCTCCGGGGCCCGGGCAGAGGCTCCCGTGGGAGCCCTCCCGCCTCCTGACCTGCTGCCCTGCCCTCCCACAAGCTGCAGCACCCCTTTGTTTCTCCACAGACCTCTCAGCTTGCTCCCCCTTGTCCCTGCCTGTGAGCTGCTGGCAGCAATGCCACAGTCCAGAGTGCGGGGTCAGGCTGCTGGGGCAGAATGCTTCGGTATTAATGGGTACAAGCTGTAGGGAAGAGTTTCAAAATGGAGGCAGCTCTGCCTGCCTCCCCATAGTACGGAACGGCGTGGGTATGTGCTGCCCTACTTCTCGCTGGGATCAGACAGTCCTTTCTGAAGCTGTACAAAGAGGTTTGAATGCATTAGTTTACACGGAATTAATCTCCAGATTCCAAACATGCTTTCAAGCTGGTTTGGCCTTATTTTCCTGCGAAAGGAGGCCAACTCGGTGTTGTAGACAGTGACTGTTGTAAGTGAGAGTTGAGCTGGAGCAGTGAGAGACTAGTACAGGCACCATATTCAGTTCATTAAAAGGAATTTTTGGCTCATGGACAAAACAAATTGAAAAAATCTCATTCTTTGTGCACCACATCAGCAGCGATGGAAAAAAAAGAGCAGGGTTAGGGGGATCCTTCTAGTAACTGTGGTGCTTTACGTAAGGGATTCAGGGGTCCAAGTCTTGATAGGAAAATACAATTAAATTGAGACACAGATCATTGTGTAGAAAATTCGGAGTGAGCAGAGCACTAGAAAAATGTTACTGTGGGAGGTCAGGAGAAGTCTGTACACTGGACTAAGGTGAGGTGCACCCTGCAACAGGTTGGTCCAAGATTTCTAGTGCTCCTTTGTCTGGGAGGGAGCGAAAGGAGCTCGAGTGCTCCTGTTGTTTTTTTGGTTACCCTATCACCCCTCAGAAATGAGTTGGGGGGGGGGGAGAGTGTTGGATTTGAAAGTGGGTGAAATGGAAACAGGCCAAAATTCTGCAAATTTATAAGGAACAGCAAACAGTGATTTCTTTGAGAACAGGTCTGTCCGTTTGCTTGTAAGCCCAGCTCTGGTAGGAGTGTGTGAGGAAATGGAAACTGGGCTCCACTATGCAGGTTTGGGATGGGTTTTTTCATAGTTTAGCCAGGCGAAGATACACAAAGATGCTTATTTTGGGAAATGATAAAATGTTTCTGTAATAATTTCAGCAAATTTTGGTTCACATAGAGCATCTGTAAGAGTAGCGCACCCACAGCTTCACGTAACGTGTTCTGTTTGTTGAGAAAAATCGCTTTTCCTTGGATTTGCAAGTGGTTTAACCCAGAAGAATCTATGCTGTGCTTATTTTACCTCCCTGTTTAGTATCCTGAAGCAGCCAGGCCCTCACTGCTTGTCTCACTGATGAACGCAAGGAGTTTCTGAGCAGCGCCCATCCTGGTGGCAGATCGTGTGGAAGCCTGCGATGGGCAGGGCCCAGCAACACACTGATCGCAGCTAGAGGAAAATAATTAGAAAAGGAGCTGAAATGGTTCTCAAAGGGAAGGGTTGAAATGAAGGCAGAATATCCCTGCGGGGTCTGTGCCGTGCACCTGGTAGCCTGCTGTAGAGCTAATAACTCCCATTAGGAAGGCTTCATTTTGGCCTGACAATTTTTTCCCCTTGTTGACACAGAACGTGTAGAAGCTTGTCGTGTTTGAAATGCAATATGCAAAGCACTGGGTTAGTAACTGACTACAGAACATTCCTGTGCTGCAGCTCGGCTGCCTACAGCAAGAGCTGGTTTTATAAGCTCCTCGTATGAGTTGGCAGAGGGAGGACGTGGAAGTGGTGAGCTGGAGTCACGAGAGAGCACGAGCGGCTGCCTTTAACTGTTCACATGGTGCTTCGCCTTCCAACTGCCGCTGGGCTCTGTGTTTGCTCTTTCTGAAGGGAGGAAGGTACCAACCTTCTACAGCTTCAGCAGGTGTGGTGTCTGTGGAGCCAGGATGGGGTGTTTCTGTGGTGGTGTGGCTGTACCTCTCTGGTGTCAGTGAAACGAGAGTTTGAGCACATGAAGTCCCCACGAGGTGCAAGGGAGGTATCAGCTGGTGAGCGTTTGGCCGAGTGCCCGTGGGCAAGCACAAACCACATTTATCTTGAGCAGATAAGCACTAGCGAGAAAGCACGATGGCGTACTTTGCTGTGGACAGGAGCCTGTTTTGTCTGTAAACAAGTTCTTTTGCAAAAATGTCTGCTTGCAGACAACTGCCAAAGAAACTGAACAGCCAGGTAGTGCGAAACCGCTTGCCTAGATAACAGGGTTCTTCACTAGCCATCTTGGCATGAGGAGGAGATGCTGCAACAAATTGCTCTGCCACTTTAAAATGAATTTTTAAAAAAGCTGCATTCAGATCAGCAGCACTGCTGGACTAGAGTGCAGCCCGCTTGCTACAAATATCTGAAGAAAAAAGGCACCAAAATAGAAAATTTCATCATTGCTCACGGGGCGGCAAGAGCTGAGCACAGCACGTTGCTGAGAGCGATTGCGATAGTGGCACAGGAAGTCTCCTCCCCCTCCCTGGGTTCGTGCAGAGCACAGATCAAAAGGATGTAAAGCTTGTTTACAAGATGTATGCAAAATATATTTGGGAAGAAATATAAGGGCTTTACAGACCGTGATGCACTAAAAATGTGATGTCATGTTAATGTAGGTTGCAGTCTGAAGCTGCGGCACATGTGACCCAAAGTCATCTTAATGTTGAGGAGCAAACCCAAGAAGGTGCCTTTTTCTGTAGGACTATATTGAGTGAAGGGCTTGAAAAGTGCAGAGAAAGCTCCCTGCGTGCCTGCCGAGGAGAGATGGTTGTCATGATGTGTCAACAGTGCTCCAGGAGAAGCCTCATGCCCACAGCTTCAGCACCCAGGGTGCTGCCATCCTTGGAGTGGTTTGCCTTGAGCCAGGCACTGGTCCATTACGTAAAGGCAGGAGAAAAAACATTTGGCATTTGGAAGATTATGGGTGGATTTGAAGCTGCTTTGGAGTCTGGAGCAAAATGGCAAAGATGTCACTAGGCCAATGATGGATCTGTGATAGACTCAATTATGTTCATGCCATAGGAACAAGGCGTTTCAGTGATGAAGTTGCCCTGTACAGCCTTCAGCCTCACCACCTTCTGCTTCTGAGAGGCAGGCACTTTCTTACCTCACAGGGAGTCTTAAGGCTTAATCCATTGTTTGTAAAGCTCTTTAAGATCCTTGTTTGGGAGCGCTAGAGTCGGGAGGATTAAAAACAATTTATTTTTGTGTATCTTGTATAATGTGCATCTCAAAGACTTTCCAAAGAAGGAGGGATTGTGAGCCAGAGGGAGATGGCTGGTCCGTAAGGTAAACACTGGGAGGAAGTGGCTTGCAAGAACAAAGAGGGTAAAAGCAAAAGCTGCTTCCCTGTTGTGGGGACTTGACTGTAAGGAGGGCAGTTTTCCAGCCCTGGAGGGAAAAGGGCTTGGAGGTACTAGAGCCACCTTCCCCCTAATCCCATTTAAAGACCCGTCTGGTCAGTGTTGCTGCCTTGTCGTGAAGGGCAGTGTGCAGATTTTCCTTTTGCTCTGTTTGTGCCCCTCGGTCGTATGTGTCAGGGAGCAGGAACCTCGCTTGTTCCCTCACAGTCTGTTATGCCAGCTCTAAACTACCAAATAAGCTCATGAGAAGTCACATGAGAGATCTGGACAAGGATGATTTTTTTAAAACCAGTTCTAGACTGGTCAGTGAATGGCCCTGCCACACTGTCTTGTGTGCAGTGCTTGCCCTGGTCTCTGATTGCTCATTTGTGCTCTGCCTGTGGACCCAAGGGATATATTAGTGAAGGTGCCTCCCTTTGGGGAAACTCCAGCTGTCCCTCAAGAGAAGAGACATTTTCCAGGGAGGCTCCTTCCACCTAGCAGAAAACTGCCTGGGAGCATGGCCCTATTGGGACATTTCTCCTGGCCACTGCAAACCGCCCCACTGCTGCTGATCCTCTTTTGAGGAAGTCGTTTGTGTGCAGACATGGGTACTCCTGCTCTCAGAGAGAACTTTGCCATCTTCCCCATCTTCAGCCCACTTTGTTCGCGTGCCTAGTACTATTGGCCTTCGGGGCAGCTCCCACAGCTTCTTGTCACCACAGCCTCATGTGCCAGGGCTTAAGCCTTGGAGAAGAGGTTACTGAGTGCTTTGGAAACTTGTGTTACCTTGGCTCCTGTGGGGAGGCAGAAACTGGTGATGAAATTCCTTCCCCAGGTGCAGGCCTGAGCGTTTTGTATAGGAGTGTTGTCGTCAGATGACTCTTAAACATAGGGTTTTCCTATGTGAACTTGTCTGGGGTCACAGAGTGTGTTTCTGGTCTCAGAGGTAGCTAAAGATAAGATGGGGCTGAAGAAATGACCACACCAGTTTGGGTTCTCACCAAAAGCTGACCTGAACACTGGTGATGGTACAGGTGTTAAGGCAGTTGTTTCCAGATTATGTCAAAGCACACTCAGTCTTTTCATATTTTGTTATTTGAGCCCTATACTATTACTCAAACAGAGGAGTGTACAGCACAAGTGGCCATCAGCTGTTCTTTGCTGCTACTTCAGTGCAGGGGAGACTTGTGAGGAGTTGGAGATGGCTGAGGCCAGTCTATGTTGGCAAGTAAGTGTAGGTGTGGCAGAGGAAAATTCTTAAGGTGTGCTGGAGCCAGGGAAGATGAGCAACCAGTGCCAAGGGCTGGATAATGCCAGTGTCAGGCACCACTCACCTGGAAACTGTGCTCAGTAGCATCGGGATGCTCTCAATTCCTGGACTACTATTGTTTTCATTGGCCCAGCACCATAAGGTTTGGTTTATCCCCAAACTAGTAATACTCCTGGTTCCTCAGTACCCCTGGAGTTAGTGCTCCTTGTGTTACAGGAGGCACTGAAGATTATTTGGGTAGTAGGTGGGACCAAATCTCAGACTGGCTTTGCAGTAGCATAGCTAATGAGATTAACGTAGTATTCACTTAAAAAAGAAAAGAAGAGACCGGTTGGCTGAATGGGGTTCAGAAGACTCATTTCATGCATTTGGAGTTGGGAACACAAGCTCTTTAGCTTAGCAAGGAGAAAGTTGAGAGCATCTGGTGAGTTGGAAGCCTGTTTGTTATTGACTGCCAGATCCTGGGCAGGGTGTTGGGGAGCGAATTCGCCTTCTAAACATCTGCTGCCCTCAGGTTTCGGGCGACCTTGCTTGACACTCATCCTGCTCGCTTTGTTCCTGGATGCTTTTTAAAAATAGAGCAGAAGTCCCTGTCTGCTGGAAACTGAAGCTAAGGAAATTAAACTGAGAAATGAAGGACCAGATTTATCAGAAAGGTCACTAGTATAAGGACAGCTTAGCTTGTGGCTGTAGCAGACCTCACATCCCTTGAATACTTGGGTTTCCCTTACATGCTGCTTTGGTTTTACAGCAGCTGCTGTACCTGGTCCCTATCTGTAGATAATAAAAGAAGAATTAACTCAGAAGTTCTGTTGCCTCTTGGGTTTGCTGAGTTGACTGCACAAGTCCTTTTGGCTTTGAAAATAATGATGTTATTAATTTGAACTAGTTGCCTGTTTTTACTGTTTGTGCTTCACTTCTCTCTCTTATATCTGGGACTCTCTTGTCTGCTCCACTAACTACTACTTGAAAACCAGTTGCTTCACTCCAGTTTACCTGCCATTGATGTAGCTGTGCTAAATACCTGCCGTTCTGCATGTCTTTGCGTTACTCCCCTGAGATGTGGTAATCCCTGCTGGTTTCCCTGCTTCCTCCTGATTCTGCATAACCTCATTTGGATGTTGTTTGAAGGGGACTTGAAGTGCTGTTGGAGCTCTAGAAGCAGCATTTCCCTCAGAACATATTTTCCCTTTCATTCTGCTTGATGTTGCGACTATTAAGTAGTTTGAAGTAAAGGTTATTTTTAGTCCCTGTCACCCTCTGCGGCGCAGCACGGTAACTTTGAACAACGGGCACAGCAGAGGGATCATTCCAAAGTTTCTCTGGCTGGTGACCTTCTTCGCCCCATGAGGAGCTGGCGCATACCCTGGCCCCAACCCACTGCTCTGGATTGTTGTGAAGCAAAACGGCATCTTGTGCCATGGTACAGAAACCCAGTGCATAGCGAGCAGTGGAGAATGAGAGCAGCTTTCCTCAAATACCCGGAGGAGTGGGAGTTGAGCATTTCAGGAGAATGTTTAATTCCTCAGGGTTAATCCGTGGCACATGAAGAGCCACGCTGGAGCTCTGCCTCCGGAGCTGAATTTTTGTGAAGCCCAGCTGCTGACACCGGGAGCTGCCGGCAGATATTTGAGTTTTTACTTCTGTCACATTTCCCTTCAGCCGACGCAAAGCTGCTCTGCATGTATTACAGAGAGAAGATTGGCTGGGGTTGCTATAGCAAGAGGCTGGAGATGACTTCAGGAGTCTAAATTAGGCTTGTGTATGCTGGTAAACAAGGACTCTGCCATAGTAGGAGCTGCTTCAGAAGATGTTTGTGTCAGGGTGATGGGGTGGGAGGTGACGTGCGTTTGCTCGCAGGGAGCCTGCTCCAGCCTGTCAGCGGAGCGTGCCAGTGGTGTGCCCGCGAAGGAGCGGGCAGGTGCTGGTGCTTGCCGGCGGGGTGGGGTGATGTGCTGTATTGAAGGAAAAGGAGAAGCTGGAGATGCTGGTTGCATTCAGAAGCCTGCTTCTGCTTTTATGTGAATGAGCCACAGCCAAATGTTCCCAGTACATGGACCTTCTGCTCTGCTGGGATACACAGGGTCTGTGCCCTGCTGCTTTAATCCTGCTGTCATCTAAACTAGCCAGCAAGCGATACTGGAATATCCCAACCATGCTTTTACTGTCCTCTTAACTTCATTGTGTCTCGATCTCTGGAACCTCTGTAACTTGTGTAAATACTGAAATGAGATTATCTTTAAAGAGCCCTTTATTAAAAATGTACTGACCTTCCTAATCAGAAGAAATGTTCCCATAGCTGCTCTTTTCCTTTTGACAAGTGGCAAGGGCAGAGTGGTGAATCATCTCACCAGGGCAACAGCTCGGACTGAAAACCAGGTAGGTTTCATCAGACACTGCACCAACGTGATCAGTGAATCATAGGGTGTTTTGAGCTGCAGGGGACATTAAGGATCATCTAGTTCCAACCCCTTGCAATGGGCAGGGACACCTTCGACTAGATCAGGTTGCTCCAAGTTCCATCCAGCTGGCAGTGAACACTTCCAGGGAAGAAGCAGCCACAACCTCCCTAGGCAACCTGTTTAGTGCCTCAGCACCCTCACAGGGAGGAATTCCTTCCTAGTATCTAATCTAAATCTCCCCTCTTTCAGTTTGAAACTGTTATCCTTCTCCTATCACTGCATCCCCTGATAAAGGGACCCTGTGTGGCACATTTCCATCCTCTTGTATGCGTGGGAAGGTGGGGTGGCTCCCGTATAAGCCAGATTTTCTGTTTGTGGCTTAAAGCAACTCATTAACCTTCAGCTTTGTGACCCTTGGTGTGTGGCAAGTGAGGTGCTGAGGACCTGCTTGGCTGATTCATGACAAACTCTTGGGATGTTTAGGACCTGCTCTGGGGCCTTCGGGTTCCTTGCAGAAGGAGAGAGGACCTGCCTTAAAAGATTGGCGTGTTAGGAGCTATATTACAGACATTTTGAAGTGTGTGCTTTTAGTGAGAGGTTTAGTTATTTGACTCCAGTATCTGTTACACAGAGCAGGGGCAGGAAAAGTGTTGGTTTTGCAAGCTAGGCAGCAGCTCAGGAGGAGCTGAAGAGCAGACTGATACTGTGCCCCTGTGGCTGTGGTGCTGTCCATTCTCAGCCCTCTGGTCAGCTTGAGTTTGCTCCTGCCCTGAGCAGCAAAGCCCTTCGCTGAAACTCCTGTGCGTACTTGTACCTTGGGTCTTGGTTTTCTTTAGGGCATTGCTGGAAACTCCTCGCACCCAGATGTCTCTTTGGAGGCAACTGCTAGGTGACCAGGGTGGTCTTACTGCTCTGGCATCGGTAATTATTGCTGGAGTTGATGGGCCTTTCTGGTAGAGCCTTCAGCGTGGAGGGATGATCAGAGAGAGGTTATTTTTTTTCCCCCCCTTGTAAAATATATTCCAGCTCCAGTTTGTAATGTGGTGAGAGGGGGAGTGAGAGAAGGGAACAACAGCATTAGCGGATGTAGAAGTAGCTGGAATGAGAAGCTTTTGTGCCATTAATAACAGGCCTGGCTGGCAGCCAAGGCTGGGAGTGTGGGATTAGCCTGAACAATCAAGACTGCAGGATCAAAACAAGGAGGCAGGAACAGCGAGGTCACACTGCTGCCATCTGCGCTGCCGCAGTGGTGGGAGGGAGCGGAAGAGGGGGCTGCGCTGGAGAAGCGATGCCGATGGTGCAGGCGATGGGGTGCCCGCTGCCTCCCCAAAACCAGCCCTGGGCTGCTGCCACGCTCAGGGCTTCGGGCTTCACCTCCCGGTTCTCTGCCGGCACCTTCCCCACCGGCTTGTGGAGAGGAGGGTGGCAGCTGCTTGTTGTTCTTAGGAAATGGCTTCTGAAAAACGCTAGGGGCTTGGTCATGCACTTCTGTGCTCTGGGCAAAGGATCTGAATGGTGTCTGTGGCTGAGCGTTTGGAACGGGGGTCTTTATGGACAGTGCCGGTAGTGTTGACGTTGCTGCTGTGCCATGTTTGAATCCATCAGGTGACCAGGGGATGGGGGACAGGTCGCCGGATGGATTCATCTGCAGCTTTGCTGTAGGTTAAGGCAGCCTCACACTCTGCTGAGGCAGACGGACCTTTCCAGAGGCTATTTGCATCATCCTTTTAAAAGGAGTGACTTGAGAATTCTGCTGAAGGACGATTATCAAAGCAGATGGAGGCAAATCTTGCTCTGTCTAACTCTGGTATCCTTCAGCCTTTGCCGAAATACCTGCCAAGAGTATCAGAAAGCAAAATGATCTGCGTCATTTACGTCGCTTCTCCTCTCCTTTTCTCCCTGACCTAGTAAATCTTCCTGTCCTGTGAATGTAAATACAAAAGCTGAAATGCAATCGAAGCAGAGCAGTGTCCCACAAACAGCCTCCCAGCTCTTGCTAAAAATATCTCTGTGCGGTGCAGTAACTCCCAGGCATTCTTTTGTCTGACTGCTTTTGAATTCCCTAATTGAAGTTGGTTGGAGGGCAGTGCACCAGTTTCCTGAATAGCTCAGATGTTGATTGTGAGTTAAAAAACAAGAGCAAAATTGTTTTTCCTTTGTGCAGCCACGCTTTTCAGTTACCTCCCCTCCTTCCATTTTTAATCTCCGTATTTGTACTTGCAATTTCATTTTGTAAGATCGGTGCATTAAATACATCTGTGGAGAAGGGGCACAGGAGGCAGTGAGCGGGAAGACACAATTTTTGGAATGTGATGCCACGTGCACCCTGGAGCCGGAGTGACGCTCCGTCGGAAACGTCTAGGCTGGCGCAGAGATACTGTGCAAATGAAGCTTAACGTAGTGGGAAGTGTTAATAATGGTTCCTAATTGCCTACTAATAATGAAATCTGTGGAATTTGGCAGCATTTGGGAGAGTTTTCTCCTGCAATCTGTCCGTTCCCTCTAGAAAGAACAAAGTTGCTTCACTGATGTACAGCAGCAGATCTTAGATTCATCAAAGGTACCAGGGGAAGGTTTTGTAGATCCTACGTGGCCTCCACAGAGCCTGTGAGGGTGATTCCCTGGGTGAAAACTGCTGCGTCTTGAGCTAGCACTCCAAGATCTAACAGAGGAAGGAGAGTTAAATCAGGCTGTTTTCCTTCTTTCTGGTTTGTTTTTTTTTCATTTGAATTTGGAAACAACCTCAGGCCCTTGTCAAGCACTCTGAAAGCATGGTGGGCACACCTGGCTCACCTGGCCAGCCAGGGATGCATCTCTGGGCTTTCATGGGGCCAGGGAGGAAACGTTTGTGACTGGCAATTTGTGATCAGTCATGGCCAGTCCAAGGAGCTCCCCAGATCTATGTGTTGGGTAAATGTGATGAACCATGAGTACTCAAGGCTTCTCTGTTGCCAGTAAACAAACACAACCGGTGCTTTCATTTGTGCTTCAGTAAATTAAAGGTTTGAAATTGTGATGGAGATTGGAGAGAAGCTGATTTCCAAAGCTGCTTCAGGAGCTGGAATTTATTCAGGCTCTCCATGATGGGAGACATTTCGTAGCTGCTCAGCAGCAGCAGAAAAACAAGAACGAATTTTTCTGTCTTCNGGGGGGGGGGGGGGGGGGGGGGAGGCTGGTACCGAAATACCTCCCCATCCCCCACACCATGTCGACAGGCCCTGAAACTTCCCTGGCATTCAGGGATGGGTGCTGGGTGCTGCACCCTCCTACAGAGCAGGAGCAGCCTGCAGCTGCTGGCCTGAGGGGCTGTGGGGGAGTCAGGCTACTCTAGTGCTTTCCTTGGGAATGGAGATGCCAAAATGGTGAAGCCTGTGGCACATGTGGTGATTTAGAGAGAGCAGTGTCCTTTCTATAGACACGCTGCCCTCAGGCACAGCAATGGGGGGTGCTGGCTTCGACTTCCTTGCCCCCCTTTCCACAGACACATGGACTCGATGGATGACAAACACCTTTGTTGTCCCAAACCTTCCTCCTTTCCTGATTGGGGCACAGCCAGTGGTGTTGAGCAGGAGCAAGCAGGAGCTGTGCTGCTGTGGCTTGCGCTCCTCAGAGCTCCCAGGTTAATATGTAAGCTCTTTGTGTTTCAGTCAGTACCTGGTGTTGTTTGATGTTTTGGGGTGCTTTGGCTCTTGACTGTAGATGAGCAGCATGTTAGGGGCATGGCTTATCTGCTGTGCAGGAACGTAGAGAATTTCATGGGGAGGAAGTTTTTCACTTTCCCAGTGTGGGGAAGCCAAGTCTAGGTGGGAGACTTTGTAATGTTTTATATACATGGGCAGCTCCCTGCTTGACCAGGCTGTGTGTTAAGTTTCTACCTGGCCAAAACATTTTCTCTCTGACTGTAAACCTTAGAGGGAGAGAGAGCTCAGATGGAAAAGTTGACGCAGCCTTATCTGCGGCACAGCCTCAGTACAATAGAGGAATCTGAGCCCTGGCTTATGTCAGCCTTGAAGCTTTCCCCTTCCCTTCCAGAAAACCACAGACTGTTGCCTTGCAGCAATTCCTTCACTGGAGGTACATCCTTCAAGGAGTGTAGTTGGGTCAAGATGACAAGTCTGGGTTTATTGTAAATATATATTGAGTTTCTGTGTGGCTGTCTCTGCTCCCGATGCCTTTGGTTCTTGGAGTGCAAGAGTGTCATTGCTCTCCTGGCAAACAGCAGCCGCCTTTCTCCAGAAACTTTAGCCCTTGCCTCCAGTATGCAATTATTCTTGCAAGAGACACCGAGGTCACCTGTTCCCCTCATGCAGTAAGTGACACTTGGATGAATGACTGAACATAGTGGAGGGTCACCTTACCCTCTGGGTGCCTGAGGCTTTCACTGTGGCCTTTGTGAACAGTCTTCCAAACTGCCGGCGGTTTTTTAGCAGGGAAAAAGCCTGGAATTGGATTTGCCAGCAGTGCCCAGACCCTATTGCCAGCATGGTAGAGCTGTCGAGGTGGGAACCACTGCTGGAGCTCACCACTCCTCACACACCGTAACTGCGATAACTGACCCGAAACAGCGGCTTTGGGGTCAGGCTGACATCTGGCACACTACCGGCACCACTGCCAGGAGCAGAGGGAGGGAGAAATGCTGGCTGGAAGGGAAAAGCTGGAGGAGGATAGGAAGGGAAGGGAGGGGGAAGGACAGAGCCAGGAGCCTCTGGAGCTGCCGGGTAAGACATTAAACTGGAAAAGGGACAGAACAGAATGCTCAGTGATTTTTTGCAAGCAGCCGGCTGCTTCCTCAGGATGTCTCAGGACTAAGAACAGCCCTTGTTTCTTAGCAAGACACTGCACATAAGAAAAATAACGGTGACAGTTAATGGCCCTGTATATCTCATGCCTTGGCTTTCATTTGTCTTAAAGCAGGATGTGTTTGCAGATGAATTTTGGAAATAGCTACAGATCAAATGGGGTTTTTTTGCTCCTTGGCAGCGAGAATTTTGGTCACTGTTGGTGTTGGGTGATGCAGATCTGCCTGTGTGTTCAGAGTCTGCAGCTAATGTTACCATTTCCTTCCTGCTATGAGCTTCTGTTTTCTGTGCTCACACCTTTCTGGAAGCCTCCTTTGGGGCTACCGGATTACCTGCTTGGTTTTGGATTAAAGGAATCTTTTTTCTGTAAGAAAAAAGTGTTTTTTCTTTTAGCTTTAGGTACATAAAGAAATGATACCTTTTTCACCTGCTAAAAAAACTGCCCGAGACCAACACTTCCGAAGGTGGAGCTGCACCTTACTGAGGATGAGACATTTCCTGAAGTGGAGAAACTCATGCTGCTACAGCAAAGGTTAAGGGTTGCTGGTCACGCTGCGTGTTGTGAGGTGGGCAGTAAGACTGTGGTGCCTGGTTGTTGACAAGATGGCCCGTTGCTGTGCCATGATTGCCACAAACCCACTTCCTTCTCTGGGGTGGTCACATCTGCAAATGGGGGCTTGTGTACCCTCATAAAGATCTTAAATGTGTTCGGATGGGAATTGACTGTTTTGCAGCAACTTTGATTATCACACAGAAGAATTGTTTACTGGCTTGCACATGCTTTGCTGTCTCTGTCCCGTGCTTTGCTAAGAATAGAAACCAGAGCCTTACTCTGTGCGTCCTACAGCTGTGGTTCTTGAAAACCAACTTGCCCAAATGTTTTGTGCATTTGTGACTGAGTCGACAGTGGAGCTGGGCTTCAGAACTGCCACTTCTCTGCTGAAACCACTCCCCAGCGTTGCCTCTGAAAGGGCTGCAGCGAGCGTGTGCAAGCTGGTGATACAAAAATAAACTTCTCATAACTTTCTTTTGTTTTCTGTAAATCCCTGGGCCCACGGGGCTGTGCTGTTATCTCCAGGCACTCCCAGGACCACCTTGTTCTCACCACTCTAATTGCAAAGGAGCCTTTTGGAGCAGCCTTTAAAAATCCCTCTCACTGTCGTGCTATCTGCTGTTGTACAATGGGGCTGTTGTACATCTGACAGCTGCCATTTTAATGCTCTGGTGTTGTATTTCCTTGCAGGAGGCTCATGAGGTAGATTAGGACTGAGAAAATCCAGATTCTGTTAGAAAACCATTGGAAATGAGTTCCTAAGTTGTTCTAAGGTAAATCAATAACACATAATACTCCCTGGCTGGGCTTAGTGTCCGAGCCGACACTTCATTTAACTGCTTATTTTTTAAAGCACTTTCCAAATCGTTCCTATAAAGACTGACTTCGCACTCCAGATAGCTGTTAGGGAATTCTTGGGCAGCATTTGATTGTGGGTACCACCAAAATTTTGGCAATTTGCTCATCCCCACGCTTAGGTGGAACCATAGTCACTGCAGTTGGTGCCAAGGTGGCCACCCAATTTCTGCCGTTTTGGGAGTGGGGGATGCTCTCAGCATGTCCCAGCAGGTAACTCAGTCTTGTGTCCTCACCATTGTTATGTGAGCCCCATGCTTGGCCTGGCTCTGTGCCCCATTGCCTGCCACATTGCCTTCTTCCAGTTGCTTTGTGCAGCTGAGATAGTGCTTCTTGCTAGAGGCATGAACATCCTCCTCTGTTTGTGACCGTTTCTGGGCACTCTGTTGCATCTTTTCTGCTGTTATGCAGACTGATCCTGGTAGGAGACCGGAGTTCAGTTACAGAAGAATCAAGCTGAGACAGATGAGCCCTTTCCAGTACTACAGTAGCAGGTTTTCTAATTTTTAATGTATTTGAAATTAGCTTTAATAAGCAAATTGTCACTTCCAGAGTATGTATTTGAAACTCAATCTCAAACTCACATCTTTCAAGCTGAATGGGAGAAAGCACCACTGAATCTTCCCTCTCCTGTTTAAACTAATGCTTGAGGAAGACTATTAGTTTGTGAGAAAGCAGCCAACTCCCGTGGTTTCCCACACTGGCGCTGCTGGGGTCACTCAGTGCTGCAGATCTGGTTGGGATCGGATGGAATGTTGTGTGTATGTTGAACTGGGACAGTGTTTGTGCAAGCTCTGTCTTGGGCTGGGTGATAGACCCGGTGCTACACAAGCTTGGAAGGGCAGGGTTGTAAATTATGTTCCTTTTTGGCACAAATTTGAGGTGATTCTGTGAATTTCCACACTAGATAGAGGCTGTGTCATGTGGTAGTCATCTTCTTGGTTCTGTAGTAGGTGCTTCTCAACTAAATTGGAAACTCGGCCTTATCTGACAGTGTGGAACTGTCAGATACCAAAATAGTCTCTGGCACCACTTGCATGGGTTAAGACTTTAAGACTTGGCTTTATACTGGACTGTGGTCTTAGAAAACCTGTAATTCCTCTTTCTCCCACACGCATTGATGCCACTATCAGATTTTATCTTAGCTGTGGCAGAGAGGATTGAGTTGCTACAACATGATCTATTTTGATTACTAAAAACCTTGGCACTGCTAATTTCGTCAGCTAGTACAGTACCAGTGGAGGTTCTGTGTGTTCAAACTGTTCTTGGATTTGTTGGGTTTGGTTTTTTACTTAAGTTCTCCAGATAGTTGCCATGTAAATAGTCCTGAGTTTGGAGAGGATGTAAAGGCCCCGGAGGTGGTGGTGTGGTGGCAGCAGCAGCATGTGGTCTGCATGCTGTGAGCTCAGCTCCTGGTCAAGCCCCCATTTTCCATAGTAGTGCCAACTCTAGGACAAGAACCAATTTGCTGCTGCTGCCCTGGTGCTTAATTTTGGAGTTTTAGGCAGACTTATCCTGGGTTTTGTAGCACAGAAAAATAGCAGAACACATTCACTGCTCTTTTTCACTGATTGCAGGTTGATTCTGGTTTGTTGTCTGAATTTGCCTGAATCACACTATCTGAAAGGGTTTGGCTGTTACGCTTGCTTTTCCTGTGTGTCAGTGGCTGCCCTGGGGGTGCGTGCTGAATTTCAGGACATTTTCCACCTCTGTCTGTACCTCAGAGCACTGGGTGCTGCTGGAGTTGCCGTGTCACATAGTGCCAACCCCAGCAACGCTGCAGCAGGAGCCTCTCCTGGGCCTCTGTTTGTGCCACAGAAAAATGAACCTGCTTCCGTTGGGCTTATGTGTTCTTTTTCAACAACTTTCTTTTTGTGCAAATACTGTGTTTTTCATTAAATTGCTGTGTGGCATTTTCAGAGAGGATCATCAGAACTGGTTTAGGTGTCTCAACCAAACGTGGGTATTTCTTGTTGCTTGTAACAAGTAGCCAGTTCTAATCATAGGAGATTTCAGGTCTTTTTCCTGCCTTTGAAAGACTTGAAGAATGCTTTATTATTTAAGATGGAATTGACTTTAGTTTGAGACCTGTGAACCCTGTTGATCAGTGTGACAGGACCAAAAGTAGGGGCTGCAAAAGCAGCAGCTAATCTTCCTGTACTTGATTTTGCAGAAGTGATTTTCAAGGGCAGCATCTCTTGCAGTGGTGTAGACCCTGAAGCAACTGAAGTTAAAATTTAATTTGCTTTAATACGGGTTTGAGTCCAAATGAACAGTTTAAGGGTGTATTCTGAAGGTCTGAAAAGGGGTTATGGTACATGATGGAAGAGTTAAAGGGATGAAGCCTTGAGGGTCGCATCCTGCTTGGTGGGACAATCCAGTGGGTGGGATGCTGGCCCTACCCTGGCGGTAAAATCCAGGGGAATCAGCCTGAGGTTGAGCATTTCCGGTTTGTGGCTGAAACTAAAACCTCTAGGTTGTTTTTCCTTCTTCTTTTCTTTAAATTATTTTTTAATTAATGTTTTTGTGTAGGGCTGAAGTGAGGTTTCTCCTTCCCCTCATATTTCCATGCATTATTGAATAGCTCTTGCTGTGATACATGGCAAAACGTGCAGCACTGTACAGAGTTGGATGTCGCGCTACTGACGTCCCACCTTTCATCTGCACCAGAGCACTCTTGCCCTGAAATGCCTCGTTTTTCACTCATCCCAGTGGCCGGTGGATACTCAAATGCAGGTTTCAAACAGCCAGCTCAGCACCTTCACGAAGATGATCTAGGAGGCCCCAGCAGCTCACAGTACAAACCTACCTTCCCCTTCCAGACTGGGGAGGGCCAAGCTCGGCCAGCAGCCCCACATCCTGTTGTGCGGCTCAGAGTGCAGAGCGACAGCTGGGCAGGAGGCTGGGAACAATGCGGATAAAGTTGGCTTTCAGCGACGTGACCCTCTCCAGGCTGCGAGCCAGAGGACTATAAATAATTGATAGGAGCAACCACCCTCAGCACACGCTAATGTACAGCGCCGTTCATACGGCGAGCTGAGCTGCATTCCCCATTACATCACCACTGTGCTCAGCCGGGCCTCTCCTATCAGCAAAGTAATTTTACTGCTTTTAAATAATAAATCGTGCCGGGAGTCAAATACTGCTTCGCCCCATTCAAGCCTGCTGGGGTGTGCAGCTACACAAATGAATTTTACATACGGGAAAATGAATTTTGTATCAAGCTAAAGAAATCTTCTTGCAGGAGGAGTTTAGCCCCATGGTCTCCTCCTGTATCGCTGACAGGGTTTAGGATATCAAAGGCGGGCGGGCAGTTCCAGCCAGTGACTTTTGATCTGGCTCCGGTATCTGGAATGGTTTTGAAGCTTGACTTGGGGTCATTGGCTTAAGTTCACGGGTAGTTTCAGGGGTAAAGTTCTCTAGTGTTGCAAGTCAGAAAAATCCCCTTGGCTGCGGCCACTTCCGTGAGTGGAAGCGTGCGAGCGGTGTGCATGAGCTATTCGGTCCCACAGCACGGGAGCTTTCACTTTCAACAGCTGTAGTTTCTGAATGGTGGAAAAACCTTGATGTAACCCGAAACCTAATTTATTTCCACTAAACTTTAGGCAAGTTCTGTAACTTTTGCTTATCCACATATTTGTGCAGAAAATATGCACAAAAGATAGTCTGAGTGTTCCTAGCTCTGAAAACAGGGAGGGGTAGAGATTCTCTCTGCACATGGGGATGCTCTTGGTGGACTCGTATGGCTTTTGATGCTCATTTATGTGGGTCTTCAAGGATTCTGAAAGTATGAATTTAAAATCATACAGTTGCCACGCTAGGAACTTACAAATATCAAAACCCGTCCAGAAATTGGGCAGATTATAGTGCCCCGTTCCCATTAAGTGAGTGGTGAGTAAATTGAGAAACCAAAGGGGAGAGCAGTCAGCTGTTAGCAGGGTCACGATGAGTGAGATTATGGGGAAGCACGGAGCGAGGGCTGGGGGTGCGTGACCAGAGCAGGCTGGCAGCAGCACAACACTAAGGTGAATGATGCTGAGGGTAATGCATCTTTACCTGGTGGGGCATGGTGTGCCATCAGAGGGGCTGTATGTGGTGGAAAGGTGGGCTCAGATGGGTCCTTTTCACAGCCAGCACAGCCTTGTTTATAGGAGAAATAAAACACTAGAATGGTATTGTAGGAGATGGCTTGATTTGTTGAAAGAAGATAAGGAACAGATTTTGGTAAAGGGTATATAATTCAAGGTAAGATCAGAACCATGTTTTCATGTTATGGGGCCCTGGCAGCAGGGGCTTGCATCTGGCTGTGGAATTTCTGTGATCCTTCACAGAAAATCCTCTGCTCAGCAGAGTATGGAGTGGATGGTTGGAACCCTCCGAAGAGACGTCTGTCCTCTGTGTGAATCTTAAAGTCTCAACATTTGTGCTGGGTTACTATGAAAAGGGTGGTTTTCATACCTTCTGGAGCAAGACTTAAAGAACTTATTATTGTTATTATTTCCAGCCCAGGAAGTGAGCAGTGTCGCAGAGCTCCATAAGAAAGCGTAAGCTGCTTAGGGAGGATTAAAATGACTGCCCATTTAGCCGTGCAATTAGGTGGGGAGATGCTGTGATAAATCATGAGTAACTAGCTTACCTGTCCTGTGATGTTGTTTATCTCCCGGTATGTGTGCACCAGTTTCCAGAGGATGTTTGAGCATTTGCTTTTAAAGGCATAGGTCCGTGAAAAGAGGCTGAATGTGCAGTTTGCAGAGGCTCCTTACGTCCTCTTGAACATCAGGTTTGCCCTGCAGGTAGACCAGAAGCATCCAGGTGTGTGTCACTGAATGGGGCATCAGCAGCCATGGCTCCTGTTGGGGACCAGGTGTCTTTCCCAAGGGGTCCTGGGCTCCTCTGGTGTGAGGATGCTGGCACCAGCCTGTCTGCCAGTCTTGTCCTACTGATGCCATGAGAGCAAACACAGCACCCGCATGCTGCCTTGCAGTGAGAGCTAGCGGGAGGCAGGAGAGGCCTTATGATGTTTTCCAACACGTGCTTCTGGCAGGATCTGGTCATCATCAGACAAAAGTCTTCAGATGATGAGGTGGTGCTGGTTCTCTCCAGCTGTAGAGCAGCGTGTCTGCATCCTTGGAGAGGTCTGAGGTGTTACTGGCTTGGATATTCAAATGTTCTGAACACAGAAAAGCTTTCACAGGGCAGTAAGTTTAAAATATTTTGCATATTACTGTTTGTTGGTCCTAACAGACATTTGGGCTCCACAGTGATCTGAATACTGTCCCTCTGCAGTTGGTTGGTCCGTGCTAATGCAGCTGTTGGTCCTTCCAGGGCAACACTGCTGCAGGGCCCTCCTGAGTCTCTAGGTCCAACAAGTCAATGGTGCTGAGTTTGCTTCTTCCCATCCCCAGAACTCTGCCTTAACTTTCCCTGGCTCAGCAGCATCTCCATCACCTCACCGATGTACAGCTCAGCAAATGCATTCAAAGTGCTTTCAGACTGTGGCTAGCTCCACTTGGGACCATGGCTGACCAGAGATGTGATGCATGCGTGGGAAACCAGCTCAGCCCATCCCTGCAAGGTTTGCTTCAGCCTCTTTCCTAATACTGTGCTGTTGGAATCAATAATTTTCTTGGGTGATGGTGACAGGTCACGTTGTGGCCAGACAGTAGCCAGGCCCCACCATGCTCTACCCAGGCGATGGAGTTTCTTATGCCAAAATCTAGAATTTTAGGACCTCCCCAAAGATTTGACTCAGCAAGCTCTGAGGAACACAAACTGTAACAAACTATGGAGAGGGATATCAGAGAATCCAAAATAGGTGACAAAGATGTTCAGCAGACTTTGTTGAGGATGAAGTGCCAGCCTGAGCCCCTGCTTGGGCACTTGGAAGAAAGGCAGAAGGTAGGAGAGAGAAGCTGCTGTATTTCCATGCATGGGACACTCATTGGCTGGGTCCGGTGTGGGTTGATCCTGTCGGCACGGTGCCTTTAACCCTCAGAAACATTATCCTTTGCTCGGCATCTCACAGCTCCAAGCACTTGGGAAAGGAGCTTTGCTATTCTTAGCATCCTGGCAGAAGTGCTGCCGCTCCAGCGAGAGACGCACACGGGAGCCTTTGATAAAAGCAGGGAGTAACCATGGCAGTGTCACTGCAACTGGTAACCATGGATTACAGAAATTAAAGGCATAAAGCAAATAGCTGGATTATCGTTAGTGTGGTGGGTTTGTAGCTAACAGAAGGCACTACCCAACTTCAGATTTAGGTGAGAGTCTGTAAATTACCTGTCGTTAAAAAATAATGCTAATTAAATTCAGATGCAGTAACGATTAACACTGCTGATCGCAATTCTCTGAATTTCCTTGCAACTCTTAATTGACAGAGGAAAAAATACCCAACCCTGTACTGAAGAGAGGAGGGAGATTTTCTTGCTCTGGCTCAGCACTGCATCCTTCTTCTGATGGCAGCTGTCAAGTTTGTGTTTCCCGTTTCCTGAGCCTTATTGTTTTTTATTTTTAACACAGGGCACTTCACAAATAAGAGGAGTTTGATCTGCTGGTCCCTTTGCAGGCAAGCGGGCCAGGCCAGCATGCACAGAGCTGCACCCGAGGGCCCTCACCAACTGCTCAACACATGATGAGCGCTGGCACAAAGCCCTCCTGGCACCCCAAACCTCTCCAGCACCTTCCTGGCCCCAGTGTAGAAGGCACTCTGATTCTCTTCTCTCAGTCGTCTGGGGTGGAAGGAGCCGGGTGGCTCTGTGCTGCAGGAGCAGCGTTATTTGTGTCCGCTTAGCATGCAGGCCGTGTCCTTCACACAGCAAATTCCGCTTTCAAGTTCAGCGGGTGCTAAGACTCTGCGTAAGTGGGCCTGCTAAAGATATTTTTTGACATTTGAAAATCCTATTAGGCCCATTTCTCCCCTCTCCTCTCTCTCCCTTACAGTGTGCCAGTTTAACATGGAAGCACTGCAGAGGTTTCTTTAGCTGGACGGGTCACATCCTACACAACAGACCTCAGAAATATGGGTCACGGCAAAGGGAGCAAAACAAAAAGTATATTGTCCTCATGTCTTATGCTGATGGCTGATTGAGGGACTCCCTAAACGGACAGTTTAGGAGCTTAATGAGGTACCAAACATGAGGTAATTCAGAATACGCCCCTTTCACACTGTCTGTTTGCCAGCGGGGCCTTCCAGACACGGGCTCCTTCTGCGTGTTCTGCTTTAACTCTTCTTTATCGAGGGCAGAGGCCTGGCAGCGTGTCCTCAAAGTGGCATTTGCCATGGTTTGTGTTCACAGATCCTGCATGAGTCAGTGATGAAGCTCATGAGTGCATTGTTTATTTTCCTATTTTCAAATAATTATCCTAAGTTGAGGTTATTACTCATTGGCTTTGAGCATGGGGTTGTGGGTTGGCACCAGCTCTGCTTTAGCTGTACTTGATGCTCTATGGGGTTATCTGCAGATTTTTCTCCAGGCTTTGTAAAATTTAATTTGAAGAAGGATTCCTATTAAATCCTCATTTCTGGGAGATTTCGGAGCTGAGAGTAGCCTGCAGTGGGACAAGCACCAGTTGTGCTGGTAGGTGTGTAATTACACAGGTTTTGGGGAGTGGGGATGCAAACAAGTTTGCATACATTGAATTACAGGCGGTGTTTTAATAGTATGGTTTTTAGGTCTTGGCTTGAATCCAGAATTTTTTCGTGCTATTATCCTCTATTTACAGCTTTCAGAAATCAGCTGATGTCACTGCACATATGTTTAGAGCCGTTGCTAAGGTGATTAGCTCCAGAATTCAACGCCTACGCAGTCCTGATGAAAGGCTGAGAAACTGCTCGGCAGCGTCTGTTCAGAGCAGTGCATTGTCGGTTGGAACTATTAAGAGCCATAAAACAATATTACCCAATTTTGGGGTAAATATGTTGGCCTTGACTGATAATCAAGCATCAGGTTTTACAGGAACTCGGGCTTTACCTGGCATGCTTAACTAAGTCTGAGAACACTTCTGTTCACTGAGGAAAGATTTAAAATTACCCAGTGCCTAATTTCCAGGAGCCTTTGCAGTGTTAGTGCATCCAGGGTCTGCTCTACCTGCTGCCTTGGGAGGCAGAAGATGGCAGGGTCTCTTAGCGGTGTAATGCTTGTCCCATCACTCAGTAAAACGCACCAGGCATGTACAGTGGAGCTCTACTTGCCCAGTTTCCCATTCAGTGGTCAGCTGCTGACATTAAACCAGGAATTGTCTCGAGACAGCTGTAGTCACTGGGACACGCAAGACCATGTGTCTTGCTGCTTCCTTCTTGGCTAAATAGAACCCCCCTCAAGAGGACATGGCTGCCCACCACCATGATTTCCATGTTTTCTGTTTCGTGCATCTGGCGTGTGAGGAGCAGTGTGCTCCAAGTACAAATCCCCACCTCCAGTGGGAGTCTGTCCTCTTTGATAGAAACTAAAGCCATTTCCCTTCCTCTCCCCTTGTAGAGAATGGTATTAAGTTGCCTTTACCAGCAGGGCTGGGATTCTGTTACCTGCCGGGCTCCTGCTTTCAATGCAGCAGAAGAATGGCCTGTATTCATGGTGGAGAGGCCAGGAAGTAGAAGCAAGTTGCCCACAGCCTGCACCAAGAATTGGCTCCCAGATTACATTGTAAGAGACTTAGAGGCAAAAACTGGTTTTGAGTTTCAGTAGGTGCGTGAAATGTGTATAAAATAACTTCTTTTAGTCTGAGGTACTTTAGTGTATTTTTTTTAAATCTTTTTTAAATTACCATTGAAACTCTGAAAAGCTGAGGATACGCTTCTGTATTTGATTTCCCCAGTCATCCAGTGCACACTAAGTATCTCAGATGACGACAAACATTTTCTTCCCTGGGAGCTCACTGTTCTCCCGCTGCTTTTTCTTTTTTTTTTTTTTTTTTTTTTTGTTCTTTCCCTTTTTTTTTTAAAGGATCCTGGGTAAGGCTTGACCTAGTTTGGCTGCCATCGCACAGTGAAGCAGCGCAGACACTCACCTAACACAGCTACCTAGATTTTTGTTCTGCATGCTGTGCAAAAATAGCCATGCACAGCAAACAGCCGTCTGTGAGTAACAGAGCAGCATGCAGCTTGGCGAGGACCGGGGCTGAAGAGTCAGTTTTGCTTATTTCCTTCCCTGGTCTCTGCACTGGAGCTTTTTCTACATGCAGAACAAGGTTGGCCTTGGTTGGTGGGAGCAGAGATGTTTGTCTACTGACACATAAAACTTGCTTACAGGTCCTGTACCCCTCTGAAATGAGGAGGTTTGGCTGATGGAGCTGGTGTGCTGGCACCACCCAGAGATGCACATACATTGTAGATGACTGGCTGTGAGAGAAACACTTGGGTCAGGGGTGTGCAAAGGCACTTGCTCCTTCTGTTTTCCACAGAACCATCTATAGTCCATTCCCAAGGTACCCAATCCACTTCATGAACAGCTCAGTACCGCTGAATGTACGTTTTCCTCCTTCTTAAATGTTCCTGTCACTTCTGGAAGAGCCTTCTCTTTCAAGAAGTTTTTCTCATTCAATAAATGTTTTAGATGAAGTAGTTGGTCCTGGTCTTGCAGTGTGGATTCCCACGCAGTATCTGTATTGACCTCCTCTGAGGTTTCCAGTGGAAAAGGAAAGCAAGTAAGTTGAAGCAGTGCACCATTTCTGCTCCTGAACTGCTTTTGGGCCTCTTCGCTCTGCCGCCTCCTCCTCCAATTTCCCTGTCCAGGGCTACAAAGATGTTCCCAGGGCTTGGGGAGGGTGAATAGAAGTTGCATAACCCAACTCCCACTCCATGGGGCCACAGGCCTGGAACAAAACCCAGATTATGGCCTTTCTGTGCAGAGCCGAAGGGGCCAGGGGTGGGTGGGGGACATTGATATGCAGATGCTGTGTGTCGGGCACCAGGGCAGCATTGTTTGGAAATGTCCACACATAGAGTTTGAGAAGGGAGAAGTGAAATGCTCTGTGCTGCTGTGATGTTGAAATTTTCTAATACAACTGTATTTCCCGGAGGCCTCAACTACTGAACTGCACTTGCTTGTATAAAAGTTTTCATGCTTCCCCAACTGCCTATATTTCTAGGATTCGTTTCTAGAGGGGGGGTTTTTTTTGTGGCTGGGCTCTCCTTGGGTAAGAATGATGTTAAAAATTTGATATCTGGGTAACTGTCCTCCTGTCCCAGGGCCAAGGTAATGGGCAGAAAAGCAGCAGGAGGACCAGTTGTTACCCAACACCTTTTAAACAAGATGCTTGTGCTTCTCTCAAGCAGCACAGCACAGCTCCTTCTGCATCCCTCTTAGCTTCTCCCTGGGGCTTCCAAAGGGGCTGCCTGCATGGAGCAGCTTGGTTGAGAATCTGTTTATGACCCACTGGTCCCTTAACACTGCAGAATGTGGAGGTGGGCCCTTTATTGCATTGTAGCATAGGACTGTCAGCATGTGTACAGTACACCACAGGAGAACGCTTTCTACACCAGAGCTTAATGTGAGTTGCAGGAGCCTGAGCCCATCTTCCAACTCACCAGAGGAAATAACACTCCACACCAAAAGGAAAGTTGGTGTGCTTGGTCCACAGAGTTACTTCTTGGGAGTTTGATGCTTTGATGTTCTTGATGAGGCTCCATATAATTAGAAAAGAACTTTTTTTAAAGAAAAAATGCACTATGTTATTGTGTGAGTAGCTGACTTGCCTCCTGCTCCACTTAGTGTTGCCCATACAATTATATTGGAGCATGTTGTGCTTTGTTCCTGTAGCAGTCTCAGGCTCAGCGATAAGCTGAGGGGTAAAAGAAGCAGTGAGAGTCTGGGAGGTGGATGGGGAAGAGTCCCAGGTACACATGATGTGTGAATTAACCTCTCAGTTCCCTGGGAAAAGGAAACTGCAGCTTGGGCGGTAGGTTACAAACACAGAATCAAGTAGGTTTGAAAACCTGGGAGGTGAATTCTGTGGGCTGGCATCTGGAGCAAGGGGTCAGGACGACGGAAGTGCTGTCCTGTCCCTTTAGTTAGGTTGCGCTGCCAGAGCAGCTCCCAGAGTTGCTGCCTCCTCGCTCATCTGGCTGCCAGGGTTTACAGCCACTGCATGGACACTACAGTGGCTGTTGATCCATGAAGGCTAAAGAAGCAACGAACAGCTGAGATGTTATCTTAGGAGTTTTAGGATTGTATCTGAAATAGACGTGCAAACCAACTCATAACTTCAGACTCTATAATAAACTCACTTCTCCGTTGGGGCATTTACTACCCTCCACAGCTCCCTGTCCCCTGGTGTGGAACTTTCATGCTGTGGGTGCACGTGGGGCTGACATGTGCACAGGGTGCGTAGCCACACACCTTCCTCAAGATCTGAGACTTTATTCTGGGAATCCAAATGTAGTTCCATGTGATCGAGTGCTCACGGAGAGATCAAGTAATCCATTCCTGGGACAAGTCCAGGGCTTAAAATTCTTAATAGCGTTGTCCCCAAACTGAGCAGCATGTACTGTGCCGAGTATGTTTTGGGAGTCAAGGTCTTTGCTTCTGATGGTTTAATTTGGACAATGAGTATCAGTTAATAGTAGCATTTTATTACATTCGTTTCACTCTTACTTTTCAAAGAATTCTTCTGATGCATTCAGGCTCCTGCCCTTTGGATGCTAATGGGCTTCTGCAGAGATTTTGTTTTTGTCATTGGTAGCACCAGAGCTCCCATTTGCAGGCGCTCGCTGTGAAGAATGCCTTGCCCTGAGACAATGGCCCCATTCAGGACTCTGATACAATGGGGGTGGACCAGTCCGAATGTCAATTAGTATGCAAAGCCTCAGCCTAATCGATGCGCTTTGCTGCTGTCTGAGCACTGCTACCTACCCTCCCGCAAAGTGCTGACTTGTTCCTTGTTCACCACCAGACTCTCCCGCATGTTTCAGTGCCAAAACAAATGTGTTCCTGAACCAGACTGTAGAAAGCAAGAAGAAAATTCCCAGTTCACATCTTAGCAAAAGTCGTGGTAGATGGAAAGCACATCTGTGCAGTGTCCACAGATGTTAATTATTGCCCGTCCTTTTTGAAGTAAAAGCCATTACAGATGAGGGTTGGTCCTTGCCTGCTCGGTCAGTGTGGACTGCTGAGGCAGGGGGACAGTGCAGGTCTGACCAGTGGGGAGAGCAGAAGGGGTTGTTCTGAGTTGGCCACTGTGGCACCACATGGTCTGCGAGCTTGTTTCTCAGCAGCTGCAGTTGAGCATTATCCTGCAGCAGTCTGTGTGTGTCTCTATGATGCTGACCCCTTGCAAATGTCTTAGCTGCCATACAGCAAATGTTTGATGGAGTGATGTCTTCTCTAAGCTTGAAATCAAGAGTGACTTCGAAATGTGTTTCTGGCACTGTGGTTGTACAATTGAGCGCATAAGAAAATAAGGAGCTGTTCGGACTGACTTGCATGAATCCAGCAGGCTGAAACATCAGCTTTCCCAGTCTGCAACCAACAGCCACTGAACCTGAGCAGGGGAAGGCTTAGGGGAGGATGTGCGGCTGTTTGGTAGCTGTGGTTGAGCAGAAGGAATCAACTCCTGGTCCAGAGGAGATCAGGATCCCTCAGCATCGACATGTTGTTTTCTGCATGGTGTTCTCATTGCAGCAGGCCAGCTCACAGCCTGTGTAACAGGTCCTGCTGTTCAACTGCAGCCAGGCCTGCGGACGGTGCTTCAGCTGTGTTTGTGTGTTGCTGTAGTAGGACCAGGCTGCATAGTAGAGGAATTTGCAGAAGCTTGTACCAGAGGAGCTGTGAGTCTGTGCATGAAGTAAGCTTAAAATCTCACCGTTTATAGCAGGGCAGGTGCATGGGAACCACATGGAGCAGCTCTGGGCTTGTGGGATGTGGAACCAGTGGCACTGTGTGGAATCAGCTCTCCAGGTTCTGTGTTGGAAGCAGCTCTCAAGCAGCATGGCTGTGCCCCAGCTCCCAACCCTGACTGGGCTCTTCTCTGCACCCTTGGGTAGTCTCATCATAGATTATCTGGCCCAGAAAAGGAGGGAGATTGCAGGAATGACCCAGTGGTGCCAGGGCATTTGTTAGAAAGGGTGATGTGAAGGACGGAGAGGTACTATTACTTGCAAATAAACCCTGAGATGAGGATATGCAGTTTGTCCCTACACACTCTGGTTGGTACCTAAGTAAACAATTCTACTTTGTGTAGCAAAAGCCATTTTTAATCTCTCTCAATCTCAGTCACGAGGCCTTGAGCTGAAAGGATTTATAGAGACCAAAATGAATCGCACCCGTCCCCTTCGGCCACCAAGTGATGAGGTCCTGGAATAACTGAATCGTGTGACTTGAAGTGCTCAGGAAGGGTCTGAACTGGTGTGAGCCCTGTGGCTGGAGCAGCAGGCTCCAGAGGTCCATCTCCGGTGGCTCCCAGGACAGAGCAGCAGCCAGCAGTGTAGTGCCTGGATGGGTTTGTTAGCGAGAGGCATTGCAGCCAGTTGTAGCTGATGCCTGGCCTTTAAGGAGTCTTGACACTCTTGTTGTTTTCTGTGAAGGCTTGTTTGACCCCTGTCAAGTGACAGATTAGCTGGGCAGTGTGGGCTGAAGACCTAGCCCTTGAGTCTGACCACATTGAGCCACCTTTCTAGGAGCATGAGAGTCTGTCAGAGCTGCACCAAGGGGTTGCTGGCACGGGCCATCACCATCCAGCTGCCAAGAAAAACAAGTCCAGGAGCTGGCACGACTCGGAGGAACTCTACTGCAGAGGGATTTTCAACCCAGGCAGGCTCTGTGATTCAGCGCAGGGCATGGCCCCAAAAATGATTGCGATTGATGGAACCAAATGGTAAGTGGCTGGGGAAGCAAAGACTGCTTCACCCAGTGGTTCTGACAGAAATGGCCAGTGCCTGCTGCAGCACGGGGCTGAGTCCATCAGAGATGGGCCATTTCGGTCACCCAAATGTCTATTGATCCAGTGTTAATTCAGGACATGGTTTAGGGAACTGCTGCTGGATATTAGTGACTGCAAATCAGGCAGCTGCCTCTCACTGCTGCCCACTGCACTGTGGTGTACACGTGGCCTGTCACGGGGAACCACATAAATTCCTCGATTTACTTGTTTGTGAGGCATTGCCCTGGAATAGCTGATGGAAAGCAGGGAGAAGCCATAGCAGTGTTTTAAAAAAAAACTGTGTAACCCACTGTCATTGGAAAGCAGATAAGAAAGTGGGATAGGAAGGCATTAGAAGGGCTGAAAAGCATATTGAGAACTTGTGTTGCTGCAGTAATTGATAGTCATGGTGAGGTCTGTGGGCAGGGGCTGTAGTCAGCGTGCAGAGCAGGAGACACTAGGCTGGAGAGGTTTAAAGGAGGTGAGTGAGAGATGGCTTGAATCACATCTTTGTCTTGAAGGAATGAGAAAGTTTGCTACATGTTGTGGTCCTGTTTGTAACCTGTGTGTAATGGCCCACTCATGCCATCTCCACTAAGATTAGTTTTTAAAAGTTTTTAAGGTTTCTTAATGGATGTGGAGGTACAGAGCAGCCATCAGAGACAAAGAAAATGTGACAATGCTTCTTGGTTCCTTTTTTGTCCCTTTTATTGCAATGGAGAATTTAGCACTGAAAAGAAGAAAGCAAAGCTAGTGCAACTCAGGATCAGAACATTTCAGAGTAGCAAGGAGTTGTGGGTTTGCTACAACAAATGCATAATGATAAAACATTGCTGAGTGAATTGCCTATCCAGGGACTGCATGCTTCTCTCCTGAATTCTGGGGAAGGAGCTATGTTTCAGAGCATATTGTGGGATAACTGTCCTTAGAGTTGTCCTTCTGCTTGTCTCTGGGACTTTGTGGAGGTGCTTCTGTTGCTCTTGTTGCACAGAAGGTGGTTTGGGGGAACACTAGTTGACCAACTTCTCTGTGTGCTGCTAGACAGGCTGTGGGAGCTGCCTAGCTCCATTACATTGGTCTGAGATGCTGAGAGCGCTCCTACCTGCAGTGATGGGGAAGACACAGACTTTACCCATACGGTACTGAAGTGTTAACGTTTTCCCTAGAATTTTAAGTAAATGGCTTCATCTGCGGGCTGGGCTGTGACTCACACTCTTAGGCACATTTACCTTGCACTGAAATGAGGACAGAACTCAGCCTAGGATGTGAGTCAAGTGCTACAGATGTGAAAGAGTAAAAATGGGAGATTAAAAACCAGCTGGGTGATGTGCCCTGAGCCAGCAACTCCCATCCCTCCAGCATGGTTGTGGGAAGACATGGGAGGTGGGAGAGCCTGCTCTCAGCTCCTGCATGCACTTATAGACGAGTTACCATGATCCATTGGAAACAAGGACTTCCTAATATAAGGAACTCAGAAATTCCACCTTCTTCATGCCGTAAGGGTCTTACCTCTGCACTCTGTGGTATGTTTAGTGAAATGGAAGAGGTTGTGGATAATCTTTGATCCCACATTGAGTTAGACTATGGAAAACTCTTCTGCTGAGGTACAGAAAAAAGCAAGCTGGGTTAAACAGCACGTTAAAGCTGTTCCTATAAAACATTTGGCCTCTCCTAGGTGCAGCGGGTGGGGAGGTGCAAAGTAGTAATGGGAGATCTGTTTTGGGCAGTCTGAGGAGGAGAAAGAAGAAAATAAAGCACAAACCCAGACACTAGTGCCAAAGGAATGGGTGATTTGCCTTTGAATCCCAGCACGTCTACAGTGAAAATAGGTTGTGACACTGCATGGGTCATACAGACACAGACATAGCTTGGAAATGGAGGAGGGCATGAAAACACCTTTGAACTTGGTCTCTACCTATAGAAATGGGCAGTCGTATGACAGGAATGGAGCACGTGTGTCCCGTATAAATGGAGCTTACGGTGGATGCACTGCTTCTCCTGTCTTCTTGTGGGGTAGGAGGAGGAAGAGGAAGGTTGGGGAAGTCTTTGAAGGTCCCTGTGCTCCTGAGTTGAAGGTAATCTGACTTGCAGAGCAGCACATCAAGCCCGTTAGCCAAGAGAAGAACATGAAAGAGTTTCAGCGTGGATCTGTTTGTATCAATATCCTCAGAAACAGCGAGTAAAGAGCTTTTGGAGCCGCTGGGGAGTTCATTTCAAGTATCATAGGTACTGCAGCCTTCCCTTCTAAAAATAAGACAAGGGGAGGGAGAACCCAAGCATACGGACTGATGTGCTGTGCTCTGTTCAGCTGCCCCTCCAGCACTCCCAGGGCAGGGGCAGCCTGTCTTTTGGTTTTGGCTGCAGGGTGTATCTGCGCCCCCTGGGCTGGGCTGCTCCATCCTTAGGCTGTGTCTGCAGGGAGCAGGTTTGTACAGGAACCACATCCAGACTGGGTGCTGACTAATTCACATCGAAGCCCGGTGCGTGCGTGCAGGCGCTTGGAGCTGATGCCAGATACTGGAGTTTGAAACACAGCAACGTTGGCTACCTTGAAAAACATCTCTGCTTGTTACCGTGAGGTCCCTTATAAAGCAACACTCACGCAACGGTCTTTTTAAAGTGAAAATTGAGCTGCAGCACCACCAGTGCATCCTGAAATCCCTGACAACTGCCTTGTAAAATAATCTGAAACCCTTGACAGTGCCTCTTAATAGCTTACTAATAATGCTTTAAGATTTGCTGGAGCTCTGCCACAGCCCTGCTGGAGGTTCATTGTGGTCTGCTGTGCTCTCCACCAAGCTGAGATCCCTTCAGCTTTCCATCATAAAGCTAAATCTTCTCTAAATTAGGCACCTTGAAAGGTGTTTTCCAAGTGCCTTGTTGTTGGGAGGCAGCTGGAGTGGCCAGGGAGGGATCTCCCGAGTTCCTGGCAAGGGCTCAGTGTTAAAAGTTTGTCCTGTGGTGGTAGAGCTGTGGGGTCCTTATCAGCTCAAGCCATTTTGTCATGGGTCGCATAAGAGCTGCTATGATTTCTAAGAATGAAGATAATTGTATGAATTCCACAAGCAAGAATTCCAGCTCCATAAAGATACATTTTGCTGTGATGTGGGGTTTGCGCCTGTCAGTGTGGGGAAGGGGTCCATGTAATCCAGACCTACAGCTCTGGGTTAAATTGTTGTATGCTGCAGGATATTAAATCTCAGGTTTTGCTCTCTGGTGCCTGTGGGGGTTGTATTACTGGTCCAGACCAGCATGTTTTTAATCTAAAGTAAAATAGCAGCTAGAATGCTCAGTGCATACCTGGGCTTTAGTCATCACCAAAGAAGGTTTCGTGTAGGATCCTGACAGCTCTACCCAAGGGGTGGGTGTCTTCAGAGCCTTGGGAAAGGAGGGGAAGAGACGTCAAAGCAAAAGCAAATGGAAGCGAAGAGCTTTGCTGGGGAAATATTTGAGTGGTCAGTTTTACTTGGAAAACATTTGGGAGAATGTGTAGGTTCAGCCAAACAGATGAAGAATCCTTGGGCTAAAAAGGGAACAAAATGCAGCAAAAGGCTGGATTTTGTATTTAAAGAAGCCATGACGTACTGTGAGCTCTAGCGAGCAGGCGAGTGCTGGGCTCTCCTCTCTGGCCAGTCCTCCCATTCCCCTGGGGTTAACTTACACCATGTTAATAATTACTAGAATGTACTTTCAGACAGGTTATTTGTTTTCCCTCCTCATGATGTGCAAGAGTGGATAATGAAATTAATTTGCACACTTTGTGAGTTTGCAAAGCGGCTTCAGCCACGTTGCCACGATACTGCTCGGGTGCCAGCGGCTCCCAGGACCGCTGTTTGCACAGCCGGGGCAGCGGGTGCTGGCGTGGGTAAATAGAACTCCAAAGGGACATGAGACCTACCCAGCCATGAGAAATGCTCTGGCCAAAGCCAGCCCAGAGCATACTAGCTGTAAAACCCCTTTCCTAGAGCATTTAACTCTGCTCATGCCTATCAGGTAAACAGCCAAATGAAGGCTGAAAATTCCTGAGTTAGTCCTGCAGACTGTGGAGCTCAGAGTGTTGCTCAAGCAGCCAGGGAGCTGCTTCTGAATTAGTCTTATACCTCTGTGTTTTAGGAATGAGTTCCATGCCCTCCAACTTGAGATCTGGGGTACACAAACCACAGTTTTGTCTGGGAGCACTGGGCATTGGAAGCTGGTGAGCTGCTGGTTTGCAGAAGGCTCTGGGGAGGTGGCAGGGCTGTACTGGATGGAAACTCCAGGTCTTGGTGTTTTACATCTCCCTCACCATACTGCTTGGCTGGGGCGAAATGCAGTTTGGAAGTGTAGACCCAGTCAGGACATTTTCTGTGCCCTAATTCACTGCATAGGTATGTTTGGTGAAGGAGTGAGCCAGGAGTCCAAAGCACTAAGACTGACAATGCAGGGCATTCCTGGCATGGGTGGCAGTGGACTTAGGATGGCCATGTGCCTGGCTGGGTGCCACTGCCCAGCCTGAGTTTGTGCCCCAGCTTAGCCCTCGGATCACAGAGGCAGGAACTGGCTGTGCCCACCTCTTGGGGCTGTCGTTCAGGGGGTCTGATGCTTGGTGCAGAGTTACTGGGAGCATCAAAAAATTCTTCTTTGCTGCGATGTGATGAGAGCTTGTGTGCTATCTGCCAGGTGCCAGCCGTGTCAGCCTGTCCTGCACAGGCCTGGAGAGCCAGGTATAAATAGCATTGCCACGACTGTGCCATTCGGACCTGTATCCTCACAATTTATGCCCCAAGGCTCCATTCCTCTGTGGGTCCCTCAGTGTGTTATTTTGTTCCGTCTACAGGCTGGCTTTGGGCTGTTCTTGGGGCACAGGCTGCCTTTCATTTGTGGCTTCTGTTTTTCTTCCCTGGGCTGGATAAGTCAGGTCCTGATCCCTCCGTGTTCCAGACTCTGCTATCGAGTGAACACCATGTTGTCAGGTTGGGCTTCCCAGCCCAGGGTAGGCGTGCAAAGCCAGCTCAGCTCGCAGCTGGAAGACAGACCTTTATTTTTTAAGGAAGACAGGGAGACAGCAGAGAACCTGTTCTTCTACATCACCACCACCCCCCCATGTATGTTTTGTCTGAGTGTTGCCCGGGTGAGCTAGGGAGAGGAGGTGCCATGGGACGGGGACATCTGCGGAGCCTCGGGCTTCCCAGCACCACACGTGTCTAGTCAGCTGTTGAGACACTGCTCCAGAGATCCCAAACTTGGCTCAGGTTTTAGTGGGTGTTTAAGTGGTAGCTTCGTAACAGATTGTTTTACAAGAGGCCTCGTGTCTGTGTAAGTCAGACCCAAAGTCAGGAAGGAATCCCAAGTTTTTGTGAAGGATGACGGCCTGACAGAAATTATCTGTTAAAGAAGTGCAATTTCTCTAGGTTTCCATCACTACTGCTCTGGTGACATATTCCACAGTAGCTTTGCAGTGAAAATTGGATTTCCCCTACACAAGAAGTCTTCTCATTTTGGTAAATGCTCTCCTATGTTTTTATGTGCAGTACAGCACCTTGAAATCCTCTGCGGTTTGAAGGATAAGGATCTGGGCAAAGAAGGGCAAGCTGCAGATTTCATAGGCTCACAGAATCAGGTTTGCAGAGAATTAACCTTGATTTGGCTCTTGGCAAAGCAGCAGCAGGGTTGTCATGCCCAAACCTTTTCTGCCGTCCCTGGGAAGGGGATGGCCATTTCGTTCTGACGTGTTTATGACCAGGGGTCCCTGGCAATGAGCTGAGCCAAGCGTGAGCCTCCTGCCACTGGCACAGCCATGGGCAGGGACCCTGCAGGCACTCATGGCAGCAGAGGCACCACTTGCTGGACCAGGAACTGGAAAACCAGACGGGGAATTTGGCTTCTGAAAGAAGATGAGCAGAAGTGACGAAGATAGTGGGCAAGGTGCATCTCTCCATATGCCTGGCAGCCGGCAGTGGAGGGCATGTGGTTCACTTGGAGAAGCTCTCCCTTCATTTTGTTCTGTGTTGGCTGCAACACATGTTGCCCCGCAGAAGCCACAGCAAGAATTTTTCCTATCCTATAGCTCATTAAATTGCAGCGTGGCAGTGGGCTGTCGTCAGCAGATGCATTGCTCCAGTCGGAGCTCCACTCCCAGCACGGGCTGAAATAATCTGGGAAATCCATTGCTGTTATCAGCACACTGAGGCTCAGGGAGCTGCGATGTCTTTTTAAGTAGTATGAGAATTCTGCTGATGGTTTTACTGGGAGGAAGCGTCAGCAGTTCCAAACTGTGTTTTGCCGGCTCAGAGAGCAGCACCATGTGTGTGGCTGCCCTGCAGCCCAGGGATCTGCACAGCAGACCATCCGCTCTCCTTCCCTCTCTGGCTTTGAACTCGGCCGACGCCATCCCGTTCCACAGCCCAGTTGGTGCCCGGCATTGGCTTGGAGCCGGGCTTGCTCCGCGATGCTTGGGGTGTGCATGGAAAGGTTTTCCCTGGCAGAAAACCGAAACTTTACGTGGCCTAGACTTTTTTTTTAACCTCCCCCTTCTCCGCCAAGTTACTTCCGTGCTCACAGACTTCCCAGTTTAATGTGAGTTTAATGTTTTCCATATCTTGAGGGAGAACGTCACATGGTGTTTTGCCGGGATAACAGCGGGTTTGCAGCTTTGCTGCATTGTCCCGTGCTGGGTTTTGGCGGCATGATGGTGGATTTGGCTGCTGCGCCTCGTGGTGGATGGTGACGCCTGCAAATGCTGAAGGTGGGAGGTCTGTCTGCCTGTGGCCCCACGCTTGTGACTACAGAAGTAATCTCCTTTGGAGCTTTAGATGTCTTGAGTGCTGCTAGGGTGTGCATCTCCTGTCATGGTGTTCAGGGAGTAGGAGGCTGGTTTTGTAGAGCCTGCAGTCAGGATGGAACTCTAGGTCAGGTGCATTGTCCTTGCAGTGTGCTTCCAGTTTTGGAGGGTGCATAAAACTTTTTGAGTGCGTGTGTTGATGGAAGATTTTGGAGGCTTATGTGGCATTTTTAATGCGAGACCTGCATGACTGAAGTCTTCTGGTTAGTCTGGGAGATCAGAGCATCTAAGCTTTTGCTGCCTCCTCTTCTCTGCTGGATGATACTTTGTTCTGGGTTATTCTGGTTTTGTGTTGTTTTTAGCTGCCCATCTCCATTCAGTTCTTGCCCTGTCATTTAAAAGCTGCCAGTTGTACAGCGAACAAGCACCAGATTTGCTGCACTGTTATATATATGGATACAACATCAGCCTTCAACCAACTGGCCTCAGCTGAAAAGGAGAAAGATGCAGATAGCCAAAGCGAAACTCCTGGGTTTGCAGACCACAAAGAAGAGTAAATCAGTAAAGTTCTTTGTTTGCTTTTCCCCCAAAACCTGATGCCTTCAGGGTTCATGCCTGGAAAGTGGTGATGTGTGAGGTTTGTTCTGTCCTTGCTCCTAAACTCACCAAAATATCCATGAGCTTCCCACGCTTGGAGGAAGCTTTGGGTGTTTGCAGTGGGCACGAGGATGCTGAGGCGGGGAGAAGGAAACAGGAAAGAATTGTGCAAGAACTGGGAGGAAGACAAATGTTTTGCTGAGATTACCGTGGCCTTTCATGCTTGCAGCTGGGAGAAGATGTTACTTGGTTGTTGCGACATCATGGACTGAGCACGAGTTTAAACACAGACATCCCAAAGTGTTTGTTCCAACCCACTAGGGCTCAAACACAGCTTTCTTTCGGGTGTAGCTGGCGTCCACAGAGCCTGCACTGCATGAGGCTGCTCACAGCAGACCTCTAGGCCAAAGGTGGTCTTAATGTGAGACTTTGTTCCAGTGGCCATGGCTCCTTTTGCAAAATACTTTTGGAATCTTTATTTTTTGTGTAATCAGCGTGCTTGGTTATCTCGTCCTCTTGGGTTTAAGGGCTTATTTAAGCCATATGGGTTTCTTTGTAGTAAAAGCTGTTCTTTGTCTCACACTTTCACATTGAAGCAGGTAGCATGAAAAATTGGACGAGGCTACAGCAAAAACCTCTTCTGGGGTTTTGCTGCAGTGTGTGAGTATGTTATACATGTGCATGCACGTATGTACGTACAAAGACACACACTGGGAATGTGTGGTGTTACTTAATTAGAGCAGCTCAGACTCACAGGGCTGGGTGAAATCTGCCACTGCACACTGGCCCGGTCGCTTTATGTTAGATACTGAGTTCCTGGAGGTGAACAAGGCACAAGTCGCTGGTGATTTAGCCACAAAACAGAGGTGTCTGTGCTGATTTAAGTGGCCAAAATGAAGCACAAATGCATTCTGCTTTCTGCTGCCTTCCGGAGCCTTCCCTTTCTGCAGCTCAGCAGAGCTCATGGGGCTTGCAGGAGCTGACATGAGCTTTGTGTGGGAATGGTGTTCACCTTGCAGCCTCCCCTTGGGACTAGGCACTGGTGCCAGGGATGGAAAGATGGCAGTTGTGGAGGAGCCTCAGCCCAGTCAAGCATGGAGCAGAGTATACCAGCAGACCCTGCCAGCCTTAGTCCCCAGTTACCACTGGGATGGTGGGGTGGGTGACACAGCTCACTGCTAGGGCACCATCAGTCACTGTTGCTTCATCTGTTGCCCCTTTCATTGTCTGTGATTTAGTTGGCATCAAATTGAGAACAGTGATGGTCAGGAATTGTCTGTGCTAACATGTTTCTCTGTCTTGAAAATCGGGCCGAGCTTGTTTTTGAGGCTTGGCTGATGCTCATGAACCCCTCGAGCTGCATTTCAGCAGAGCAAACCACAGTGAGCCACAGCTCCCTGCCAGGCATGGGGGGGGGTCAGAGCCCCAAACCGTCTTGGGAATGGAGCGAATCGTGCAGATTCATGTTGTTCATTAAATGTTACCAGAATAAAGCAGCACTGTGGAATCGCTGTCTTTCACCGCTGGTGGGATGTCCAGGTCAGGCTCTCAGCGTGAACCATGTGTGTCATGGCGACTTGCCCCACTTGCATTGCAGTCAGCTACAGGTAGAGGCTTTGCACCCCTCATGCCTTGGGGCTCTTTGGGGTTGCATTTCTGCCCTGTTTTCTGTACGAGGATAGTTTGGGCTATTTTTCCCCTTAGATGCATGTGCCATGCAATACACTGTGAGGTCTGCTGAAAGCTGGTGTTGCCAGTTACTCTGTGGGTCTCTGTGATGTACTGGATTAGGGAAATATCTTTTTCCCTTATAAACAGCAGCAGTGAAGTTCAATGCTGTTGTAAGGACACTGATGTGCAAGCAGTCTGGTAGATGATGGCCGTGGCAGATATGGTTACAGTAGTTCCGTGGTTGAAGCCTGATTTCTGTGTGAAGCAGAAAGGAGCCGGGTGAACCTCTCTGGAAGATTTTGGTTGGATCCAGAGCAACCCTGCAATCTCACTGAGGATGACAGTGTTGTAATCAGCTCTTCCACTCTGACTAATGGTGGTGTGGCAGGGCCGTTAGCTGCTCCAGCCTCCCTGCAACCCACCGGCCGCTCCACGGTTTTCCTCATCGCAGCTGAACCCGCTCCCAGACCACAGCTCAGAGAACTGACTGAAACAACAGTTTTGTAACCTTGGCCAGAAACCAGATAATCAGCGGCATCCAGAAATGGAGCAATATCAAGAGGCAGCTGCATATGGATAATTGAGGGAAGAGTTTGTGGGAAAAACTGCTCCCGGAGAAACCACACAGGCGGAGTTGCTTGTGGTTGCAGGGTACTGTCAGGGCTTGCCTTTATTTTGGACTTTGTGTATCCCAAGAAGTCCCAGCTGGAGTATTTTGAATCGCAGGGTAGTTGGGCAGAAGTTTCCAAATATAATCTTGTTAAATAGCAGCACTGAGTGTCACAGGAAAGCTTGGAGTTGTCATAATTTGAAACCATTGCCTGGCCTCCGATACTGGTGCAAGAAATGACACCAGTAGGTTACAAGTGATGAGGTTTAAATTGAACCCATTAGCAGGGATTGTTTCATGTAGCAAGTAATTGCCAGAGAACTGTTGAGTTGGGCATTCGTGGTGCCCAGCAAGGTGTTGACTGCAGTCCTTGAAGACATGTGTGCACGTCCGCGTGTCCAAACTGCTCATCAGCTCCCTGCCAGGCATTGTGTTATTTTCTGCCGATTCTCACAGACACTGAGAAGGAGCCGGACAGAAATGCTAAAGGCTGCTGTAGTTGGTGTGACTGAGTGTACTTGGCTAGCATGAGTTTGAGGAAGCAAGCGAGCCCTGCCTGAGCCCCATGCAAACATGTCCAGATGTGAGTAGTTAGAGGTGTGTCAGAGGTCAGGAAGCACTGACGGTTAAGGCGAAATAAATATTTGAGCAAGGCGGAAGAAAGGAGCGTTGTTGTGGGGACCAGGTACTGATAGCAAGGAGAGAAGGAGCCATGCAGTGACATCTCTTAAGAACTCCTTGTAAGGAGCAGCATCCCCCTTCAGAAGCAGGAATACAAAAATGGCAAATTCCCTGGGGTAAAGAAGGAAGATGTTGGGTAGTAGGGCATGATGGAGCAATGAGGCTGAGGTGACCCAAAATGTAGGGGATCAGGCAGGGCTGCTTTCACCCGGCTGTGCTCAGAGCCAGGAAATGCTGCTATCTCTTGGTTGCCCTCATTTGGGTAATGGCTGTAAGAAGTAGCACCTTGTGCCACACTATTTCATTAATAGCTAATCGTGGTGATTACCTAGAGTGAAACGCACCTGTATTTGCACTGCTGGCTCAAGGCCTCCTGCTGCTCCTCTGCTTATGTACCCATGGGGGAGAAGGATGGACTTTACTCCTCCGGGGTCAAGCTGGAGCACAAAGAACGATTGTTCCTTGTTCCCCAAAGCACACATCCTGCTGGTACGCACAAGCCGTTCTAGGTACTAATCATGAATCCTAACAGGTAAAGGAGAAGCCTATTCAGAGCAGGTCTCTGCTGCTGGGAGCGGTGGGTGAACCAGCACTGTACATGGGCAGCGTGGGGCTGGAGTTGTGGTGGTACTTGGTCTGAACATGCAGCCTGTTCGCAGTGTATGACGTGATCGGAGCGTGGACCAGGTTAGGTGCCACGGAGCTGAACAGCTCCAGGAGAGTCTTGGCTGGGATGACAGACGTCTCCATGAAGGTATCGGCATGATGACGGAGAAGGGCACAGCTCAGCTTGAGGACCTCGACTTTTGGTTTCCTTCTCACGCTTTCCAGTGAGGGAGCAAATGCTGGATGTGAATCTACACAAGTTGTTGTTTTAAGGCAATTCTCAGAGACTTTAGGACACTTGTTTTTGTGGGACAGAATCCTCCAAAGGAGCTCGAGGTTTTAAAATTTCTGTTTTAGTGAGGCTTTCAATCTTCCAACCTTTGCAGACCAAACAAACGTGTTGGATTTGTGCAAGTAACGTCTGTGTTTCTAATTGCTGTTGGATTTTTTGTGTAATGGCTGAGAGCCTCCAGCTAGCTTTCTTCTTACTGTCTGGCATTTAAAGAAGCCTGCACAATCATTTTTACTCCAGGCTGGCAGGGTATGGGCAGGCTCCAGTGCACGGATATTGGGCACCACCTAGTTTGTTGCAGCTTTAGATAGAGACAGCAGGAGCACGACTGGTCAGGGCAAGCAGGGCTGTGCAAGCGCAGGTGTGGGGAGCTGCAGGAGTGCGAGTTTGGAGGGATGGGGTGGAATAGGACGGGATGGGATGGAATGGAATGGATGGTCTGTAGTGTGTGTGGAGCTGGGAATGCTGTGGCTCTGCTTAGAAATAACTGAGGATTTCAGTGTCTGCGTGTTCTCTTGTTGTAGATACAGATGTAGCTCACTGTGCCTATGAAGGCAGGAGGGGTGGGGATGAGGTTCCCTGGCTCTGTTGGGTTTGTTGCTGAGGAATCTCCTCTCCTGTTGCACTCAGTGTTGGCATCACTGAGCGCAGAGTGGGTTCAGCTCTGTACATCAGTGTCTGTCCTGATTTGCCTTCTCCAGTAGTCTGGTCCTGGTGTGACTGGTCCCATGCTGCCTCCCAGACAGCCCCAGCTGGGCCAAGCATGGAGCCAGCAGTATTCTCCTCCTCTTGCTGCAACTCAGAGGGGCAGATCACACACACACGTTTCCATTCCCATCCCTTTTGGGGCCATTGCTTTTTGAGGTCCTGTCTCAGTGTGTGGCTTTGGCTTGGCATGCCCTGGGCAAAATAAAAAACATCTTTGACTGGTTTCTCACCCCAGCAAAGGGAGAAGAGAGGATCAGGGCGGCATGGCCGTTCCCAGTTAGCCTTCCTAGGTACTAGTCCTGCTGCCCACAGTTCCAGTTTTCCACCATCCGGGAGGATGCTCAGGGGTCCTTCAGCCAGGGCTGAGGAAGGAGGCAGTGACCGGGAGGGCCCCCACCTCAGGACCACAGAGCTGCCCTTCTCCCTCTGCTCAGGCTGTGACAGACTGGGCATTGTGTCAGCTTCTTCAGCCTCTCCCTGCAGACAGTCACGGGTGCAATACTCCAGGGACTGTGACCACCATGGCCTTCCCTGCCGCTAGCTGGAGTTGGCCATCCCAAACCAGCAGGAGCTGCCACATCCCAGGTCAGATTTCCCCCCCTCCATAGCTGCTTTCCCAGCAAAACAGCGTGGGATCCACACTTGGCTGCTGTGGAGGGGAGCTGCCAGCCAGGCCGAGGGGCTGGTGTGCCCGGGAAGGCGATCGCACAGCCGGGACTGGCCACTGGCCAGAGGTAAACAGCTCCTTTGTTTTCCCGGAGAAGTGCAAGGGATTACATTCCGTTGAGCTCACTCGGTCTCCCACTTATTATTGTGCGGCAGACGTGTAATCATCTCGTTCAAGGAGCTTAGTTAATTGTTGACAAAATAGGAAGGGCCACGACTGTCTCCTGCTAGGGAGGTGAGGGCAGAGGGGTGTCCTGGAAAGGGGCTGATGGCTGGTCCAGCTCCCACAGTAGGAGGGATCGAAGCCAAATTGTAATTCCTCAGCCCTAGATTTGTGACTTTGAAACACTCGGCCATCGCTCCCACGGGCTGGGCAGAGGTGGATCTTCCAAATAGGGAATTTATCCCTCCCCTCAGAGTCTTATTAAATGCGCTGAAAAATGAAGCGAAGACTGCGAGCATTGCTGGTTAATTGTTGTGCAAATGTAAAACTCCCTCCAAGCTGTTAACCAGGCCAGTGCACTGTTTATAGGGGAGGCAGCAGCTCTCCAAGTGTAATGAGTCAGCGAGATGAACAGAAGGGGTGCAGGATTAATCTGGCATCCGTCTGGCCTTTTCTCAGTTAAACAGGTTTTTGAAGCTCCACGTGAATAGGTACCTACCCGGGTTACAAACAGCCACAAAGACGTCGGCAGTGGGCAGAACATTTTTTTCCAGAATAAATTGACAGCGGTGTAGGGCCACGAGACGGTTTTAGCCAGGCACTGCAAACGACGTGGTTTTAATTACTAGCTCGTCGTGGTGGGGAGCAGAGCGTGTCCTGGGCCCAGACATACTGGTCCCTGCACTCACGGCTGGCGTAAATGAAGCTGCTTGTTTTTAATATCCTTTGCAAAGCGCAAATAAATTTCCGTTGCCCGGTGCATCATCTGAATTTCCACCTCCTAGATTTGCAGTGACTATCGAACCGACTCTGTGTCCTCTGCACTGACCTGGTGCTCCTGCCTCCTCCCAGGCATACGCTGGGTTGTCATTTATCTGGAGCTTAATGAGCACCAGTAGGTGAAACTGAGCGGGGGGGAAAAAAGCCTTAGACTGTACAGATTGGCTAAGAGTAGCTGGCAGTGTGGTTCTTGTGGCTGTACATGGCTGAAGCTGCTGCTGTAGGTGATGGTTGCAGCAGCTGGGACCTCGGGTGTCCAAGGCATCATTGTCAGACACCCCAGGCTCTGGTGCAAAGCCTGTGGTGGAGCATCACCACCAGGAGAGCCATGCTGGTGTGAAACTGGACCAGTGAACTCCTGGCTGGAAGTGTGGGAGCTCTGACACCAGGGCTGTTTGCTCTTGGCTTCACGTTTTGTGAGTTCCAGCCTCTCTCAGCTGGTGCTAAGTGTGTCCAGGGAGGGCCAAGCTGCCTTTTTAAGGTGCTGTTTTGCATCAGCCCTTGTGGTGCTTGAACTCTGGCACTGGTGCTGGGCTGCAGGCCCCTTGTGTGATGAAGAGCAGAAATTTGGAGAGGCAGATTTTTGCAGTAATTTCCTTGCTCTAGGAGAAGATTTTTCCATTTTCCTCTATATGGACATGCTGGGTTGGTGTACTGGATTTTCTGCACTTTCTCCCCCTTGGTTTTGCTTCCTGGTTGCAGTAATGAGGAGAACTGACCAGCCTGCTCACATGTTTGCCAGTTCAAGTCCTTTCCTGCCCTCACATCTAGAAGGAGAGGGCTGGGGATCCCAAAACTCAGCCCAGCAGCTCGTCCCTGCATCAAGCAGGGGAACACAAAGAAGTCGCAGTCCCCAAAGCCTCTGTTCCTAAACGTGGGTGACCCTTCTTCCAGGCGAAGGGACTGAGCTGCAGGAACAGCCGCCTTGGGAAGCTCAGACTCCTGCTGAAAGTGCCAGTGCCAGGCTGCTTTGGTTTGGGAATTTGTGCTGCTGGAGGGCTAGGCTGGAGCTTGTGAATCGTGTTTGTGAAAGAAAATACCACAAACCAACCCAAAGGGCCCTGAAGTCTCTGAAGTATAAATGAAACATTTGAATTTAGAAGGGATTTCCAAGATACATCTAAATAGGAGCCTGGTAAAAGCACTGTGATAGTGTTCCTCCAGCCTTGAACCCTTGTCGTCACCCAGTTGCTGCGTGTGGGGGGACCCAGCACCCCATTGAGATGGTGCTGGACAGTCCAGGTGCTGCATGGGAAGTGGTTCAAGGTCCTCGCTGCTTTGTCCCCGAGCCCCGTGCTGGCAGGAGAGTTTGGCTCCTCTCCTCTGTTTTCTTTCTCTCTCCCCGCCTACAGAATTCCCATCTTGTGATGGAGCACTGTGTGACTTTGTTCCTGGACAATTTCCTGCAATTGTAGCTCTGCAGAAACCCGGCCGCTGTTAAAAGAAGTTAATGGGTGCAATGTGGAGCGTTGTCAGGTGGCAATTAGCTGGAGAAAGAGTTTTCAAATGGGGCCTGTTTATGCTGTTGCAGCGTCAGTGCAAGACCTTTGCTGTAGGATTGATGTGGGTCACTTCTCAGAGATATAGTGTTACACGAATGCTTTTTAGCCTCTGGTCTCAGGAGAGGAGATATTTTTGTTCACCTAAAAACAGCCTTGCCTGCCTTGGCTTCAGCCGGTGTCTCTGATCCCTGGCATAGCTCATGCTTCACTGTATTTCAGATGTCAGTTGTCTTTTCAGCACTGTAACCAGGCAACACATGGCAGGAGCAGGGAGTGCTTTTTATTCTCCAAATTGTCTTACCTAGGCCAAGGAAGGGCAGCAGCACCAGTGCCGGGGTGGGGAGTCCACAGCAAACCCACTGTGACCCCTTGGTGGTTTCTGGTCTCATCTCAGAATGACATGATGTTCAAACCATGTGGTTGTGTAATTTAGCAACCTGTGTGATGGTCCTGCCAGTGTCTGGGAATTCAGAGTGACAGAGTGGGGACTGGGTCTGTCCCAGTCCATCCCCATGTCCCCATGCTGTGGATGGGGCTGGAGCTGTAAGAAGCTTTATGTAGGCTGATGGTGATGCTCTAGATGAAGAACAGGAGGGATATTGCTCTCTCTTCACACACAATCCATCTTAGGCTTTTCCTTGCACATGAAACAAGTTGTGTTTCAGTGGCAGGTCCCAGCTTGCTTCCCATGTGGAAGGTGGCAGAAGCCAGTAGCAGTTTTGTCTGCTCTGAGGTGTGTGGCATTTAGAGGTGCCACACAGAAGAGTTTGATGGGAGTTTGTCCCAATAGGAAATGTCTTGCCCTTTTTCCCTCCTGTGCAAAGATCCTTTTGAAATGTCTTAACTTCTCTTCTCCTCTCTCTCAACAGACGGTTGATGATGAAGCGATGGCAGCATAAATGAAGATCAAGTAAGGAAGGCAGAACGATGCCCAAGGGTGGGTGTTCTAAAACACCACAGTCAGAAGATTTCTCTCTCAGCAACGACATGGTGGAGAAACAAACGGGGAAAAAGGTAATGTGTTGGTTAACTTGCCTTCTTCCTTTAGGGATGCTGCCCCTTGGGCCTGCTATCCTCAAGCCATCGCAGCGTTTCATGGGGCAAGTAGTCTGTTATCCCTGCAGTCAGCTTTGTGTATCAGCAGTCGGCCAGCCAACAGGGTTGCCTTTATTAGTTGGTTGCTGCAATGCTTCCTGGGCAGTGCTGTGCCTGTGTAGACCCAGCTCAGCCAAGCAATGTGGGGGATGCTTTGAAAGAGTCTCTTTTGCAAGTACTGTGCATTTTTCAGGCTTTCTGCAGGAAGCTGTGGATGAACGAAGTAATGCAGTGAGCTTGTGAGCGCATGCTGTGTGAGGGAGGAGTTTCTCCTCCTCCTCCTCTGTGTCTGTGTCAGGCTCGACTGGTCTCACTTCACTCAGAAGTCTGCGCTCTGAGCGTGGCCTGAGCAGGGCTCAGCAATGAGCTGCTCAGCCAAAATTACTGCTTCTGGGGTTCTATGTGAGCTGTTTAGATTTTGAGGTAAATGAGATTAGATCATTTTAAGGGTAAATAAGTTCACACTGCTCTCCTTCATTCCAGTTTTCATTTTGCTTCAGTCTTAAGCTCTGTCTCAGCCTTTTTTCATCCTCCTCAGTATCAGTGGATATAGTTGTGCAGAATGCTGTGTACAAATGTTACCATTAAATACAAATTAAACCCTACATCTACTGTATTCTGCTAAGAAAACAGATATAATCTGCTTTCCCTTCATCTCCTTGCTCCAGTTTCTCAGCATTCTCCCAGGAGTTCCCGCCAAGCCTTGAAAGCTGAAGTGAGGCTTAGCAAGTCCCAGCACTGTTGTGTCACTTGCTCTGTCACCTCCCCTGTGATCCCACCCATGTTGATGACAGTAACTCCTCTTAACAATCAAGCTCAGGCTATTGACAGAACAAGGAAAATTGCAAATAACCAGTGGGAAAATCACAAGTAGAGCTTCGTTTCTGGAGCCCGGTGATAGGCTCTGCCCCATTCCCTTTTCTGCATCACCACACATGCAGGATCCGACTCAGGAGCTGAGCCAAGGGCAAGAGCATTGTCCTTTGCTTGGACAAGAACTGGGAGTAGGGCTAGTGAGGGTGAGACAAGAGCCCTGTTGCATCAGGAACAAGCCACCAGTTACCCCGGTGAATGAGAGCTCAGGATATGTAAATATGGGGGTTTTGTCTGTGCTGCTCCCAAAGAAGCCTAATGTTGGTGCAGGTGCTTCGGGAGGGAGAAGTTCGGTTATAATATGAATAAGCTCCCATTTTATTTCATCCACTCGTGGCAGCAGCTTATAGGCTGCTTGTTATTTACAGAGCAGGTTTGCTGGGTGGTGCCAGGGACTCTGGGAACTGAAGTTACCTCCCGCTGGGTAAATAACTAGGATACAAATAATTTTATGCTTCTCATTCAGAGGCATCCACACAGACCTGCCGAGAGTAGTGGTGAGTAAGGGCAGGGAAAAGCCTTTCTCTTCACTGTATTCTTCTCCACAGAGAAGAAACTCTCAGGCTCTTGTCTTCCAGGGCCTCAGCTGAGCTCCGGCTGAAGGACACAGTGCAGTGAATTGCCTTGTTTTCCAGTTAATCTGGAGCGTGAGCTGGAGCAGTGACTCAGGGTAAAAGCACTTGGTCATTAGACCTCCTCCTTCCAGACGCTGTTGTACCTGCCTGTCAAGCAAGCCGCTACTTTTCATTTATCTTGCCTTTGTCAACACTTTAAAAGGCCTGAGCGAGCCTGCGACTTGGCACACGCTGGCTGGAGAAGGCAGGAGCAGCCACAGCAGAGCCTGAGTTGTGCCACACCGAGCGACCTGTACTCGCTGGGGCAGTGGGAGCTGTGTTGCCACTTCAGTGTTTTCCACGCAATATGACCTTAACATCGACAGTTGTTTGAACATGAAACAGGATTTGTATCTCTGGGCTGTGGAGGTGACGGATGCTGCGTGCTCCTGGTGTTGAGCTGGGCTAATGCCTGAGCTCTGCGCTTCATCACGTTCCACACTCTGGGAGGCTGCCCTGTGTGCTGAGGGCTCCTGCTTTGTGGAACAGGCTGGAAGCTGCTGCTGCCTTCCAGTCCTGGAGCTGATTATAAAAGAGGCAACTCCTTCCAGCTCTCTGCCCCGAGCCCTTTCTTGGGACCAACTCATTAACTAGGGAGACGTTGCTTGTACTGGCACAGCCACAGGAGCAGCAGTTTAAAGACTGTCTCTGTTGCCCTCCATGGCAAACAGCATTAGGTGCTTCATCTGCTTTGCTGCTGTTGAGTAAGGAGCCGTTTCTCCTGGGGCAGCCGGTCGGGCCCTGCCAGCCTTATATGGCTGTGCACAGCCTGCCCTGAGCAGCCCCAGAGGCTCCTGGTTGAGTTCAGTCTGAAGGGTTTGTATAAATCTGCATGCTATATATGAATAATTCCCCTTTCTGGTGTAGATCCACAGATTCCCATACCAGCAGCAGATTACTCATGACTTAGGCTGAGCAGAGCACCGTAGCAAGAATCATATCAGTTGTTGAAAATGTTTCCTGATGTGTCTGCAACCAGTGGCTGTGTGGCTGGCTACCTGATGTGCTCAGAGGCTGCTGTGGAGGATTTATCTCTTTTTGGGGAAATGCTCCCACTTGCACAATCTGAATTGGATTTTTGCTGCAGATGTTGAACTGAACACTGAACAGAACAACGCTTGACCCTGGGTTTTTGCCTGTAGGAGCTCAAAGAGGTTACAAGCTTCTCCTTCCCCATTTCAGAAAAAGGGGCATAGACCAAAATTCTCAATTCTTCTAGAAACCTATTGTAAGGGCTATCCTTTGCCATGTGGGTTAGTGTCCAGCACATAGCTGCCTGTGCGGGCCTGAAACAGGCAGGAGCATGGGATGACCTGGCTACTGAAGAGCCAACGTTGTGATGAAGACAAGCAGCCCCTAACTGTCATAGGGTAGGATTTCTTATGAATCCCCGTGCCTGAGGCATGCAGGAACGGGGCTTCGGTTCTGGTTGTTTCCATACTTCAAGTGTTCTGTTGATAATGACACAAATCCAGACTTTTGGAAACTTTGTGTGTATGTTTTGTGCTCGTTTTGGAAAGGCTACAAGAGACACAGATTTAAGGGTTGCCAAGGTTTGGTTTCCACCATGTCCATAGTGCTCTCCAGATAGCATTGAATCCATCCCTTTTGAAACACAGGATGGAGAACCCTTCTGCCCCTTCTCTCCCCCCAGCAGGGGCCTGCTCAGGAAACTACAGTCTCCTGCCTGTATTAGTGCAGGGAAACCCCTGCTCTTGCAGCATTTCATTTTTGCAGCGTGGGCTGTTTTGCCCATGGCAGAAGTTTGGATGCCAGCATGGTGTGGGGCATCACCTGAGGGCATGAGATGATGGAGCTTTTGGTCGTTCTGGGCTTCTCCTCCCAGACTACCGGCGCTCATTTTGTTCATTGCTGCTTTTTACTAACGTTGCAACCTGAAATACTTTCAAGTCATTTCAGAGAACAAAGGGCTTCGGGGATTTCCATTGCTGGTAGCACAAGTCTCTGCAGAAGCAGCTGGGACGTGAGTCAGGTTTGGTTAGTACTGGTGAGGGCACAGCTGCAGCGCAGCGCTTGGCAGGCGAGCAGGGGCTGGAGTTCAGAGATTGTGTGTGGGCACCCAGCTCGCTCAGACAGAGGAGGAGGAGGCTGCAGATGCACAGCCCAGCCTGTAAAACAAGTTAGAGACTCGCTCAGCTGCTCGCTGGAAGTGCAGAGTTCTTTGCATGGGTTTGAAAGTGGCTTTGCCTCGCAGAATTTTGCATTGAAATGAACTACGTGTTTGGTTTTGCTCTTGGACAGTCACCTGGCCTGGCTGGAGCTCCACGTGCGGGTGAAAAGTGGCTGTTATTTCGTGTGTGTCAGAAAGGACTGAGCAGATGGCTATCAGGGGCTCTGTTGACGATTAGAGATCTGTATTGTAAAGGAGAAGACAGCACAGACGTGGTGAAGCGCTTCCAGCCCATACGCTGCACGCGTGGCCCCTATCGATGTTCCACCTTGCGTCGGGCAGCTGCTGGGGGCCGGTTCGGGTTGGGTTTGTGCTCTGAACCATGAGGACTGATGGCAATTTGCGATTCATCTTTTAACTGCAGCATGGTGGCTTTAGTTATTCATCTAGTAAATCTTACTAAGAACATAACGTGACAGTAGGGGATTTTCCTGAAGTCATGGTCTCCCCTTTGCCAAAGCAGCTTTTATTAACGCCTACAAAGGGGAACTCTGCTCTACTGCAGAGCTCTCAGCTTACCCTTCTTCCACAAACTCCCTCTTATCCTTTGCAAGAGCTCTCGTGGCCCTCCAGAGCCCCAGACCGTCTTGTACACAGATGTTCTTAGAAGTTTCTCTGCAATATTGATTAATTTGGATTTGTTCCTTTTGTGAAACCTGATTCAGATGAGTCTGAGCTTACTTTAAACATGAGAAGACCTAAAAATGAGAACAGCTTTTACTCGAGAAAGGGCGATAGTCATCATTGCAACATGGGAAATAATTACCCAAGTAAAGCTTAAAGTAAGAGAATGAAAACACACATCAGATCAGGGATGTATCTCCAAGCTGCCTTGATTTCTCTGTGGTGGTTTCCCCACCAACGGCTGCTGGGTGTCCTCAGCAGGTTGCTGCTTTCCAGTGGGGAGCAAAGTTTGGATCTTCTTGGTTCCAATTAGTATAAAAGGTTATCGTGGTGCTACTGTACAAATTAATCTTCAAAGCAGTGCCGGGACTGCAGCCACTTCCTTCATTCGTGGTATTTAATTTTGCTGAACTGCCTAGATTAGCAGCTCGGAGCGTTGGGGCGAATGCAAACGAAGCGCTGCCCCTGCGTGCTCGGCGCTGGGATTCACACAGCCATCATCATTTCCACGCTGAGCGCTCTGTTTGTCTGAGATGGATGTTTTACCTAGTTCTTCTGCTCTAGTCTCTCCTGCAACACAGAGCTTCTAACAACATTGCAATCACTTTCTAGAACAAATTGCATTTCTCCCTGTCCTTAACTTCTTCATATTCTTGAGATCCTGTAGGACCTTAACATGGCAAATGGCTGACCTGGTGTTCAGGCTCCCAGTCCCCCTGTGCCAGCAGGTTCAGGCTTTGGCACCATAGCCAATTCCAGAGTTTAAGGGAATGTTAGGGAGGTGTGTTTAAAACAACCCATTACCAATCCTTACTTCTACATCACTTTTTTAAATGGGCTGTAGAAGCAGTGGTGCTACCAGCCAGAACCTGGAACTGGGGTGCCTGTGGAGCTGGATGCTTCTGGAGCAGTGGAGGCTTTGCTCCAGGTGAAATCTCTTTTTTTAAGGTAACGGTAGAAAAATAGTATTTTTTGTTTGTTGGTCTCTTGTTGGATCTCTCAACATGAAACTGGCCAACACAGCCTCTTATGCGCTCAGGATCAGATGTCTGAGTTCAGCGTTGCTGTTGGCTGGGGTGGGAAAGAATGGACCAACATACCTGCTGCCCTGAGAGATGCTCAGTGCTCCCCAGCCTCATTCACACCTCCAAGCTGGCCAGAGCAGCAGCTTCAACAGATGGGGCATCACTTGTTATCACAAAGTATTTTTATTAATGTCAGAAAAAATAAGACAAAAGCATTTAAATTCAGAGTGTTTAAGCAAAGCACTGAAGTATTTATTTTGGTGGTTCTGTCCAGTTGCTCTGCTGACACCTGCACTGAGGAAGGGCTTTTCACAGCTGCTCTTCAGCGGGGCTGCCCTTCTTCAGGTTCCAAACATGCCTCGGTTACCTCCAGCCATGATAGCCACTCTCAGATAGGTTTGTTTAGCTTCCTTTACCAAAAAAGGGATTCCCCAACCCATTTTTTATAGGTGAAGGGGCCAAGCACTGGGCATGCAGCCGCGGGGCTGCCACCCTGCCCATTGCAAAAGGGATGTGCAAGCAGAACCTGTCAGCCTGAGGAAAGGGTTTCTCTTTCATCTGCGGGTGAAGTCTGGTTGCTAGACAGAACCTCAGGAAGAGGAAGGAGCTGTGTACACAGTGACGACGCCGTCTTGTGACTGCTGGCACAGGAGCCACCTGCCAGCAGTGAGTCTGATGCAGACAGCATGACTGGGCTTCTCTAAACAAGGGAATTTCTCTTCAAATTTGTTCATCTGGAGTTTCCACTAACAGTCTTGCATGATTTAACCTATTGAGATCCTCTTATTTAATGTTAACCTCATATCTAAAGCTTAGGGTCTAGGTTTTTCTAGGTGGTTGTAATCAGATCTATCAGAAAGCTGCTCATTCTGGACTTGTTTTCAGAGCAGCAGCTCAGTGTTCAGACCAGTACCGCTTGCTTAAAATAATACTGTGTTTCAGGCACAGAAAACACCAGGGCGTGACTTCAGTCTGTGTATTCTCAGCATTCTGTGCTCCTCAAGTTTGAGTTACGTAGCAGCTCACACTGCTCATGGGAAAAATCCTGCCTGTCTCAGTAGTTTGTCTCGCACTGGATGTTTAAATTCCTTCCTGCTGCTCAAGCCATTCCCAGCATCAGCTGCCCCACCTTGCTGCACAGGAAAGTCCAAACCAACCTGGATAATCTGGGCTGGTGCAAAACTACTTTGAGAAGGCAGAGAATATTCAGCCAGCACCTGCTTCACTTTCCATGCTGTTAGGCAGTATTCACAGGGTTGTTCTCAAAGGAGCTTCTCTTAAAAACCATGCAGAAACCTGTGTGGGAGCGGGACAGCTTAAACTGGAAATGACTGGGACTGCTGCTTGGCTGCTGGATGTTACTGCTGCTGGACCGTGTGCCATGCAGTGGAGGCAGCTGTGGGAGCATAGACAGGGCTGGGAGCAGTTCAAGCTTCTTGCTGTGGGCTGGAAGAGGCTGCCCATTGATACAGGCAGGGTTCTGCTGGCCACTCTGCCTGGACAGTGCAGAGCTCTGAGTGCACTTGGCTAGTGCTGTGGATGGTCAGCAGTCTTAGCAGACTTAGTGGCTGCCCGGATATTCTCCAAAATAACATGTTATTCCATAAGCTCAAACAATACTGCTGCGTGTGTGCATGCTAGAAATACCACAGGCCCCAAAGAGAAGCTCTCAACTCTCCATAGAACCAGTCACAGAATCACAGAGTGGTTTACATTGGAAGGGACCTCAGAGATCATCTAGTTCCAACCCCTTTGCCATGGGCAGGGACACCTCTCACCAGGCCGGGTTGCCCAGAGCCCCTTCCAACCTGGCCTTGAACAATTCCAGGAAGGGGCATCCACAGCCTCCCTAGGCAACCTGTTCCAGTGCCTCAGCACCCTCACCGTTACTAATTTCTTCCTAAGATCCAATATAAATCTCCCTCTTTTAGCATGAAACCATTCCACCTTGTCCCTAGAGTCACTTGACTGACTAGAGTCCTTTGTGAAAAGTTATTCTCCAGCTTTCTTGTACCCTCTTCCAGGTGCTGGAATGCTGCTGCAATGTCCCCCAAGGGCTTTCTCCAGGCTGAACAACCCCTCAGCCTGACTTCACAGGAGAGGTGCTGCAACCCTCTGAGTATCCTCATGTCCTTCCTCTGGACTTGCTCTAGTAATTCCATGTTCTCCTTGTTTTGGGGGCTCCAGATCTGGATGCAGAACTCCAGGATAGGTCTCACAACAGTTGAACAGATGGGGAGGAACGCCTCCCTTGACCTGCTGGTAACACTTCTCTTGATACAGCCCGGGATAGTTGGCCCTCTGGGCTTCAGTGCAGTTTTTTGTGCATCCCACTTCTGCTCAGCATCAGGAAACCCTTCCTAAATGTTGGGAGTGTTGAGAAATCCTTGGGTTCCCCCAGTCCAGCCTGCTTCCCCCTCATGTTCACAGTTGGGCTCATCTTCAGCCTTGCACAAGGTGCTGGCTCCAGTTTTCCCCTGAATTTGTTGAGTTTGGCACCATGCAGTGACCTTGGTTTGTCTCTAGCAGTATTTAACTTAGTGGAGGCTCCTTTCTGAGGTGATGCTGGAAACTCGTAGATGCTGGCACAGGACATTGTGGGATTAGGTGAGCACAGTCTGGGAAAGGCTTTTGTTAATCTGGTCTCTTCTCCTTCTAGGATAAAGATAAAATTTCTCTAACCAAGACTCCGAAGTTGGACCGGAGTGATGGCGGCAAAGAGGTGAAAGAGCGAGCGACCAAGCGGAAGTTGCCTTTCACTGTTGGAACAAATGGAGATCAAAAAGACTCGGATACAGGTACAGAATTACACGTCCCACTCTCAGAATGTTGAGGAGCACGGCAGAACCCAGTATGCAGGCAATCCATGCTGAAGTATTGTGTCAGATTTCCTGTATTTTTTACCTGAGAGAGGAGGCCTGTGGACAAGAGGGGTTCTGCATGTATGCAGCTGGAGCTGAGGGGATTCAGGCCCTTGTGTTCTTAGTTATATATTTAACTGGAGCAAGAGCTGGTTCTGTGAGGGGGCCAACCCTTCTTTTGGCTGGTGGTTGTTCTCCATTTCTAGCTGCTCCAGTTCATGAAGTGCAGCTTAGACAAGCCAAGAATTGGGGCTGGACCTGTGAGGATGAACTTTGAAAATAATGGATGAATAGAGCTGAGTACTCCTTAAGAGAAAAACTAGCAGTAAAACCGTAGCTTGTGTGCATCTGCCTAAAGCAGACCTGGGGTCCATGTGTATGTCTATATAAATTTGTGTTCTTCTCCAGCCATCTTATGGGGCTTTAAACTGTTAGTACTTCACTGCCTTTGAACAACTGTTTCCAGTTGTTGTTGTCAAACCCATGCCAGAATGTCTGGAGGTCATTCTGATGGCCTTGAGGTGTGACTTGGGCCATGTGGCTGTCTGGGCCTGTTTGGCTGTTGAGTCAGCTCTTGGGATCTGGCATGGATGGTTCTCGGGACCCTACAGACATGAAGGTGATCTGTTTGCCTCTGTTCTTGGGACTGCCAAGCTTGCTTTGATGGTTGCAGCATGACTGGGCAGTGTGTCCTCACTAAACATCTGGTGTCTGGAAAGTGTGGGTGCTGCTGGGGATGTGGTAGAGCAGGTCAGTCTCATGACAGAACAGCAGCTTGTACACGTGTCTCTCTCACACACCGTGGCCTTGCATACTGCAGAGATGTTAGATGGGCTGTTTGATTTGTAAAGCAATTGAGCAGAGCTGTTGCAAAGCTTTGACATGGAGAGAGTAATGGTGTGTGTTTGCGAGGGGCTGAGCTGGGGCTTTATGAGCAGAGGTTTGCCTAGACCTCTTCTGTGCATCTTTAAGAACTCTTCCCTTGGAAATCGTTCTGGTCAGGTAAGGATCAGTGTTCTGCAGAGAGATCCAAATACACCAAAAAGTTGGGAAAAAGCTTAATGATAAAAAAGATGTATTTGCTGTTGCTGTCTGGTGAGCAGGTGAGATGTCTGACTCAGGACACGGCACATCAGCCCCTCTGAGCCATCAGCTGGTTCCCTGTCTCAGAGCTTTGGAGGGCAGGTTGTAAAAGGTCTCGAGTGCTGCTTGGGTCACACCGTCACGGCAGCAGTGGGGACTGAGTCACAGGAGAGGACACATGGTGGTGTGTGCTGGGGCCAGCCTGGCATTTCTGCAGGTTTCTGTGTGCCGAGTGGTAATTTTCAGTTGCTGAACACTCTGCCCGAAGAGAAAGTTTCAAAACGTTAATTCATTTAGTTAAGCAGCAGCTTGTCCTGGCGGGGCGACGCACTGGATGTGCAGATGGGCGAGTGCATTGCACGATGAATTAATTAGGGTTTGCAGTTGTGGGAGAAAGGGTGGTCCCCGGCTGCTGGGGAGCAGATGGGGTTACAGGGGGATCTTCACTCGTTCTCTAGCCCTGCAGGGTGAGCAGCACCTTGGCACAGTTCATGGTGCTGCAGTGTCTCGCTTGAATAAATTCAGAGGTGTCTTTGGAGAGAGGCTCGCCAGGGCAGGGCAAAGCCAAAACCACAGCTTCTGCTCTTTGTCAAGGGTGTTTCTGCCACGTTCAATACTGGGTTGAGAATTTAAACCCAGAGTTGCTTCAGGGCTGTCTGACCCTCGTGACAGCTGAAATGTCATGGTAGGGCTCCTCCAGCTCGCTTTCCCTTTCCCCGAGCAGCAGTTATCTGCTTCTCAGAGGGCTCTGGTCTCTCTCTGGCTGTAGAGATGTTAGAAATGTTTTTGCTGGAGGCAGTGAGAAGGAAACCAAATTAAGAAGTGAGCAGCAGGGTAGGGAGAGCAGAGTGAGTGCTGCTGGGGAGAAGCTGTGGCTGCTGCAGGAGACACCCCTGCCCATTGCCTCCCACAATAACAGCCAAGTGACTCTTATCTTTACCTTCCTCTTCCTCTGCAGACCTCGTCCTTCCTGGGGAAACCAGTGTGCAGGAGGTAGGGCTGAACTGAGGGGCTGCAGCAGCCCAGCTCCCAGCCTGCACATAGGACAGCTGGAGACCTGAAGGTGGTCAGTACACTCAAAAATGTATTTAAGGGCAAACTGGGCTCGACAAACATTGGGAACATGTTAGGCAAGTCTGTAGCAACCTTTTTGATGGAGACCACGGAGAGGAAGTTACTCAGGCACTAGGGAGCTGCAGAAGGAGTCACACTGGTCCTTCATGGGAGCCCATTTATCTTCTCCAAGATCTTCTAACCCCAGAATCCATTGCTTGAGATGGGAGAAGACTTACTGACTCATTCCTTCCCTCTTGCACCACCCCACTGCAACAGAATCACATAATTGTCAAGGCTGGAAAAGACCTACAATCATTAAGCCCTGCCTATGACCCAACATCACCTCAATCACCTATACCATAGCACTAAATGCCACATCCAGTTTGTCTTTAAACACCTCCAGGGGTGGGGACTCTCTCACCCTCACTGTGAGGGAGGTCCTTCTCATATTGAAGTGTTCCAGCTTACACCCATTGCCCCTTGTCCTATCATTAGATGGCACTGAGCAGAGCCTGGCTTCATCCTCCTGACACCCACCCTTCACGTATTTATAAACATTAATGAGGTCACCCCTCAGTCTCCTTTTCTCCAAGCTCAAGAGACCCAGCTCCCTCAGCCTTTCCTCAGAAGGGAGGTGTTCTACTCTCTTTTACATCTTTGTGGCTCTGTGCTGGACTCTCTCCAGCAGTTCTGTGTCCTTCTAGAACTGAGTGGCCCAGAACTGGACATGATATTCCAGCTGCTGTCTCACCAGGGCAGAGTAGAGGGGGAGAAGAACTTCTCTTGATCTGCTAACCACCCCCTTTCTGATCCACCCCAGGATGCTATTGGCCTTCCTGGCCACAAGGGCACATTGTTCACTCATGGTCATCCTGCAGTCTACCAGGACCCCCAGGTCCCATTCTCCTACACTGCTCTCCAACAGGTCAGTCCCCAACCTATACTAGTACCTGGGGTTGTTCTTGCCCAGATGCAAGACTCGACACTTACCCTTGTAATATTTCATTACATTTCTCCCTGCCCAGCTCTCCAGCCTGTCCAGATCTCACTGAATGGCAGCACAACCTGCAGGGGTGTCAGCCACTCCTCCCAGCTTTGTGTTATCAGCAGACTTGCTGACAGTGCACTCTATTCCTTCATCCAAGTCATTAATGTATAGATTGAACAATACAGGTCCCAATACCAACCCTTGGGGGACTCCACTAGACACATGCCTCCAACTAGACTCTGTTCCATTGACCTCTACTCTCTGGTGTCTGTCCTGCCCCCAGTTCACGATACACCTCACTATCCTATCCTCCAGACCACACTACCTCAGAGGGAGATGCTCCACTCCCTTCATCATCTTTGTGGTTCTCTGCTGTACTCTCTCCAGCAGTTCTGTGTCCTTCTTGAACTGAGGGGCCCAGAACTAGACACAACA
>VXBP01009276.1:219575-249663 GCA_013400115.1 Rhinopomastus cyanomelas | reverse complement strand
GGAGAGGAAGTTACTCAGGCACTAGGGAGCTGCAGAAGGAGTCACACTGGTCCTTCATGGGAGCCCATTTATCTTCTCCAAGATCTTCTAACCCCAGAATCCATTGCTTGAGATGGGAGAAGACTTACTGACTCATTCCTTCCCTCTTGCACCACCCCACTGCAACAGAATCACATAATTGTCAAGGCTGGAAAAGACCTACAATCATTAAGCCCTGCCTATGACCCAACATCACCTCAATCACCTATACCATAGCACTAAATGCCACATCCAGTTTGTCTTTAAACACCTCCAGGGGTGGGGACTCTCTCACCCTCACTGTGAGGGAGGTCCTTCTCATATTGAAGTGTTCCAGCTTACACCCATTGCCCCTTGTCCTATCATTAGATGGCACTGAGCAGAGCCTGGCTTCATCCTCCTGACACCCACCCTTCACGTATTTATAAACATTAATGAGGTCACCCCTCAGTCTCCTTTTCTCCAAGCTCAAGAGACCCAGCTCCCTCAGCCTTTCCTCAGAAGGGAGGTGTTCTACTCTCTTTTACATCTTTGTGGCTCTGTGCTGGACTCTCTCCAGCAGTTCTGTGTCCTTCTAGAACTGAGTGGCCCAGAACTGGACATGATATTCCAGCTGCTGTCTCACCAGGGCAGAGTAGAGGGGGAGAAGAACTTCTCTTGATCTGCTAACCACCCCCTTTCTGATCCACCCCAGGATGCTATTGGCCTTCCTGGCCACAAGGGCACATTGTTCACTCATGGTCATCCTGCAGTCTACCAGGACCCCCAGGTCCCATTCTCCTACACTGCTCTCCAACAGGTCAGTCCCCAACCTATACTAGTACCTGGGGTTGTTCTTGCCCAGATGCAAGACTCGACACTTACCCTTGTAATATTTCATTACATTTCTCCCTGCCCAGCTCTCCAGCCTGTCCAGATCTCACTGAATGGCAGCACAACCTGCAGGGGTGTCAGCCACTCCTCCCAGCTTTGTGTTATCAGCAGACTTGCTGACAGTGCACTCTATTCCTTCATCCAAGTCATTAATGTATAGATTGAACAATACAGGTCCCAATACCAACCCTTGGGGGACTCCACTAGACACATGCCTCCAACTAGACTCTGTTCCATTGACCTCTACTCTCTGGTGTCTGTCCTGCCCCCAGTTCACGATACACCTCACTATCCTATCCTCCAGACCACACTACCTCAGAGGGAGATGCTCCACTCCCTTCATCATCTTTGTGGTTCTCTGCTGTACTCTCTCCAGCAGTTCTGTGTCCTTCTTGAACTGAGGGGCCCAGAACTAGACACAACATTCCAGATGAACACTGTACCTGTTCTGCAAGATCAATTGGGATGGTGGGAGAGGCCAGGAGGGGATACGCCTGCTTCCCCAAGCCGGCAGCTGTTTCTATTTCCTGTGATACTATTCCCCTCAATTTCCTGGTGACAAGAGGGAAGGGCATCCTCTGATTTATATGATTTATGTGGAGCCTCAACCTTGGGGATTCTTTCCCTGAGAGAGTGGCTCCACCAGTCAATGTTGCTCTCACTCTGCCTGATGCTCATCAACCTCTCCACTTTGTCTTTTAGCTCCTTCACCGTCCCGAGCAGATAATTCACCCAGTTGCATCTTACACAGGGGTGTTTCAAGCCCTTCTGTTCCTTGGCCTGGCTCAGGGCCAGCTTTTACTCAGCAGGCAGAGGTGTGTTTGTAGATGCACAGAAGTTGCCCACATCACACTAGTGTGGAGGGATGGCCCCGAGCTGGTGCCCACGTAGTCAGTGTCATTCTTCTAATGAAGCAGGTCGGGCAGCGCATGCTGAAGCACGATGGCTCACAGGCTGATGGAAGATGACTGGCTTTCGTCTCAACAAAGGGGCTGCACTGCACCCATGTCACAGAAACACTGCTTGCCCCAGCCCTGGAGGAAGGGGAGGCTGTTTTGTCTCATTCTGTTCAACTTTTGACTTCAGCTCTAGTGAGAAGTGGGATTGCAACATCGGCATTGGCTGTGCCGGTTGCAGGGTTGGCCTTAGATGATTTATGTGACGCGGTGGAGTGGCCTGCGCCGCTGTGCACAAGCTGTGTGTGGTTGGAGGGAGTGCTCTGAGGGTATTCCACAGCCACGTGGAGTTTTGTGGTAAGGGTGTAGGAGCTAGGAGAGCTCTCTGTTTGCTGCAGTGGGATGGATATATTTTCCCCCTCTTTGAATGTTTAAAACCCAGTGTGAATCCTCATCTTGCAGTGACTCGTTTTCCTGAGCAGTGTTTTTTGGGGTCAGAGATCATCCCAGTGCTGGAGTGGGGCAGCTCACGGGCCCTCGCTTTCACCTCGCTCTTCAGCCCTCTCCCTCGAAGCATGCAGAGTGCTGAGGTGTTCAGAAAGTGGGCAAGTAAGCAATTTCATTCTTGATCTGTTTTTATTTGCTGCGTTCTGCCTTTGCTGTGCCCTGGTCCTGAGCAAGTGCTGCCAGCACTGCTCCCAGTTCATTCCCTGCAGAGATGGGCTTTGGCTGTGGATGGTGCTGCTGGTCAGTGTGTGGTTTGGGTAGGGCGGGTTCAGTTCTAAATCTCTTACAATTATCTTCTTCAAAATGGTTTCTAGAACAATGATTCTGGCCCTTGGGTTCCTCAGAGTTAACTGAATAAACTGCCTCTAGGATAAAAAAAATAGAAATATTTAGAGCTGTGAGGCTGCAGACTGTGCGTGTCACAGATCCAGCACTGTGGGAACAGCATCTCCCTCCCTGAGACTTCTCTCCTTCCTTCTCCTTTCACTCGTGTGGCATCTCCCCACATCCACAGACGTTGCTGAGAGCCTACATGCTGCCTGGCAGCCGTTGAGGTAGCACAGCCATCATTTTCCCAGCTCGTGAGGCTTCGTGCGGCTCCTCGTTCGTGCACTGTGCTGAAAGGATTTAGGAAAAAAAAGAGACATCAGAAAAACAGAGCAGCGCCCTGGGAGAAGAGGACAGTCCTGCTGGGGAGCCACCTGTAGGGAGGTGGCAGGAGAGGTGGGCACGGGCAGCTGGCACAGAGCAGGGCGCAGCAATGTTCCTTCTAGAGCTGGAGCCTGTGGCGCTGAGCTGGGGCTGAGTCATGGGCTGACTCAACGGCACCAGACTGCCGGCATGGGGCCGAGCACTCCCCACCTCCAAGGACCAGGCTTCTCTATTGCTCCGTGATGTGCATTCTGGATCAGGTAATGCCCCTCAAAGGTCAGCTGTGAAATAAATGCACAGGCCAGGGTGCAGAATCCATCATATCCACTAACAGACTTAGCTGGAGGTGGAGCTCTGGTTTCCAGACCTTTAGTTGTCACCAGGGAGAGTTAGGAGTCAGTACAAATCTCCCAAGTGCTGTGGATTAATTTTGGCCTCTGAGAGCTTCCCATGGCAGCTGGAAAGGCTCAAGCAAGGCTGGGTCAAAACTGCAGATCTGCAGCAGTGCTGAGTGCCCCGTCACCTCCCTGGCTGCAGAAGGTCTGTCTGAGAATCCACTTGGGAGAAGTGAGAATACCCTGGAATTTATTTTGCTTTTGCAGGGTTGATGCTGTGATTTGGTGCCTCCAGCCCCTCAACTTCCACTGCTGCTCCGTGGGCTTGTGTGAAATGTCAAGGGTTTGTGTGTGTTGGTGGACCCAGTTTTGTCTGGGTCATCCTATTGCTGAGCAATAGCCAGGCTTGAATAAATATGCTGTAAAAAGCAGAGGCTCTAGAGCCCTCCTTGCACTACTGCTCAACTGCTAGGGCCATGTAGAGGTGGCAGGACTGCCCAGTCCTGAGCTGAGCAGCTTGTTCAAAACTCCCCAAATACAAGAGAAAACCTGATTCTGAAGCATTGTGTCACAAAGAATGTCACATCTCTGGCAGCTCTTGAGCAGAGCGATTTGCACATTAGAGCAAAAATCCCCCTAGAGCCACCCCAGGGAGGGAACAGCAGGAGGCAGGAGGGTTTGCAGGCAGCTGGAAGTGTTGCAGAAGGAGACTTTTGGTGGGTCAGGCACTGTTTAAACCCAGTGCTGGTTAGGCTGTGGTGGCAAGCTGCCTTCTCCTCCATCAGTTCTTGCAGCCAAGCCGTAACCCAGTGTTCCTTTTGGATGGGCTGGGAGGGGTGACCAGCATGTGGTCTAGCAGCGTTGTGGCTTTGGGTCATGAGATTTCTCAGCATCACTTGATAGTTTTGTTGTTGCTGCAGTTGTTTGAGTTGAGCCAAATGTCACAACAGACTGCGCTGCCTTGACTGGGCAGGCAGTAGTGCTGTTGGAGATGTGGGACCTGCTGTGGGGCACAGCACAGAGCGAGAGGAGCCACCAGTTCTGGAGATGAAGAAGAATAGCTTCCATTTTGGTCAGAAATAACATCAACATCTTTTGTGGTCTCCTGGCACGTGATGGTCATCTCAGCTTGAGGCTGGAGAGGGGCAACTAGAGAAGGAAACTGGAAAGTGTGGCCTGAGAGCCCAGCAGACCCCACAGCAAATGTGAAAGTCCTGAAGGTCTGTCTTATCTTGTGCCTAAAGAAAATAATGAAAGAAATGTCATGCTTTTAAGTTCTTGAATAACACAGTGGGTGTAAGGGGGGCCCAGGGGTGTGTCCATCCTTCCAGCTCCCTGATGTGGGATGTTCCACAGCTGCCTTGATCCCCTCCCAACCAGGCAGCAGGTTGCTGAGGTTTTGTGTTGCTGACCCAACAATTTGCTTAGACCCTATGATATATTTATTTAGCAAGTAGCCAGACCCATGGAGCAGCTACCACTGATGGTGCTGTGGGTGGCACTGTTCCTCTGCAGAGCACCTGAACACTCACCCCCAAGTTATGCCTCAGCACGGGAGGGTTTTGCTTTTTGGGGGAAGAGCCAGAACCCCAGTGAGTCCTCAGAGCTAGTCTGTGCACACCAACTGGCCTTTCCCTGTCTCTGAAGGGCTGTTGGGGAGCTCAGGGGCTCATAGCCAACTGAGGTGGTGCTGCTGGTGCAAGGATGGTCAGCAGGAGCTGCCCTTAGCGCTTAAAGCTTGTGCTGCTTCACATCCTCTTCATTCTAATCCCCCGAGTATGTTACGTGACGCTAATTACTAGGTTAGAAAAGGCTGGATGAATCAGATTACCTAAACCATGCTCCCTCCCGGAGCCGGCTGTTGGGTTGTCTAATGCCTGTGAGTGTTTGCAGCGGCCCTGCATGGGAACGGGCACGTTGGGGAGGCTGGCGAGGGAATCCGTGAGAAGCAAATTGCTGGCTTGTTAAAAACTGCATCTGCGTCCGAAACTGTTATTTGTGAGCGTTTTCCGTCGCTGGCTCTGGTCTGCCGTGTGCAGCTGGGGGACTCTAATGGGCTCTGCTGCAGTGGGCCTTTCTTCGCTTGTATAATTTCAGTCCTTTTACTAAAATAGTCAAGAAACTGTTCTCACCTAGCAACCAGGGAGAGAGTGAATGTCAGAGCTCCTCCATTTCTAGCTCAGCTCCATAATGCTGGTACAGTGTGGAGAGACTGGCAAACACCAGCCTTCAGATCACCCTTAGAAACTCCCTGTGTGCACCAGCCATCTGGGAAGTGCTGTGCAGGAAAGCAGGTCGCTTTATGACGGGAGCTGCCATAAATCTTCCTCCTCCCCCCGCGTCACCTCCTTAACATGCAGAGTGAGAGGTTGCAGTGTGCTGTGCGTCTCTGTGAACCAAAAACCTATCAATGATGGCTTTTTCCTTAATACAAGAGCTTTTATCAGCGCTGTCTGCGAAGTGTCCTGCCCCCAGCTCCCAGGAGAGGAGGGCTGGCTGGGCAGCTGTGCAGGATCTTCGTCCCACAAGTCTTTCTGTTTTGTGGGAAATGAAAAATCTGGAGTCAAAAATTGGGCTCTTTCGGAATTATTTGTGTTTAACATGGGGGTGGTTGTTCCTGATACGAGGTTCAGAGCTCCTCTTGCACCAATTTGTTAGCCAGTGGCCCTTCTGGTTGGAAGATGTACTTACAGGTTCCTACGCTGCTGCGTTGTCTGTCCTGCAAGTCCAGGGAAAACGGATGTGCTTGCCTTGCAGACTGTCGCACAGCACTACACCTCCCTAGACAAACTGTGCTTCTACAAGTACTGCAAGCTCTGGGGTCAGGGTCAGTGGATCCTCTATCCCTGGGGAGCTGAGGTGAGCAGTGAGGACAGTGGGCTTAGCTCTGTGTACATTGGCCTGGTGTGGGTACAGACAGGTTTGTTCCTCCCATCAGCAACTCTCCTCCACTCCTGTCTGTCAAAGCCAACATCTCCACCATCCTTTTGGTTCAGCTGTGCAGGATGAGGCTCCCACTCTGGACCCTCTCCATCCCTCACATCAGGAAACACTCCCTGCTGTACAGGAGCAACTTGTGAAGCCTTCTTTGCTGTTCTGCTGAAACCAACTCTGCTACAGCTTTTCCTCTCGTTTTCCTCCTCACTTTCCTTTTTGGGACCTGTGTTCTGTGTTCCTCTGCTCTGTGACGGTCCCTGTGCCATCATGCTCAGCCTTCTTGGCCGCTCTGTTTGCAGCCCCACGCTTTCCTGGCTTCTGTCCTGCTCCCCTGCTGCCCTCTCTTGTTGCTCTGCCCAAGATGTTGTGCAGCTTCCCTGCTGCTGCTGCTGTCCTCCTGCGTGCTTGTCCTTCAGTCCTGGGGTGCCGCAGAGCCTCGGGACATGGTTGTGCTGTGATGCTTTTTGACTCGTGGTCAATCTTCTTCAGCTCACATCAGTTCATGCCTGCAGATGCCCTGTGTGAACACCTGCACGCTGGAGCTCTGCACTGACTGCGCTCATGTTCAGCCTGCTTCTCCCCTCTTTCTGAGCTGCTCCAAATTGTTTTGTGCCCTACAACTTCTGCAGTAAAAATGAGTCAGTCTTACGCATGCTGAGGCTGGGGATGAGGAAAGCAGAGGCTTGTGCAGTCTCTCGGGGGTGCAGAGCAGTCTCTGCTGATGTCTGTGCTGTTCTAATTTATTCTTATTGATCTCTTATTTGTGTGTTTGCTCAGCAGAGGAACTGTTGAAAATCCCTACTCATGGGCCAGCTGATAGCCAGTTTCCCCATGCAGCAACGGGGTGTTCAGCCTGAGCTGCTTATTTGGGAATGGTATTTTTCCTCAGGGTACCACCTTATATGCGTGTGTTGTCACGTCGGAGCTGTTCAGACAGATGCTTTTGCCATTACAGAGTACAACATGTTCATGGGAAGCAAGGAACTGCACTGCTCAGCCACTGCTCTGGCTGGAGCTCCTGGCCCTGCAACCTGCCAGTGTCTCACAGTGCATCTTCAAGAAATCTCTTGACAGATTTTTCCGTCATCACCCTTTTCTCCTTCCTTCCCCACCTCTCTTCTCCCTCCTCTTTTGGCTAAAGCTAGGGGCACTTGACCTGCCCAGTGCTGCCCTGCAGGCAGAGTGAGCCCCACAGCACCAAACGCCTCGGTGCAGAGCAGCGCCTGCCCTGGGATGTCTGCAGAGCTGCTGATGGGTTTCCAGCAGCCCCGGATTTGTGCTCCCCATTGCAGCAGTGCAAGCATCACATGAGCTGGAGTCTAATTTGAGCACGAGAACCACCCTGTTGGCTAATGCTGAAACGCCTTTGTCCTGGGAACTCGCTCCTGTTCAGTCTTTTCTGGTTTGGTGTGGTGAAACGAAAGAGAAGCAGTTCCCTGGCTGCATTACAGCCGCAGCCCTGCTCAGATCCTGCTTTCCCCTTTAAGCTTGTGCACGCAGTTCCTGCTGGCGTCAGCGTGAGGGAAGAGCCAAGCAGGATCCCCGAATTAAACCACGGCCGTGCCAGGCTCAGGCTTTGCTCTGTAGGTTTGCAGAAGGCTGAAGCAAGCAGCAAACAAGGCGCTTTAAAAATAGCAAAACGGAGGTGTGGCTCCTTTCCGGGTGGGTGCATGGCTCATCGCTGGGGTCTTCCTCCCACTGGGACCTGTGGGCAGTGGTCCAGCCACCATCTGTGGTGATCAGCAGGGTCAGAACCCTTCTACCTCTGGGCTTTGTGCTTCTAGGGACTGGTGCATGGACAGCCTTGCTGAAGGGGTCTTAGTGTAAATGAACCTTTATTCCTGTTTGCTGAGGTTTGTACCTTCTGTGAGCATTGCTCCTCGTTTGCTTTGTGTTGCTGCCCAGTGCTACAGAAAGGCCTTTAATTAGAGAAGGAACAGCTGGCAGGAACCAGTGGTACTCGGTGCTGTTGAGGTCTTCACGCAGGTACCCCCTTTTAAATCTGCTGAAAACCAGATAATGAATAAAGTTTTCAGATTGAAATAAAACACCTTTGCAGCTCTGTTAGTGCAGGAGTGGCTGGAAAAGCCAGCTCAGAGCTCACACTAGGCTGAGCAGAACCCTGCAGGGGCATTCTGCTGAGGCCAGGGACAGACAGCACAGCTGCCAGTGGCACACCAGGAGCAGCTTTCTCCTGCCTTCCTGCTCACGTTCCAGACCCTCTCAGAGGCTTTGCTACTGCCCAAGAATTGTGCCACACAGGGAGACTGGGGTGCTGCCCACACTAGGACTGCCGTCGGCACTGGGAGTCAGCAGACGTTGGGAGCAGCATCGATGCTCCTTATGCAACCAGTGCAGGAAGCACAGCCGGCGACCTACTTCCCCCCGAACGCTTAGAGCAGTCAGATTAACCTCTGCGCTGCGGCAACCAAGCGTCCAACTGCAAAGGGGATGGAGCTGTGATTCTCCCTCACCTTCCACCAGGGTGGCCTTGGGGGAATGAGGCCCTAGAGTGGGAAATCCCTTTACTGATGGGCAGAAGATACCAAGGAGTGAAGGAGATGGGATTCTCCAGCACCAGGGACTGTGCAGAGTGAGGCGACACCACCTTCCCTCAGGGCCCAGAGTCCTCATCTGCCTCCACCACCGGCCCTTTCTGCCTCACTATGGCAAGCAAGAGCCCAGCAGCCGCTTTCCAATTTATTTATATCTTGTTGATCACATGCTTTTTAATGTTAAATGTTCTGTGGAGGAGGAAATTTCTGCAACTGCAGAGTTAATAGGAGTTTAGGGGCTTTCGGTTGAACTCGGTAATCAATTTTTGCAAATCACAGGCTCACGCTGACAACCTGCAGCAGCCCAGCAATATTAATGAAAATGTTCCCATTCTAATTGTGGCTTCCTTGGCACGTCTGCACGGAGCAGCCCTTTACCACGTACAACCCTTGTCCTTCAGAGACGCCATGCCCAGTGGCACTGGCCAAGCCATGACTCCCCAGGCATTTTTAGGCCTTGATTTGCTGGATGCTGGGGTGAGGCTTGCAGAGAAGCTATACCTGGCCAGATGGGGTTTAATATCCTGTTTTGACCCACAACTCTGGAGCCCCACAAAGGGCACGTACACTGGTGAGATGTCCTTGTGCTTGGGACGAGCATGCCTAGCGGGACCCATGGCTCCTGGAACTGCCCAGGCTAAATTGTTTTCTTCCTGTAAGCAAGTTGAGTTTAATCTTATTTGAAGCCATTATAAAACTATCCACTTTCCCATGATCTGATTTCATCCTCCAGCTCTGTTACGGCTGCCAGGGTAACCAAAATGTGGCTTTGGAGAATTAGACTGGGATTCTCCTTCAATGCACAGACGTGTTCCTAGGGCTTGTATTCGAAGAGGGATAGCCCATGCTGTCTACTTGGGCAGGTTCCCTGGGATGGAGTTGGTATTTTTTCAATGTACAGGATCCCCAGGCGCAGGGAGTGGATGGAAATCCCGTACTCTGGGTGAGACCTTTGTAGCAGGAGAGCAGGAGAGAATGGCACCTTTGTGCACAGCGCAAGGAGAGGGGTTTTGGACCTACTTCCTTGTCAGCTGAGGAAGTGCAGGCAGCATGAATGGAGCTGGAGCAGCAGAGATGTCCCCGCGTGCTGCTGCCCTCATCTGCCAGAGACCTTTACTCCGCTGGCAGTTTGGTGAATGAACGAGGAAACCTGTGCCTTGAGTGCAAAGTCCTGTGATGGGAGTTTACACCTGACCAACCACTGGCAGTTTTGCCTGACCCACTGGACTTTGTGTAGAGGCAGGGCAGTGGCCATGTGCCAGTGACCCACATTAAATTGGACAAAATGACAAATATGATGGGATGAACCAAACTGGGTTAGAGGCTTCAGGATTCACCTTTCCTGGGCTGCCAGACCCTGCCCTGGCATAGGTGGGTGGTGGGGAAGAGGTGAGATGCAGGTAGTCCATTCTGCTTGCATCTACAAGATCTGTCACAAACCTTCTTGGATCTCTGCATCTACCCACAGACTTCAACTCCTGGTTTCAGGGTGCTGGATTAGTTGGATGAGTTTCCCATTCCTGATTGCCTGCTTCTTGGAGAGCATTATCAGACATCTGCTGGTTCTTGCACCTCCTCTAATGATCCCTCTAATGCTTTCTGAGATCCTCAAAACATCTTTGGCAAAACACACATGTTTAGGGTCAGACATCTGAGTAGAAGAGAGAGCTCACCTGTGTGGCTTTGCTGGAAGACTTGGCCAACTATGGGCAGCCCAGTCAGCCCTCCTGGAAGTGCTCTGAGTCTCAGTATTCCTCTTCATGAAGAGTTTGCCATGATAAATAACCCCCTTGATTCGTCTGTGCCTTCTGGCAGCATCCCAATGAGTACCAGTCCCTGCAGGGGGCCGGCACGTGGGGTCTGTGTGAGTCAAAACTCCTTTTCATTAAAAATATTTTTACTTTATCTTTCAAAGTCCCAGGCTGTCTCGAAAAGCAGGTGCAGTCAGTTTGAGAGCTGAGCTGCTGTTCACATGAGAGGGTTTGAGCAGCTTGTCCATATGCAGGGATGTGGTGAGGGGTTTTACTGCTCGGGTTTGATTCAAGCTGGTGTTGGAGCAAGTGATGGGAGGGCAAGGAGCCTCTCAGCAGTGTTCAATACCTGTCACAGCCGTGGCTGCTAAGGACATTGTCACCAGCCCTTTGGGAGCCCTGCAGTTAGCTCAGTTACAGACAAACTCTCTTAGTGCCTAGAAAGAGATGTGGGCAAAGCTGGATTTTCTGCTTGCACGTACTATATCTTCCTTCAGCTGCTTCGTGGGTTTAGAGGGCCGTTGCGTGGGAGGGACGCAGCATGGTTGCTGGCGAGGGATACCATGCTGTACTGCAGGTAGGCAGGTTCTGTGGCTCTTGCTTGGCTGGCTCTGTGCAAGGAAACTTTGGTTCCTGAACTGGCACTTTGGAACTTTGCTCACTGAAAACACCCTTGCAGAGGCTGTGGGCCCACTGCATGTACTTTACCCAGATACCTTCAACAACCAAACAGAGCAGGACCACAGAGCAGTAGCTGCTGATGCTTCTTTCATGGGAGAAGGTTCAATAGTTGCATTAAGAAAACTGGAAAAGCTATAGAAGTCAGACTTCTCACAGAGCTTTGGTGTATGCGAGGGGGAGGGAGGGAGGCAGCAAGTTGTCCGACACTCAGCAGGGTCCGTTTCCCACCAGCTCGCAGCAGTGTTTGCTGGGGTTTGCCCTGTTGTTGCTTGCATGCCAGTGCCAGCAACAAGTACCAGCCATAGAGGCAGCTGTGCTCAGTCCTCAGTAGGAGCTGTCTTTGTAGCTGGGTGATTTAGGAGTGCCAGGCTGGGATTTGAAGGATGATGAGCCAGGCGTGGGAGCTTTTTCTTCCGCCCTGTTTGTTTGGGATGTTTGTACGGGGATGCAGTAGATTCAGCTAAGCGAGTCATCAGCTTCGCTGCAGGTGGCTGCTCTGCACTAGGCTGGAAGCAGCCACTTTGGGAGGTTCTCCTCGGGGCTGCAGAGTCTTCAGTGTTGTGGTGGTGAGAGGGTGAGATAACAGTGTTTCTGAGCTGTCAGCATGGATCTTGTTAGCAGTCTTTGTTGATACTTGTAGATGCCTCTAGTGCAACCCATGCTGTGATGGTGTGAGGCTGTTTACGCTTCTCCAAGCACCATGACATGAAATGGAGGCTCCTAGAAGCAAGATGGCAGGTAGGGTACTGGCAGTGGCTCCACAAAGGACCCGTTCCCTCCTTCTTGTACTGTTCCTTGATGGTGGGAGAACTGGTAGAAGCCTGTGCTGGGAGACACTCTCAGAGGATCCAGTGGGCAGCAGGAACGGTCTGGGTCCCAGCTGCAACCGCAGCAGTGTAAGCCCAGGTAGCATCATAGGGTTTTCATTTTGCAAGACACAGAAATGGAGCTGCAGAGAGGTTAGCGTTTTCTCAGAACTGAACGTGGGTTTCGGTTACAGAGACGTTCATGGATTGTGTTTCTGTGTTTCAGAAAAGCAGGGTCCAGAGCGGAAGAGGATTAAAAAGGAGCCCGCCACCAGAAAGCCTGGCTTGCTCTTCGGAATGGGCCTTTCGGGGATCCGGGCTGGCTACCCACTCTCTGAGCGCCAGCAAGTCGCTCTCCTTATGCAGATGACAGCAGAAGAGTCTGCAAACAGCCCAGGTATGATCCAGAGAGTGGTTTTGCTCTGAGATGTGGGCAACCGGGTGTGAGAGATGCTTGCAAGTACCTGGGCTTCTCTGTGCCCAGCCCTGCAGCCACCAGGCGGTTCAGATAGCTTCTTGCCAACACCAGAGCTGAGTTGCCACCCCTGGCATGGGGCAGGGGGGCTGGAATGCTGCTGATCCATGGGCTCTCCTCGTTCTCAGCACCATTTGTGGGACACTGGAGCGGGACAATGGGACGCTCACTGCCACGGGGCTTCGCTGGTGACCAGGCGCTGGTTGCTGATGAGGTTTGCACGTGGCTGCGGCCACCCTTCCTTCTTCCAGTGTAAGGCACTAGCAGATGTCCCACGGCCCGCATCCGAGTCACCACTGAGCCTGCCCTGCCTGCTTAACTAAAGCTTCACTTCCACGGGAGCTTCCTCCACGTCAGAGCTTCGCATTTTCCACCGGCGTCTCAGGCTAATACCTCAGTAAAGGAGCGTTGTGAATGAAGTTAAAATCTCATCCTCTGTGGGGTTTCAAATGTTTCTGCTTGTAGAGAGGAATAAGATATGTGGCTGCTGTGACTGTAACTTGAGACGCGGAGCAGCTGGAATGTGTTTACCACACAGACCTTGTATTTTAGTAATTTTTATCTGGTGTATACGTGACCCCTGGGGTTTATAGAGGCACTGTGCTATCCGCATGCGCACATCTGCATCCTGCATACAAACATGGCAGCTTTTCACCACCTATTTTCTTGTTACCACTGATCTAGCTGCTTGCGTTGCTGTTATTTGGAGGGGTGGGAAAAGCAAAAAGCTGTGAGATCTTCAGAGCGTTCTCCCAGGAAATGTGCAGTCTCCTCCCAAGGCTGAGAGAGGGGGATTTGACTAGATGATCTTTCGAGGTCCCTTCCAATCTGTAATATTCTGTGATTCTGTGACCTCACATACTTGGTAAAAGGCTACCTCCCTTAGGAAATGAGGTTGGAGGGGAAGGAGCTGCATTGTCTGCTCCTAAATCATGGGATTGCCCTCAGCCTTTGCAAGCGCTGCAGTTCTCTCCAGTGGGCTGTGGCAGCCTGCAATTAATATCTGCATTGTACGCACACAAGCTCTCCTCTGTCTTCACATCCACTTCAGAGGTTCCGGTGCCTTGTGCTGAACGTTTCATGGAGAAGTGAGATGAAACGTGTTCCAAGAGCTCCCTCTAAGGGTTTAGGATTTTCGGTTCTTGACTCTCTTTCTCTCCTCCACACAGTTGACACAACACCAAAGCATCCCTCTCAGTCTACAGTTTGTCAGAAGGGAACTCCTAACTCTGCCTCCAAAACCAAAGATAAAGTAAATAAGAGAAACGAGCGAGGAGAGACTCGGCTGCATCGAGCTGCCATCCGAGGAGATGCCCGGCGCATCAAGGAGCTTATTATTGAGGGTGCAGATGTCAATGTGAAGGACTTTGCAGGTAATCTAACTGGCATTACTGGTGGGGCAGCACACAGATCCAAACCTTTTCCTACCCGTTTTCATGTTCCACCTCTGAGAATGGCTCCCACCAGGCTGTGTAACATGGGTTGGCTGCTTACAAAGAGGGGATTAACCAAAAATAAGGATTTTGCCCCTTGAGGAAGAAGTCTTGCTGTCCTTTAAAAAACAACAAACATCTACTACAGATTTGTCAAAATAATAAATCCTTGAAAAGCAGCAATTCCCTTGTTGGAGTTTAGGGGTTAAATTCCAGACTGTCCTGTCTGCTCTGAACACACTCCTGCTCAGGGAGATAATGCTGGGCTGGGCTCAATCCATTGTGGTCCTGGAGCTGTCATGCTCTGAAACTATGACCAGGACCCTCTGGTCCTATTTTTCTTGTGTCTTGCCTTTCTTGTGCCTTCTTGGAAGCCTGGAGGAGAGATCTGCAAAGGGAAGTTGCCCAATTTAGCTCTTCTTTTATTTAAAATACAAGAAATAACATGCGCAGACATACTGACAAGAGTGGGTTTCGTAAAAGCATCACTCCCGAGTTGAATGGCCGATGCCTTCTGGGTTTTGTTTTGAAGTACCAGACGTGGGGGTGCCTCTGACAGGGAGCTGTGCCAAGGTGAAGGGCAAGGTCAGGTTCCCAGCTGCACCAGCCAGGCACCCAGATTAGAGATGCTGATTGTTCTGAGCCTCAGTTGGGGAGTAGCACCACCACCACCTCCTCCTCCTCAGTTCTGCTTTTGATGCTGGGAAAGGGGAGAGGAGCCTGGATGTGGGGCTGTGGCAACAGCTGAGCCTGGGATGGGAACAGCAGTGAGATGGTGGATGATGCCATAGGTGCACAGCAATAGGGATAAATTAGCACAGGCAGCCTTTCTTCCAGCACGTCCGAGAGCTTGACTTTGCTCTCTGCTGTTCTCTTTGCACGATTCTGGGGCTATGAATAGATCCGTATGTTCCTCTGCCTGTGTGATTAATATCCTTGCTAGACCGAGCTCTCAGTCGTGATGGATTCTGGTCACAGGTGCCCCTTTGCAACGCTCCCCACAAAGGTAACAGAACGAGCTCCCACGATGCTATCAGCAACATACCCAAAGCACATTTGCTGGGAAACTTCAAAACAGTTTCTGATTAAAAATAGTCTGTTTGAACATGATAAAATATTTCATTCTGTGTTTTTGGGAGGTTTGCTTGAGAACTAGAGCTGCTGTTACTGTGGAGACCTGCTGTTTGATTTCTCCTTGAGCTGGGGGCCTGTTTTGCAGCAGCGTAGCTGCTCGCTTTGTAGAACACACAGAAAATATTTGTGAAGGCTGTGTGGAGGATGCTTCAGAGTGATGCCTGCAGCTCAGAGCTCCGTCTGGATCTAGGCAGCAGCATTTCTCTTACAGAGGAATTGGAAGGGGGAAAGGATTAGAGACCTGACTTCCACCTGACATCAGCAATACTTCTAGTTTCCTACACAAAACTTTGTCTTTCCATTTCCGGAGGCTGCAGATAATCCCAGCAGATCATCTGTGGCACGTTGTGTGATGAGAGGAAAAAGTGGGATTGATTTATGTACTGCCTGGCTGGAACAGAAAGGCAGAGCTGCACGTTTCTTCCTGCCGTGTCACAGGGAGCTGAACAAATGAAATCAGTCCATCTTCTTGGACAGGAGAGCCATAAACCCCGCGAAACACCAGTACCTGCAGCATCTGTAGATGGGGGTTGCTCTTCACTGTCTCCAGCTCTTCTGTGAAGGTGCTGTCAATGTTCTGAGTGTCCATTTCCTTGCAGGCTGGACAGCATTGCACGAGGCGTGCAACCGGGGTTACTACGATGTTGCAAAGCAGTTGCTTGCTGCTGGCGCCGAAGTCAACACCAAGGGGTTGGATGACGACACCCCGCTGCATGATGCAGCGAATAATGGGCACTTCAAGGTTGGTTTTTGATGGATGTCATAGTTGTGTTTTTAATGACTTTGCATTTACCTTGTGCTTCAAGCAGACAATTGTGCAGAGATTCTGATCATTTTCTTACCATTCGCTGCTGAAAGCCATGTACAGCAGGCAGGAGTTTCCTTGTCCCAGTGCTGCTGCGTGTTCTGCTTGATGTTCCCCTGTGCAGAGGGTGGTTCATTCTTCTGGAGTCTGGGGGAGGGAGCATGGTTCTGTCTTGTTCTTCTCCTTTCCTGCACAAGCTGGTTTGTGTTGGTGTTCATTATCTTCTTTCTTATCAGTGATTGTAAGTACTGTAAGGCACGTCCTGAGGACAGGCTGCTTGAGAACATCTCCTTTTCAGTTTTGTATGAAAGTGGTGCACAAAGCCTGGGATTGTCACATGAGCGTCTCAAGTCTTCGATTTGTGTTTTCAGGTGGTGAAATTGTTGCTCCATTATGGAGGGAATCCTCATCAAAGCAACAGGAAGGGAGAGACACCTTTAAAAGTAGCTAATTCTCCCACCATGGTGAATCTGCTTCTGGGAAAGACCACATACCCCTCTAGCGAAGAGAGCTCCACAGGTGAGACTGACTGGTGTGTGAACACGGGAGTGATGTTTGTGGCCTGCAGCTGTCTGTTAATACAGAGACGTTAAGAGGACAGTGGAGTTAGACTCTTGTCAGAATATCCGCACGCTGCTGCCACGGTCAGGAGTCCATCCGTAGCTGTAACCCAAATTCAGACAACATAACCACCAGCCTGTAGCTCCGGGAGCTCTAGCTGTTTGCCCTGGAAGCCTACGCTGAGATCACTTGCCTGGTGCAATCGAGATGTAGGATTGGAAGCCAATTGCAGGTAAATGGATGTCTTACCTTTAAAATGTGGGTAATAGTCCAGCTTGTGTGTAGAGAGGAGGCAGTTTGGGTGCACTTGGTGTGTTTCCATCCCTCATAGTGCTTGGCCGTTCCAGTGCTGATGAATCAGTTTGTGCTCCCGGGCTGTCCCTCAACAGAGCACCCTGCCCGAGCCTGTCCCATGAGTGCCACCACCGTGGCTGTGCCAGGTGGGAAAGGCTACAAGTTCTTAGGGGGATTCACAAGTGTGCAGTCACAACCCTGTTAATAGTTCTTCTCTTGATGCAAACAGGATGTTCTTTGGAGGAATACCCCATGCAGGTCTGACACTGGACTGACCTGTTCCCTTCCAAAAGGTCTCCCAACCTGGTGTTTCGAGCTTTCAGCTGGGAACTCAGCACAGACAGAAGGGCGGCAGGGCTATTCAGAGGGGTCCACATCTGCAGCAGACTATGATGTTCCCTTCCTGAAACCCCTCACAGCCCTTAACACCTTGTTCTTCTCTCTCTGCAGAGACCTCAGAAGAGGAGGATGCCCCTTCCTTTGCTCCCTCCAGCTCCGTTGATGGCAATAACACAGACTCAGAGTTTGAGAAGGGTTTGAAGCACAAGCCCAAGGCCCAGGAGCCCCCCAAAACCATCACCCCAGTGAAGGATGAGTATGAATTTGATGAGGACGATGAGCAGGACCGGGTCCCGCCAGTCGATGACAAACATTTGCTGAAAAAGGATTACAGAAAAGAGACTAAAGCAAACAGTTTCATTTCCATACCCAAAATGGAAGTGAAAACTTACACTAAAAATAACACAATTACACCAAAGAAAGCTGCCCACCGCATCCTGTCGGACAGCTCGGACGAGGAGGAGACCAGCGTTGCTGTGGGGACGGGGGAGAAGCTGCGACTTACGACCCACTCGATATTGCCCAGCAGCAAGATTCGGGAGCCTGCCAGCACAAAGACGCAGAAGGAGAAAAGCAAAGTAAAAAAGAAGCGGAAGAAGGAGACGAAAAGCAAAGAGGTCCGATTTGGCAAAAAAAATGACAAATTTTGTTCCTCTGAATCAGAGAGCGAAAATGTGGAGAGTGAGGAGGATGATAGAGACTCTCTTCAGAGCTCTAGCTGTGTAAAGGACTCTAGGCTAGTGCTAAAGGAATCCTCCTTGTTTAACTCTCTGTCTGCCTCATCGACCTCTTCTCATGGGAGTTTAGCATCCCAGAAACATAATCCTAGTCTTACGGAACAGCACTCCAAGCACTGGAGGACGGACAATTGGAAAACTATATCTTCTCCAGCTTGGTCAGATGTCAGTTCCTTATCGGACTCCACCAGGACGAGACTGACGAGTGAGTCAGACTACTCGTCCGAGGACTCGAGCTTAGAGTCACTAAAGCCAGTCAGGAAGAAACCAGAGCACAAAAAGAAAAACACCTCCCACAACACCGTTTCTGAGAAAAAGAATTCATTCCATAGCAATGTGGATGGAGCAATTCCAAAGCTGGACAAGGAGGGGAAGGTTGTGAAAAAGCATAAAACAAAACACAAACATAAAAACAAGGAGAAGGGGCAGTGTCCCATCAGCCAAGACATTAAAATAATCAAAACATTTTCTTTTGAGTTTGAGGACTCTAAACAAAAGCCTGAAAAGGGCTTGATAGTAGAGACAGAAAATCCAGTCGAAAACAAGTTAAAAGTGTTGAAGCATGAGCGAGAACACAGTAAGAAGGAGGAAAAGCTCCCCAAAAGTAAAGCAGAGGAGAAGGAGTGGTTGTTTAAAGATGAGACTGGAAAATCCTCAAAAGAGGAGAAATCGTTAAAAAAAGTCAAAGACGGCAGTAAAGACATGAGCAAATCCTTCAGAGAAGGATTGAGTAAATCAGAAAAAGAAAAACCTGTAAAGGAGAAGTCTCCCAAAGAGGAGAAGCCTAGAATACATAAGGAGGAGAGAAAGAAGAAGTCCAAGGACAAGCAGTCCAAATCTGAAAAGAAGAATGAGCTGAAGGAGGAGAAGGTTTCGAAACTAGAGAAAGAAAAATCCTTCAAGGAGGAGAAAGAAAAATGCAAAAAAGAAAAACTTTACCGGGATGAGTCTGGCTTTGATGAGTTTAATAACAAAAACCAATTTCCTGAAAGTGAGGACACAAAGTTCAGCCTTTCAGATGATCAGCAAGAGAGGTGGTTCTCAGACTTGTCTTCTGATTCATCCTTTGATTTCAAAGGTGAAGACAGCTGGGATTCTCCAGTAACGGATTTCAGGGAGATGAAGAATGACACAGTGGCAAAACTAATCATAGAACCCGTGAAAGAGGAAATTAAAGACAAGAAAAAGGAAAACAAAACGAAAGAGAAGAAGGACTACACCGAGAAACGTAATGAGAAAGAGACTTTCCTAAAGAAGAAAGAGCGGGACTATGCAGACAAAAGCTCGGAGAAGAAAAAGGACCAAGCAGACAGACACAAAGTTACCCCCAGTTATTTGCCTGAAAAGGATAAGAAAAGGAAGGATTCTGCAGAGGCTGTCAAGGAGAGGAAAGAAAAAGATACAGGCGAAACCAACAAAGACAGAAAAGATTCCTCTGATGGCTCTAAAGATCGAAAAGATTCTAAAACAAAGCAGGAAGAGCCCTATCGCGATGACTTTAAAGAGTACAGCTGTGAAACGTTCTTCAAGGACAAGTCTGACGCCGAATTCAGTGGCAAAACTCTGGAGAGCTGGGAGAGGCACCATTCTGGGAAGGAAAAGGAGAAGAAAGATGCTCCCGATAAAGAAAAAAAAGAAAAAGTGAAGCCAGAAAAATACAAGGAAAAATCCAAAGACGGCGACAAGGAGAAAAATGAAAAAGTTGCTCCTGAGAAAATCCCGAAAGACAAAGAACTAGAAAAAAGTTTTAAAGATAAAAAAGAAGCTAAGGAGAAGTACAAAGACCTGCACAGCAAAGACAAAGAAAGGAAAAGCTCTTTCGACCAAGTGAAAGAGAAGAAGGAGAAAAACTTCTCTGCAGATCGAGAGGACTTCTCCGAGAAAAAGGATGAGAAAAAAGGAAAGGAGAAGAGTTGGTACAGCATCGCAGACATCTTCACGGATGAAAGTGAAGACGAGAGGGATGATTACAGCTTGACGGCTTTCAAAGTCGGTGACTCTACTGGGAGTGAAATGCATCGACTGGACGGTCTGCAGGAGAAGGACGATGGTGCAGCTGCTGAGAAGGAGCTGTACCCCGACAAGCACCGCAAGTACTCCTCTGACCGGCAGCATTCGGGAGAGAAGCAGAAAGATAAGGACTCCAAGGAGAAGAAAAAGGACAAAGGAACTTCGGAAGGGGGAAAAGAGAAGAAGGAGAAGAGTTCCATTGACAAACACAAAGAGAAGAAAGATAAAGACTCTAATGAGAAGTACAAGGATAGGAAAGACAGAACATCCATAGATTCCACCCAAGAGAAGAAAAACAAGCAAAAGCTCCCGGACAAGGTTGAAAAGAAACATGCCAGTGAGGACAAGGTGAAGAGCAAACACAAGGAGAAGCCAGAGAAGGAGCATTCCAAAGAGAAAAAATCTTCGAAAGGAGGGGAGTCGGAGAAGAGCCTGCTGGAGAAACTGGAGGAAGAGGCCCTCAATGATTACAGAGATGACTCCAATGACAAAATCAGTGAGATCTCTTCTGACAGCTTCACAGACAGAGGACAAGATCCAGGACTGACCAGCCTCTTTGAGTCTTCTAACCTCTCTCTTACTGATGCTGCAGAAGAAAAGTTTAAAGACTCTCTTCCTTTACCGTGCTTGCAGGACAAACTCAAGGAGAAGGAGAGGCACAGACATTCCTCATCTTCATCAAAGAAAAGTCATGACAAGGAAAAAGCGAAGAAGGAGAAGACAGAGAAAAAGGAAAAAACAGAAGAATTCAAAGATTCCAGCAGCAGAAAGGATTCCACTCACTATGAAAAGGATTTCTCTGTGGATGGGGAGGCTTTTAGCACTTCCTACAACATGAAGGCAGAGCCTGATGAGGAACCAGAGAAAAGCATTGATTACTTATTCTCTGAAAAGAAAGATAAAAATGATTCTGAAAGAGAGCTGTCAAAGAAGGCGGAAAAAGAAAAGACTTATGGTTCCAGCACCATCAGCACAGCTAAAGAGAAAAAGAAGCGAGATAAACACAAGGAAAAATGGAAGGAGGAAAAGGAAAAGCATCGAGACAAACATGCAGATGGTTTCTTTAAACATCACAAAGACGAGCCAAAGTCGACGCTTAAAGAGAAGGACAGTCCTCAAGTTACCACCTTTAAAGATAAATCAAAGGAGGACAACCTCAAATTTGGTGAGTCCAAGCTGAAGGAGAAGCTCAAGGAGAATCAAGAGAAAGACAAATCAGAGTCAATAAAAATAAGCAACGGGAATGAAAAAATAACCCTTTCCAAAGACAGCGGCAAGAAAGATGCCAGGCCAAGGGAGAAGCTTCTCGGAGATGGCGATTTGATGATGACCAGCTTTGAGAGGATGCTGAGCCAGAAAGACCTGGAGATCGAGGAACGCCACAAAAGACACAAAGAGAGAATGAAACAAATGGAGAAAATGAGGCACAGGTCTGGAGACCCCAAATTAAAGGACAAACTTAAAAGCTCAGAAGATGCACGTAAGAGGAGCCTGGATCTGACAACAAAGAAGCCTTTAACGCTGGATACTCAGCTCAAGGATAAGAAACTGAAGGAGTTGGGTCCTCTGACTCCTATACTGTCACCAGAAAACAAGGCACAGCCTGTTGTTGGGACAGACTCTAAGGACTGGATCACAGGCCCTCAGCTGAAGGAGATCCTCCCAGCGTCTCCCAGACCAGATCAGAACCGGCCAACAGGAGTCCCAACCCCAGCATCTGTCGTCTCTTGTCCAAGCTACGAGGAGGTGATGCAGACGCCTAGGACGCCCTCGTGCAGCAACGAAGACTACACAGACCTGATGTTTGAATGTGCAGACTCCCAGCACTCGCTGCCCATATCCACGATGTCCATGAACGCCTGTTCTCCATCCTTCTTTGACAGATACACAAATGTTCCCAGTGGGCTCCCTGAGAATCCGAGTCAGACCCCAACTCGTACCATACCCTCCACGAACCTCTATCGTTCCATCTCAGTTGATATCAGAAGGGCACCTGAAGAAGAATTCAGCGTCGGAGATAAATTTTTCAGGCAGCAGAGCGTCCCGGCGACATCAAATTATGACTCCCCAGTGCAGCACTTAATGGAGGAGAAAGTTCCCCTTCCGTCTGTTCCTGCTGAGAAGTTCCAGTGTCTCTCTCCTGGCTATTACTCACCAGATTACGGGGTTTCATCACCGAAAGTGGAGGCTTTGCACTGTGCACCAGGAGCTGTCAGCGGGGTTGCCCAGTCACCTGAAAGTGTCTTCTCCGGTTTACAAGCAAAATCCTCCCCTTCGCACAGGGATGAACTGCTGGCCCCTTCTGTAGAAAGCGCCCTTCCTCCCGACCTCGGCATGCCCTTGGACACCACGGAAGAGCAGCAAGCTACTGCCTCCATTATGCCACCAGAATCTACCTACCTACCACCAATTGAAGAAAACCATTTTAGTTCGGGTATGCCAGAACAAAACAATATAGACTGGGACAACCCTCCTTCCCGAAACCCCGACACCACCATTCCTCCCAGCCTGATGGGCAACCCAGCAGAGCATTCTGTTAGCTGGTCCATGGGCTCGGAGCTTTTAATGAAATCTCCCCAGAGGTTTTCTGAGTCCCCTAAACCTCCCATCTGCTCCCTAGAGCCGATTCATCCTGCGCCAGTAGCCTTCATTCCCACAGATACTTCCTACCCTGTTTCACCCATATCGTACCCTCTGTCAGTGTCTGAACCGGGGCTTGAGGAAGTCAAGGAGGATGCTGAGGAAGCAGTTCCAGGAGAAATTGCAAATGCTGAAGAGCAAGCTCCGTACATGTCCCCTACTAGGTTAGACACCTTTTTCAATAACTGCAAGCCTCTTCCAGAGGAAGCACCAGAGATACCTCCCGAGCCACCCTGTATGCCAGCAGAACCTCAGGCAGAAGTTGTTAGTGCTCCAGAAAACAACTATTTGGAAAACAATAACACTGCGCCCACAAATACAGAGGAGGCGGTAACATGGCCTGATCCCTTCACCAATACAGAAGATGACTTGGACCTTGGTCCCTTCTCGCTGCCAGAGCTGCCTCTTCAGCCTAAGGATGTTGCAGAGACAGAGATGACAGAGGCAGAAGTGGTGGAGGAAAGCCCAGCAGCAGCTTCAGAAACAAGTGCTGGGATCATTAAAGCAAGCACGTCTGTAATAACGTCCACTGAGCCAGAGGAGCTGCCAGCCAGCCAGGCTGCTGCTGTCCTGCCCGTGGAGACGGAGACACAGGTAGAGGAGCAGAAACCAGAAGCGGCTGCCCAAGAAGCCACCTCAGAAACGCTGAATGTAGCTGAGGAAAAGGGAGCGGAGGACTCGGAAGCACCGATTTTCCAGCAGACCCCATCCGAGTCTGCTCAGGTGGAGAGCAAAGAGGCAGAGGCCACGCATGAAGACCTGTCCTCTTCTGGTGCGGTGGCAGAGAGCAGCTCCCAGACCTGTCCCCAGCCAGCATCCACCACTGAGGGCAGTGTCTCACAGGAGGGAGCAGCAGCGCGTGGCGGGAGCCAAGTCTCTTCGTCCCAGGATGCACCTCCAGGCAACACTCAAGCAGAAGTCGTTGAACCAGTGCAAAAACCAGTAGCAGAAGCTCCCAAACCGCCCAAAATAGAAGAGATTCCTCAGCGCATTACCAGGAACCGGGCTCAGATGCTCGCCAACCAAAACAAGCAGAATGCAGCCTCTTCAGAGAAGGAATTTCCTCCCATCTCTGCGCCCGCCACACGTGCCAAAGGCCGCATTACAGAGGAGGACGATTCCCAGGCTCAGCACCCGCGCAAGCGCCGCTTCCAGCGCTCCAACCAGCAGCTGCAGCAGCAGATCAACACGTCCACCCAGCAGACGAGGGAGATGATACAGCAAACACTGGCAGCTATCGTAGACGCTATAAAACTGGACGACATTGAACCTTATCACAGTGACAGGTCCAACCCCTACTTTGAGTACCTCCAGATCAGGAAAAAGATTGAAGAGAAGCGAAAAATCCTCTGCTACATCACTCCCCAAGCACCGCAGTGCTACGCTGAGTATGTCACCTACACGGGCTCCTACCTGTTGGATGGCAAACCCCTAAGCAAGCTCCATATCCCAGTGGTGAGTCACCTTCTCTTAAAACCACAGCATCAGGGACTGTCCCTTCCCTCACTGTTCCAAGCACAGCCCAGATGGCCCCTGAGCACCACAAGCACCCTTGCAGTGCCCACAGCACATGGGCATGGTTCACCAGCCCCCTGTAGGACGTGGTCATGACAACAAACCCAGGCCTTGGTCCGTGGGTGGCTGCGTGGCAAATGCATCCTTAGAAATACTGTGTCTTTGCAGAGGAGACCTTGAGCTGTGCTTAGAAACCTGAGATGTGTTTCAGGCTTTAGAGCAAGTTTGTGTGAACCCACTGGAGTTGGGGCTGGAAGGCAAAACCGCTTTGACAAACAGGGCAGTAGTTGGATATCAAAGCTAGAACCCTGCAGGAAAAAGATGGCTCTGAACTGCTGCATTCATTTTCCCCAGCACCAGTATTTGCCTTGCCGCTGGCACTTGCTCCTTGGCCATGGGAGCTGCGTTTCACTGCTGCGCTGCATGAATGGACTTGCTAATACAAATCCATCAATCACCTTAATACTGCAGGCAGTACATCCGGGATGCAGCCTGGAGAAGGAGGGTCGATACAACCGGCCACGTCAGGCTGCATTCCCTGCAGCAGACACGGTGAAATACTCAGCTCTGTGGGTGTTCCTGTTGCAGAGCAGAGTGATCACACGCTGTGTGTGCCCCAGCAGCGCAGTGCTTGTGGTCTCTTCCGCATGTCCCTTCTCAGACTGACCCAGAGCCACTAGGTCTTCTGCTCTGCAGCTCAGGCTGTGCCCAAGGAGCACAGATGTGTTCAGGCCCCTTCAGAGTCTGCCCGTGGCACACATGGGGTGGTTTAGGCTCTGGCTCTGTAGGCTGAGCTCATCTCTCAGCACTGGACACCTCCTGTGCTGTTGTCTCACCCCTCACTGTGATCTGAGCCCTGACAGGACACTGTCCATTGCCACTGGCCTGCTGAGGAAACAGGCCATCTTCTCTGGTGAACTCGCCCTGCAGGGTGGCACCATCACCCCTCTCCAAGCCCTGGGCCGAGGAGCATTTCACCTCCATGGTGGGGGGGAGCAGGTGGCCCCATGTGCTGTGTACCCAGCAGTGGTGCTGTCTCTAACAACCTGTTTTGCACACCCACAGATCGCCCCACCGCCGTCGCTTGCCGAACCTCTGAAGGAGCTCTTCAAGCAGCAGGAAGCCGTCCGGGGAAAGCTGCGGCTCCAGCACAGCATAGAGCGGGTAAGGGACCATGCTGGGGAAATTCCTGCTGGGGAAGTGGTCCCAAATTTGCTCTGCTGGGGAGACTGAGGCAGCCCCTCTCACTGCTTCGTTTGCTCTTCCTCAGGAGAAGCTTATTGTCTCCTGTGAGCAGGAGATTTTGAGAGTTCATTGTCGAGCAGCGAGGACTATTGCCAACCAGGCTGTGCCCTTCAGTGCCTGCACCATGCTGCTGGACTCTGAGGTCTACAACATGCCTCTAGAAAATCAGGTCAGTGCCTGTGTTGGGGGTGAAGTTTCTCAGGGTGCCGTGCCACAGTCCGAGGGAGATGGTGCTTTGCCGGACAGCAGGAGGGGTGTAGGCAGGAACTACTAACACTCTGCCTGCTCATGTGCCCATCACAGTGCAGAAGCAGGGCTCGGGTTGCCTTGTCTGACTTAGTTTCTGCAAGAGCATCGGGTCTTGAGGAGCAGAGATGACTTGGGTTTATCAGTGAGTCTTGGGACCCTCTGCCCTTCTTCTTGATTGGGTTCATCACACTTCAAAGCTTTGTTCTGCTACGCTGGAGTATCTTTTCCTGTTGAAGGAAAGGGAGAGGCCGTTAAATTGATTTGTGTCTCAACAGTGGCTTTGCAAGAGCCAGGCTCTGTCTCACAGCCCACAAGAAGTTGTCATTTCTTCCTCCAGTTTCATATCATTCTGTGCCAGAGAAGGAGGAATTGTGTCTGATTTTGGTAGCCACGTGGCTATGTTGGTCCCAAGCCGCCTGGCTCCTTGGGGGGGGACGACACTGCTGCATTGCAGGAGGTATCCTGCCCCTGCACAGGATCCTGGAATGTGTTAGTGACCTGATGTATTGATCCAGGAGCCTTTATTTATCCCTTGGCATTTCTCAGCCAAGTGTCTGTGCTTCTACAGCGAAGACGTTGTGGTCTCGGGCACGAGCTGAAGGAGACAGAGGGATGGAGGGAGTGCTGTGACATGGACAGTTTCTCTGCAAAGCAACCAAGATTCTCTGTCCTTCCTCCCTGCAGGCGCTTTCTTGTTTCTGTGTGTGCTAAGGGGGATTGAGTGGGGCCACTTTGGCCTGCCACTGCTTAAAGTAAACACAAAATAACCTACAGTGCAATTTGCTGTTCTGTCCTCTGCTTAGGGAGACGAAAACAAATCCGTCAGAGACCGTTTCAACGCGCGACAGTTCATTTCCTGGTTGCAAGATGTGGATGACAAGTACGACCGGATGAAGGTGAGAGATGTGGGAGCCCCAGTGCTCCGAAGGGGTTTCCCTGAGAGGTGTCCTGGCTGTTGCTGTAGCCCAGAAACTGCCTCTGCAATTTCCAAAAACCCGAGGTGGTCGGGACAGTTGCACGACGGGGACGTTTCTGTGTGTGGCACGGGGCAGAGCTGGAAGCCTCTGCTGGTTCCCAAAAGGGGGAAGGGAGACATGTTCTGCTTTAGATTTTGTGCCTGGCTGTTCTCTGCTTTGTGCCATACAGGCTGGAGCTTTCTTGGTCAGTAAAACCCTGCTCCTTGCCAGCGACACATGGTGCAGCAAGCTCCAGACTGATGGTGAGCTTGAAGGTGGCAGGAGCCCACGCAGCGATTTGCAGAGGTTCTGAGTGGCAAACAAGGGCACAGTAGGGAGCAGGGACAGAGGTGACAGGGAGGGAGCTGGCAGTTCCCACGAAGGGAGGGACTGTTGGGGCTGATGGGGACTGTCTGCTGAGGCTGTTGCCAGTGGGGTCAGTGCTTTTGAAGTCAGTCAGTGTTTTTGAGTCCTTAAGAACCTTTAAAAGCCAGGTGGGGTGAGCAGCAGGAGCCTTTCCTGCCCTCTCCTGCGGTCTCCTCACCTCTGCTTTGTGTGCGTGTTTTTCTCCCCACCGATGCAGACGTGCCTGCTCATGCGACAGCAACACGAAGCTGCTGCCCTGAACGCGGTGCAGAGGATGGAGTGGCAGCTGAAGGTGCAGGAGCTGGACCCCGCGGGGCACAAATCCCTCTGCGTGAACGAGGTGCCCTCGTTCTATGTGCCAATGGTCGACGTGAACGATGACTTTGTGCTCTTGCCGGCATGACAGTTCAAAACCAGGAGACATCACTGAAAACTGGCACGGACGGGAGCCCTCCGAGGGCGGGCGGTCGAGCTCACATTCACCCTTACCGCTTGCTGATGAATCCCTGGTCAGAGGAGGAGGAAGCAGCTATCGGCAGAAAACAAAACAATAAGAAAAATAATTGCACTTTCGTCACAGCGCGTCCCTCGCTTCCGGACTGACGGCAGCTCCGCCGGGCAGCGGGACGGGGCGCATCTCCTTTCCAACCGGCTGCTGCGGCAGGGAGGCAGCCGGTCTGTGCGGGCAGCGAGCACTCACCGGCCGAGAGACTGGCGGAGGCACGGAGGGAGGAGGCCAAGGACACCATTTTGTGTGTTGCAGAAGCTGCTGAGCGGGGCCAGCAACCACGTGATTCATGTACTTGTGAACACCGTGATTTCCAGCTCTCTGTTTTCCACCGGTCGCGGATCTCCTCTCGGAGAAGCTGCAGTAGAAAAACCATGGGGGGAGGGGGGGATGTTTGAGTTTCTCGTTCCATCCTGGGTATGTCTACAAAAAAACCACAAAAAAAATTAAGAAAAACAATTAGAAACAACCAACCAACAAACAAAAAGACAGCGTCCAAGTTGGGCAGACGCGGCTCTGAAGGTGTGGACGGCTCCGGGGTGCGCCCACAGCACCCCACAGCAGCCGCTCGCCACCGTTTGGGGAAGAGCGGAGGAGCCAAGGCGGCCAGCGGCGGGGGCTGGGTGGGGGTCAAAAAAAAAAACGGCGACGCAGAGAAAGGACTTTGCCAACTGTGTTTTTAATGGAGTAAAATCCATGTGGTTTATATATATTTTTTTTCCTTTACTCTTGGGCATTTCGTTTCTCTTTCTGAGAACATAACTTGAAAACACTACAGAGCCAATACTCATATAAAGAAAAATTGTATCCCATAAATGCTGTACAGTTTTTATATACATTAACAATGTACTTTTGCTGCCTTCTAGATAATTTATTTTGCAACACATTACTGCACAGTTGTAAATAACTTATGTACTGTAACATCACTTTCAGTTATGTGTAAAGAAATAAATAAATTAATTAAAATTATCTTTGTATGGACGGTTCACCCTGGGCAGAGCTTTCCCCGACGACGAAAAGGTAAGGGCCAGGAGGGTCTGCGGGCAGGGTTACGCGTGGAGTGCCCCCACCTGCCACTGGTGCTGCTGGGATGTGGGGGTGCTCACCCCATTGTCCACCCCGTGTTGTTTTTCTCCTCTTTGGGTATGCATGGGGTGCTCCCACCTGCGCCATTGGGGCTACCTGGATGTGGGGGTGCTGCCCCCGTTGTCCATCTCGTGTTGTTTTTCTCCTCTTTGCCTCTTCACGGTTACAACTGGAAAGATGGTGGTGCTGACCCTGCAGCTGGTTGCAGTGGGGTGGACCACTTCCCTCCAGCGCCACACACCAAACCCGAGGGTACAGAGCAACGTGACGGCGTTTGAGTTTGGCATGGTAAGTTTGCAGACCCTACAGTGTATGGGAGTCGGGGAGCTCTCTGGTGTTTTGGTGATGGGAGAGGGTTGGGTGGAGCTACCAGCGCTACCCTGGGGTTATTGTGTGATACCCTGTAGCCATGGTGGTCTCGCTGGAGCTGTTGGGGCAGCTATAGAGGTCCCCAGCAGAAGGGCACCCACCACCCTAGGATGCCTCCCCCCTCACTGCCACCAGTTTTGCAGCAGGTTGAGGAATTTTCCACAGTCATGGAGCTGAGGACCTGCTGCTGTTCAGGGGCTTCATTCACCAGTGCCAGGAAGCAGCCACAAGCAACACTTCCTGGGGTTTAAACTGAAACCGCTTTTTGGTTTAAAACCAATTCCCAGCCCTGGGTGCTTGTTTGTTAAACAACTGCAAATCAAAGCATTGAGAGACCCTTCATCCGCTGCGTCAAGTAACAAGACCCCCACACTCCCTGCGGCCCCTGCAGCCCTGGGGGACTTGACAGGCCCTAGGAGAGATTTTCAACCCAGTGCTGCAACTGTTGGCCACATCCCATGGGTGCAGACACCTCCCAAGCCAGGTCCCACCTTCTGGTGGTGCTGGTTGGACTGGGGCAAATCTCACCGCCACCCTCTGACGTTTAGGGAGACCCAGGTGCATTTGTGGATGGTTCCAGAGGTCCTGACTGCATCCCAGAATCAACTGGACCTTGGAGTACACGCCCCCTGCCTTGGCCTGAACGAGGCTTGGAGGGGCAAACCAGGGCTTTGGGGGGCAAACTGGGCTGGAGGGGGACTGAACTGGGGGAGAACTGAAATTGGGCAAAGCAAACTTGGAGGATTAAACTGAGCTTAGGGGGCTAAACCGGGCTGAGGAGGAGGGCAGAGTAGGCTCAGGGGGGTGAATGGGACTTCAGGGGCAAACTGGGTCTGGGGGGAACCTCGACTGGACTTGTAGCAACCATACTGGGGCTTGGGGCAAGATGAGTAGGGATAGAGGAGACTGAGTTGTGACTGGAGGGGGTAAACTGAGCTTTGTGAGAGTTGATCTGAGATGCAGAGGCAAACCAGAACTGCAGGAGCGTTGGGGGTTTCGACTGGGTTGGAGAGACTAAACTGGTGTTGGTGGGGCCAAACAGGACTTGGGGGCGGTGCAAATCGGCCTGGACGGGGCGAACCGGGCTGGGGAGCTGGGCGGGGTTTGGGAGCCCGCACAGGTGACGGGTAACGCGGAGTTTAAGTTGAAATGGGGGGTGACCGAGCCGGACGGGGATGGGCGGGATCGGGGCGGTCGCCTCGACGGCGCCTCCCCTACCTGCCGCGGCCGGTGCCGTCGNCCTGCCAGCTCTACCGATACCGCCGCACCGGCACCGGCACCGCCCGCCCCAACGGCACCGGGCCCTGCACCCGCGGCTGGCACTACGCGCTGCCCGAGGCGGGGCTCCGCTCCAAC
>VXBP01009276.1:116050-209237 GCA_013400115.1 Rhinopomastus cyanomelas | reverse complement strand
GCAAGGGAACGTGGGAGGTTTCGGTGACATTGGTGGCATCACCACGTCCCTGCTGTGGGGATCCCCCTTCCTTTTGTGGGTGCCCTTGTTGCCCTCCTAGTGTGGGCCATCCGTTGTAGTGTTGGGCATCGACACAGTGGCAGGGCACAGGGTGTGGGAAAAGGGACATGGGATGCAGGATGTCCTCTGTCCATCCCCAGCAGCCGGGCACTGGTGGCAGGGCTGTCGGTGTCCCCAGGGGACTTGGAGTTGTGCCAGGAGTGTCGAGCACTGGTGACCCACAGTGCTGTTGAGCCTTGGCGTGGGCAGTAGCGCTCACTTGCCCGTCCCTCTGTCTGATCCCATCCATCTGTCCTGCTCATGCTGCCACCCTGCATCAGTGTCATGACAAGGAGTTGCCCCAATAGCTCTGGCCGGGGGTTCCGGCAGCTGCCCCTGACCCTAACGTGCTGTGGCAGCGGGACAGCGGAACAGATGTTCCCTGCCACTGGCACTGTGGTGCAGGGGATGTGGGAGTGGCAAACGTGACAGGCTCTGACAAGACGCCAGGGCCAGCTTGTGCTATTGGCATCGGCCATGGGAGCTGCCTGGTGCCCACAGCACGGCACTGGCTGCACCATGGCAGCGGGAACCCCCGCACTGCCACCTCCTGTCCCCCCACTCCTGCAATCCACAGCTCCCACTGGGGTGGCAGGATTTGGAGTCCCACAGATGTTGAGTCCAAAGGGTGCCAGCCTAAGTCTATGACCCCCATGCTGGGGGTCACCCTACTTTGCAGGGGCCAGGTCTTCCCTACCAGCTGACCCCCTCTGCCCTGACCAGACCAGTGCACAGACGAGAGGAGCTGGAACCAGTCACATCTCTGATGTTGGTGCAGTGGGACCAGTTGCAGCCACAGAGCAGGGACTGAGGTGGTGCCCTGCCCACACCATCCCAGTGCTGAGGACAAGGAGCAATGGGGACTGCAGAGCTGAGCAAGGGACCCAAGACCAGTGCGGCCACAAAGCCACCGGAGCTGTGGGTTTTGTGTGGCAATAAAAGGAGACGTCAGCTCCCAGGTGTGAGAGCAGGACCCAGCGCGCTGAGCCTGGGCCAGGGGTGAGCTGCTGGGGGCAGCTTAGATGACATGGAAGTGGGGCCAGCCGCCAGCTCCCCGGGGTCACCCCTGCAAGGGGAGCAGGTCCCCCAGGCAGGGCAGTGCTGTGGGATGGCCAGTGGCCGGTGTTACAGCTGACAGGTTAAAGACGCTACTTTGGGCGGTGGTTGTTGTTTTAATGGTTTTATTGCACTGTGCCGGGACAGGGCCTGGAGGGGCTTAATGAAGGAGATTGATGGCTTAATAGCCCGGAGCCATTACGGGGTAATTGAATGGTTGTGTACATATGATCAGACCGTCAATGTGGACGTGGCTCGCAAGCGAAGCGCCTGGAGCTGCGTGGGGGGATGCGCTCAGCCCCCTCCCCTCGCCCTCATGGATGTAGCGCGGAGGGAAGTATTGTCCGTGGCTTTGGGAGGCCCCATCCATCCCCAAGGTCCCAGCTGCGCTGGTGTCCTGGTGTTGCAGCCAGTGGGGAGGGGATGGCAGTGGGTCTCCAAGTTCATCTGGTGGCAGCGGGTCACCAAAACCCATTCCCAGCCAGCTCAGCTCCCAGCCTGGGCTCTGGGGTACCCTAAGGAGGCTTTTCAGTAACAGGTCCCTTCTCCAGGGATGCACAGCTGTGGGGGGTAGAGGCGGGACCCAAGGGGGTTCCAGCGTGGATGGCAGCCCTGGGCTGGACCACTGACCACCCTCCTCACAAAAGCTGCTGCTGAGGAGAGAAAAGCTGGAGGAGTCACAACCGGGTCCCCCACACCGAGGTGCGAGTCAAACCACCCGTCGGAGTGTGTGACAACCAGGTGTTTTACAGTATTTGCTACCTGTGATCATCCATCAAAGCGATCGATAGTGTTCCTGCGGAGTTTTATTAATGATCTTGTCACCGGGCTGGTGCTGGGTGCCGGGGGTTGTCGAGAATGATAGATCATTAAGAGCTTTTGCTGCTATTTATTCTCCAGTGACCTTGTCTCTCTCCATTGTTGCTTGCTTAAGAGTTATGAATGTGAGACATGATAATTTGATATTGATCTATTTGGTAAGTTAAAAAATTTACTGCATCGTTGATGTTTTAACAAAGGATCCGCTCGGTCCCTCCTGCAGGCTGGTGAGAGCTGCCGGTGTTCGGCTCTGCTCGCCACGGTGAGGGGAGGGCACTGGTGTGTCCCCGTGCTGTACCCACTGTGAGTGAGGGGTGGCTGCATGAGCTCTGGGGGTCCCCAGGAGGGGTCTGTCCTGATCCCTTCTGAGGCTTAAGTGCCAAATTCCAGGTGCTGCCATTGCCCTTGGTGATGCTGCTGTGGACAGGGATGGACAGAGCAGACACCCACGTGCCTGTCTGTACAGGTGGGGTGGAGGCAACCTGTCCCCATCCACACTCCTCTTCCCTTTCCTGTCCCCTCTGTTGTCCCAGTCCCAGCCCTGCTCCCTCTATCCAGCACCACGTGTGTGCCATGTTGTCTCTGTGGTCACTGATTGCCCTCTCAGATGTTCAGGGCTCCACTGACCCTCACAAAGACACTCAACGCTCCCCATTCCTCTTGTCCTCCCAGGATCCCATCAGCTAGTGAGCAAACCCAGGGATCCCATACTGGTACTAGGCAGGACCAGACCACTATCCCACCGCCTCCCCAGTGCACTGTTTCCCAGCTGGGGCTGGAATTGCTGGTCAGAGACCCACAGGGCACAGCCACTCCACCCTGCCAGCGTTACCCGTCCCCAGGGCTCCACGCCGTGCGGCTGGCAGCTCACGCGTGAAGTCAAACAGGGACAAAAACCCATTTATAAAGGCAGGGTCTGTTGATCCCGCCTGTCCCTCAGGAAGTCGATGACCTTCAGACGTGGGTGCCCGTGTCAGCTCACACACACGAGGTGCAATTCCTGCTGCAACTGATTCCTGCTGGCCCGGACTCGCTGCCGGGTTCTGCCCCCACCCCACGTCAGACCCTGTGCCTCCCCTCATCCTTCCCCCTCTGTTACGGGTGCCTCAGGCAGAGCAGCGCTGCCCGCACTGCTGTGTCACCCCTCGGTGTCAGGGCCCGGCTGGCAACAGAGCCCCTGGGTCGGGCCGGTGAGCGGAGCCGGGACTGACTGGTGATTTTGTATTTATCCTTGAACTGTGATGGAAAACGGGACGAGCTGCTTGGTGGGACAGCGGCGTGGTGTCGATTCACAGCAGCTTATGGAGCCTCCCGGAGAAAGCAGGATCCCACTGGTCATGGGATCCACTTGGTCTCTCCAACCTTTCTACAAACTGTGGGGAAAGTCACTGAGTCCGTGGGAAAAGGCAGAGAGGAGGCAGAACTGCCCGACATCACCAGAGCTCCTGATGCCAGCAGCTGAAAGAGTGATTTCATCTGGCAGTGCGCTGCGTGTGGCCTGAGGCAGAGCCAGGCTGGGAACGAGAGGAGCAACAAGAGGCCAGCGAAGGCAACGCTGGGGAGATGGGAAGCCCTGTGACCCTGAGAGAGCAGCTCCAGCAGGTTGGCCATCAGCAGGCTGAGATGGGGCCCATGGGGCTACTGCGTGGGGTGAGCGCAGAGGTGTCTTCTGTCTTCTTCTCACCTGTCTCCCATCACCTATGTCGAGGCAAAACAGAGCAACGTCAGGCAGCTGCCAGCACTGGTGCAGGGGACTCCTGGCCTGGGGTCCTCGAGTGCTCATCTCACACTTCCCTTCAAGACCCAGGACCACCCTGAGCCTCCGGCACAAAGAAGGTGATCCTGCAGCTCTGGCTCAGTATGACCACAGACAGCACATGGCATGAGTCCTGCTTTTATTGGATGCCATTCCTAGACCGGGCTGCCCCTGCTCAGCGCTGTTGGTACCATCTCGATGCTGCTGCAGCAGAAGGGATGCAGTGGAGAACCAAACAGCTGCCCAGGCTCCTGCTCCTGGCCCGAGGCCCTGCTCTAGGCTGGGTAAAAGCGCTGCAGAAGCTCCTTCTTGTTGACTTTCCCCATCTGGTTGCGCGGGATCTCGTCCACCACAATCAGCTCGGTGGGGATGGTGTAGGGTGCCATGGTCTCCCTGCAATGCACAACCACAGTCTGTCACAGGCAGCCAAGACCAGCACTTCCAGTCCCTCCCCAGCCCTCACAAACTGCACCAGCCTCACAGCTCTGAGCTGTGCTGTGGGGTGCCTGCTCCCAGCCTGTGACGCCAACAGCTCATCTCTGGGGGACTCCTCAGAGGAACAGGGTTTGACTCCAGCCCTGCCTGTGCCCCATCCCCAGGAGGATTTTGGCCCCACACCACAGCTCACCTGCAGCCCTGTGTCACTCCTGCCTGTGCTCCCTGGCTGCACCCCATGCACAGCCCATCACTTGCTGGGGTTTGGGCTGGTGATGGACTCTGTTACTGGTACCCAGCTCCGCCTGCCACTGGTGAGGGCACTGCCTGCACTGGTTGCCCCTTCCCTGCCCCTCGGGAGCACTGACAGCCCAGCCACACATCAGCCCATGTGTGCAGCACACCCCACCAAACCCCAAAACAGCCACCCCCTCCCCAGGCAGCGGCACGGAGACCCTTCAGTCAGCAAGCCAGAGGCAGAGCCCTTCACGTGGGCTCATCAATCCTCCTCGTTAGAGACCAGAGGGGAAAACAGTGTGACGGATGCTGGACTCCCGTGTGTTCCTGGTGCCAGCACCTGGGGACAGGTACCACAGGTGTGTGCTGGTGACGTGCCAGCGACCCGTGGCCCGCGGGGGTGGGCTGCTGCAGTGGGAGCCTGAGCGCCGAGCATCGTCCCCGTGCCCTTTGCAAACGCAGAGGGGGGTTCTCCTGCCTTCTGCTGCCTGTGTGTCACCAACCTGGGGCTGTGCCCAGTTCTGGCAGCGTGCTGGCACTGAGTCTAATGCAAGATGCCAAGTCTGCTGAGCCCTCCAGCCACAGCCCAGCCTTGCACCCTGCTGCCCGCCACCAGCTCCCCCCGCCACCGCGGATGCCTCTAACTCGGGTCGGCGCCTGTCGCCGGGAAGCACGACTGGAGGCAAGAGCTGCAGAATGAATCACTCTGAAGAGGGACATGTGTCTTCTGCCAGGGAGTGTGAGAAAAAGGGCCGAGCGAATGGAAGTGACATCAAAAATAAAAGGGAGAGACAGGGCAGAGGCCAGAGCAGTGCCTGGAGCCAGCACTGGGCAGGGAGCAGCAGCCCCAGCCCCTCCATGGATGTTTGTTTGAAAGGCTCCTGCCCTTGCTCTCCACAGGGACAAGAGCATCGTGTCTGCTCGAAGAGCTGGGGCTGGTCATGGTGAGAGACGAGCAGGGACAAGGAGGGAGCAGCCTGGCATGGGGCCAGGCAGGGGAGCACATGGGGGGCTCAGCACAGTGGCCCACAGCAACACCTAAGTGATCTGGAAAGGGTGGCCATGGGTAGTGGGTGCAGGGAGCTGCTGGGGTCACCAGTGACCCTGTCAGAAGGGATGAGCAGACATCGTACAACACGGTCAAGATCTCCTTCCCCTGCTCTCTACCACTCCTGCCCGGTGCTCCATTAAGGGTCCTGACTGGAGAACCCTCATGTGGCCCAGGACAGGCTGAGCCTGGCCAAGACGACACATCTCAGCTCGCGAGGGGATCAGTGAACTCAAACAAAAGCTGCCAGTGCCTATGGGAAGAGCAGGAGGCCCAGAAGACCAGCAGCCAGAGGGTTAACGTGTGCGCACGGTGCAGAGGTGCCAGCAGGAGGAACCACCCCGGCAGGGTCTTGTTCCTGGCATCTCCTTCCCCACTAGAAGCTGTTTAATGGGAGCAGCAGCCGGCCAGCCGGCATCTTCCCGCCTCGCGCTGAATCGCGGTCCCCCAACTGTGATTTTTGCAGATCCAGGGGAAATCTTTAATTGGCTGCTGCGCAGCCCCTGATGAAACAAGCGCTCCCGCCGCTCCCTGCACAGCGCCAGCCAAAAATATCCGCAGCCTGAAGGAGGGAGCTGCCAGGGAAAGAAAGAACCTCCTAGTCAGTATTTTGCTAGTGGACTATCAGAGATAAACCCGGGGATTCTGCTTTGGGCTCACTGATGCTCCCACGGCTGATGCCTGGGACCGCAGCACTGGCCACCCTCGGACCGGCCTAAACAAGGAGATGCAGGTTCTCACGCCGAAGCCTCGCAGGACGGCAGGTGGCTGCTTTGTGGCACAATCACTGGTCCTGCCGTGGCTCTGAGAGCGGTCTGTGAGCTCTGGTGTCTCTCCCCCATTTCCAAATCCCACGGGAGAGGTCTCTGAGATTAACTGGGACTGGGCTGGGCTGGCTTCTAGCGCGTAGGAAGACAAGCAAGGAGTGACTGCAGCAGCGCTGAGCAAACGTTCTCACTGCTGAGAAAACATGAAGCTTCTCCTGCCCTGGTACTTGCTCTGTGCTTTCTGGGCTGTGGGGTGGGAGCTGCGTGGCTGCACCACGCAGGTCGTTTATCACAGGCACTTTTGGGGTGAGAAGCCCATTTATTTCCATTATCTCACCAGCTCCACGACCATCCCCAGAGCCTGAGGCACTGTGTTGCTGCTGGTGACCACTTCACCCCACCCCTGATGAGCCCCTAATGAGGCTGCTGCAGGCTCTGAGGCTGCTTCCTCCGTGCTGTCGCTCACTGAGCACTGCTCTGTGGCATCTTACCTGGCCCAGTCCTTCAGGTCCTTCACGGAGAGCATCTTGCCCTGGCGCAGCTGTACGACAGCACTGACCCGCTGGCCCCAGACCATGTCTGGAGGTCCAATCACTGCTACATCTGCAGAGAGAGCAGACAACTCAGCTTTAAAAACCTGAGCATTTCCTGAGGTTGAAGAGGGGCAGAAGATGGGTTCAGCACTGCAGTGGGAAAAGCAGTGCTTGGAGGAAGATGTGGATGTTAGGACGGGAAAACACCAGGGCTTCTGTGCTGACACCATGGCCAAGAACGGGCTTTTCACCAAGGAAGAGGTGGATGGAGATGGTTTGGCGTGCACGGTGAGGGATGTGACGCACAGAGCAGCGTGGAGCTGGGGGCACCACTTCTACTCCCTCGTACAGGGTCACACTCAAGGGCAGGAAAGATTTCACTGCACACTCGACACCCAGCCACAGGCTTCACGGCTGCAGCCCCGGGGCACAAGGCTTTAAACACAGCGCCTGCTCTTCGCTCAGACCCAGCCTCACTTAATGGGAAAACTGGGCAAGAGCCCTCAGAGTGTACCCAGCGAGCCAGGGCTGTCAACAGAGCCAGGCCCCCACGCGGCGCTGCACCGCGGGGACCGCCAAGCAGCGTACCTGTGATGTAGGGGTGCGCGAGCAGGTGCCGCTCCACCTCCAGAGCGCTGACTTTGAACCCCCCGTTCTTGATGATGTCCACCGAGGTGCGGCCCTTGATCCAGTAGACACCATCCTTGTACACTGCTGTGTCTCCTGAAAGGCAAAAGCTGGCGCTGTCACAAGTTGTTCCCCTGTTTCTCCACTGCCACCCCTGCAGTTGTGACACCCAGGCAGGCGCTGAGCCCCGCTCCCTGTGCTGGCACATGGGGACGGCCACGCTCAGCATGACAGTCATGAGCACCTCTGCAGGGACCTCAGGAATGGGGTGTCAGCCTTCCCCACACCACAGCCTGCTCCCAGGACATGGAGAGTAAAGGGTGAGGGGTCAGGGGGGTTGTGGAGTCTCCTCTGGAGACATTTAAGCCCCTCTCTGATGTGTTCCTGTGCAACTTGGTCTAGGTGATCCTGCTCTGGCAGGGGGATTGGACTGGATGATCTTTCGAGGTCCCCTCCAATCCCTAATGTTCTGCGACCCTGTGATGGAGCCGGGCTCTTCTCAGTGACGTCCAGTGACAGAATAAGGGGCAACGAGTACAAGCTGGAGCTCAGGAGGTTTCACCTAAACATAAGGAAACTTGTTTTGATGGTGAGGGTGACAGAGCCTTGGAATAGGCTGCCCCAAGGGGTTGTGGAGTCTCCTTCTCTGGAGCTGTTCAAAAACTGGATGTGTGCCTGTGTGACCCACCTAGGTGATCCTGCTCTGGCAGAGGGGTTCGACTAGGTGATCATTTGAGGTCCCTTCCTACCCCTGACATTGTCTGACCCTGTGACTGCCAGCGACTTCAAAGGAGTCTTTCCTCCACTCCTGCAGGGCTACTCTGCTCCTAGTAAAAAACAGGCGAGGGACCACACTGGGACGATGAGACCATCCTGAGCAACACGTTGGCTGGGGCCTGTCCTTCCTTTCTGCGGGGGGAGAAGGCGTGTGGCAGGTGCGATCCGGTAATAAGCCGCTGGCGCCGAGCTGGGAAGATTGAGGAGAGGGGTCATGTCAGCACAACCTGGCTAAATGCTTAACAAGCTGGTGCACTTTGATAGCTACTTAAGATGATTACTCACATCCTGCTAATAGAGCCTTTGCCAACCGGTGGGCGAGGGGGAGGGGGCCGAGGACCTCGCATTTCCATTTCAGAGCCTTGATGGCAGCGCCAGGGGGGCCCTTCACTCTGCCCCCTGCCCGTCAGTCTCCATCCTCTCCTTAATGACACGCACTGCCATTGTGTCCACACACCCGGCCGGCTCCCCGCTGCGCCTTCATCGCAGACCTCATCTCGCTGCCGGCTGGAAAGCGCCAGCGCGGAGATGAGCCGGAGATTGGGAGAGGGGAACGAGCAGCTTCCAACAAGGCACCGTGAAGCGGCACTGCTGGGGCTGCCCGAGCTCCCCGAGTGCTCGTCTCGCCCCCGATACAGGTGTGTGTTCAAAATGGGGGCAATGACGGTGGCCCAGGGTTCTTGACCCCAGCAAACCTGAACCTGGGAGCCTGCTGAGGACTGGCTAAACCTCTGGCTTGGGGAAAGCTGCGCAAAGAGCACAGCTATTCTTGGGCAAGGGCCCTGGGATGGATCAAGACCTAAGGACTTGGTTAAGTGGCCCTGGGAAGAGCCTCCCCACTGCCAAGGACCACGTGGACACCAGACCCCTCTCTCCATGCAGTACGATCCAGCAGAGGTGAGCATAACCCCAAGCTGGTCTGGGTGATCCTGCTGTGGCAGGGGGATTGGACTAGATGATCTTTAGAGGTCCCTTCCAATCCCTAATGATTCTATAAGTTACTGAACCCCATCCCTACCTCATTCCCTCCTCCCCAGCGCTCCACTGGCTCCCTCCCAACACACTTCACAACTCGGGTTCTGTGGGACACGTCTACCAGCCACAGCCTGACAAACCCCATTTCCAGCTAACCTCCAGCGCACGGTCTGTGCAAAGGCAGCAGCCACCAGAGACTTAGGGTGTCAGAGCAAGAAAACATCAGAATCAATCCTGAGGTCTGGGCTGTGTCCCCACTGGGCTGGCACATGCCCCCACGCTGAGCGGCTCCTCGTGCTCCGTTCAGGCAGGGAGTGATGAATTGTTCCTGCCCAACCCTGCCTGCTCCTGGCACGCTCCGGGATGCTGAAGGCTGGCTGGAATATTTTGAAGTTGTGGGAGAGTTTTGAACTGGGGCTCTCGGGGTGTTTGCCTGTCTGGGGTTGAAAGGAATTCATGACTGCAGTGATAAACTGCCTTCTGTGTTCGGTATCGCTGCGGCACTTGGGACTGACTGACACGGGGCCCGAGAGCAAACGGTAATTAAAACCGCGCGTGGGAGGACCAGAGGGCCACGAGCTTTCGGCAGGGCGATCAGGAGCTGCTTATTCATACAGAGAAGCCAGGGGAAGGAGAGGGAATTCAGAGCTGGCTCAATGACATGCAGTTCCCAAGTTGCTCTTCAGGGTTTAAGTGCAGGAAAACTGCCACATTTGCATTTTCCTCTGCTCTGCTCCCTGGAACTGCCCCGGGGACAGGTCCAAGGGAGACAGAGCTGGGTGGGGGCAGGAGCGTTCTTCACACCAAGGTCTCTGAATATGAGAGCTGAAGGGCTCTGCATGCTCCCCTTATCTCTTCTTGCAACAAGCAAGGACTGAATTCCTATCCCTGAATGCCCTTGAGTCTGTCAGGGAGGTGTCAGCCTCAGCTGATTCCTCTGGAGCCCGTCTGCAAAGCAAACTGCCAGAGCAGAGCCCCTCAGCGGGGCCACATTCTGCCCCATTCCCAACCTGAGCGAGCCCCGGCACTGCCTGGCCTCACATCCCTCTTCCAGCGAGAGAAGACTCCGTGCTCTGCCCGTGGCTGCGGGGTTTCGGGGCATGGCTGTACCGTAACAAACACCTGAGCTGGCCGCACTCCACGGAGCACCCAGCCCAGCCCCAGTGCCAACAGCCCTGCACGGCCGTCGCAGCATCCCCTGCCTTCCTGGCTCCGGCAGAAGCAGGGCAGGGTCTGCTCGCACCCGCCCATGGAGATGTACCCCATGCTCAGAGAACTGCTGCTGCCAGTGGTGCTATGTACTCTCTGAGGGCTCCCTGCCACCCTCCCAGATGTTCTCCACACAGTGGGAGACAGAACGAGGAGCCATTTCAGCCTGAGCACAGAAAAGGTGCGGAGACCCCCTCTCTGCTGTTCACCTTCCATCCCCATGCTCTCCATGAATCATAGAACCACAGAATGTATTGGGTTGGAAGGGACCTTCAAAGATCATCTAATCCAATCCCTCTACACCACGCAGAGACTTCTCTAACTAAGACAGATTGCCCAGAGCTCCATCCAGCCTGACCCTGAATGACTCCAGGGATGGGACCTCCTCCACCTCTTCTAGGCAGCCTGTTCCAGGGATCCACCACCCTCAGATGAAAGAGTTTCTCCTCACATCCAGCCTAAATCTACCCTTCACCAGCTTCAAACCATTAGCCCTCACCCTAGTGTTCCCTGGCATCTCACCCAGGTCCCTCCATCCCCATCAGCAGCGCCGAGTGCAGTTGGCATCACCAGTGTGCTCAGCTCTCGAATTCCCCGGCCTTGTTCTCTCTGTCTCCTCTCTCCCACAAGCCGACAGGGTCTTACTGTCACTTCCCGCGCTGACAGGCCGGAGCATGCTCCGGGGGACTGCCGTCCGCCGAGGACAGCCACATTACCCTCTGCCCCGTGCCATCTGCTACCAGCCGAGCACATCACGGCGGCGCGTGCATCGGCACATCCAGCGCTGCGACGCGCCCGCTGCCTCCCAGGCCAGCAGGGATTTCCTGGGCCACTGAGACTAGTTAGAAGGATGCTGTCATTTGCTTAACGACCCTCCCCGACATGCTGCCGTGAAGCAGTGCTAAGAGCGTCGTTTCCAAAGCTGGTCCTGCACCAAGGGCCTGTGGCAAGGGTTGTGCCCATCTCCCCAGGGGTCCCAATGCAGGTCCCAGTGCATAAGGCCACCCAGTCTCTGCAAGTTCTGTCCCCCGTGGCTTCCCTGGCTTTTTTCGCTCTGTTTTGCAAGCTGCTCCCTCCAGCAGGCTGCAGACCAGGGTGCTGCCTGCCCAGCAGCCCCTGAGCCAGCGCGCGAAACTCCTCCCCAGTGGGCATCTGTGGGGAATGGAGCTTTGCTGCCGTGAGATGACACCACACTCCAAACCATATTTCTGCTGATGCTCCTTTGCAGTTGGCCATGCTCATGGTTCCTGGATCCTCCCAGAGCATCGCAGAATCATGAAGGCTGGAAAACCCCCAAAGATCAAGTCCAACCCAACCCCACCACATGGACTAAACCATGTCCCCAAGCATCACGTCTACATGTTTTTGAAAAGGTCCTGGGACAGTGACTCTACGACCTCTGTGCCAGCCTGTTCCAATCCCTGACCACTCTGTCAGGAATAAAATTTTTCCAAATATCCAAGCACAGGCACAGGACAGATGCTGTGGAATTGGTTCATCAAAGAGGGGGTTCAGTACCTGTGAGATCCTGCTCCTGACTCACTATCTGATCTTGTGTGATGTTAGGACAACTGCCTGGCTGTCTCTCCTTCCTGTGCCTGAGTGATCTTGAGGAACCCTGACATACCTCAGGGTAGTGTCCAGACTGGCTGGGGGCCCCCAGGCTGCTGCCACTGGAGAGGAGTCCAGCCAAGCCTCATCCTCCTGCCACACCAGCCTCATGGTCCATCCCCCTCTGGAGCTGCCTGGTCCCACTCTGGTTACAGGAGGGCTGACGTGAGCTCACAGCAGTGAGACAATCCCAGCTTGGAAATGGTGAACCCCAAGAGCACTCCATCACCCCTCTTAAAGCCTTTCCCTTCCTCTTCCCTCCGAGCAGGGCCAGGACAGCCATGCCTGTGCTGGAGCCAGACCCAGCACTTCCCTCCTGGCAGCCAGCTGCGCAGGGAAGGAGGTTTTGGCTGATGAGAAGATTACTGTCTTTGACACCACATCTCCGCCTCTGCTCGCCCCGGCCACCTCCAGCAGACTCCTTTCATCAGACAAAGCCGCCAGCGGCAGAAGCCTCCGTCGCACGTGGCTCAGCGCCGGTGCCGCGGCGCAGCTGATGCCGGCGAGGCCGTGGGATTATTGTTTCCCTGACAGCAGCCGTCACCGCTACCTTTGGATTTGTTTCAAGATGCTCAGTGGGCATCTGTTCTGCGAAATGTTAAGGGCTCTGCTGAGCTGCATACTGAGCAGGCTCCTGCGCCGGCGCGGGCTGGGGGGCCGGGGCTGCACTCCGACGGACTTTCACACTGTTATATTTACACATAACATCACAAAATCAACCCAACAGGCTGGGCTGGAAGAGACCTTAAAGCTCATCTAGTTCCACCCCCTGCCATGGGCAGGGACACTTCCTGCTAGTCCAGGTTCATCCAAGCAGGCTGTGGGCATCTCCGCCAGGTCACCAAGCCCCCCCGCCCCTGGAGGCCAAAGGCTGGCACAAGCCTCACCACCAGGCACTGAGTGTAAAAGGCTGTTCCCAGTTTAAATTTGATTTTAAAACCAGTCTTTTAGGTAAAAGAGCTACTTATTGGGAAGGGCTGTCTATAGATAGCGGGGTTGTGGTTTGAACCCATCCAGCAGCTGCTCGCTCACCGTCCACCACTCCGGGGAACAATGGAATTGGAGGGGTGGAAGCAGGGGCAGGCTGAGCTAAAACCAGTTTAATAACTGTAATAAAATTTAAATAATAATGATAACAGTAGTAATAATAGAATATACAAATGAGTGATGCACACTGCAGCTGCTCACCACCTGCCACCACAGGCCCTTGGCTAGCAAACCCAGAGGAGAAAAGCCCCAAACCACCAGGCTGGGAAAGAGCCCCATCTTCCTGGTCCACCCACATCCGATGAGGACAGTGCATGAGAGGGAATATTCCACTTGCTACTTGGGGTCTGTCCCTCTGGCCATGCCCCCTCCCAGCTTCTACAGGTGCTCCTACAGGCTGACAAGACACGGGAAGCCAAAAAGTCCTCAATTCCTCGGCAACAGCCAAAAACATCAGCCTATTATCAACACTCTTCTCACAGCAATTCCCCTCCTGAGTCCAAAACTCAGCACTGTTCCAGCCAGCAAGAGGAACACGCAGCTCTGTCTCAGCTGTGAACAGGACGAGTTACACAGCAACGGCCCTCGGACTGCAGCCTCGTCCAAAGGAGCCTAACGAAGCAGAAACACTGCCAGACACCCCACTTCCACCCCCAGGCCCCAGGGATTTCTGCGGTGAAGCCCTTCAAGTTGCAAAATCCTTACTGCAAAGACAGAAGGGCCCTTCTGACCTGGCACTTGGTTCACACCCCTCCTTTACAGAGAAGAGCAGTCTCCCAGCGATTAACAGTGCTTGAGCTTCTCTCCCAGGATGTGAGGAAGAAGAGCCTCTTGGATCCCCAGAGCAGGGCTAGAGGAGCAAACCTGCCCTCGAGTTTCTGTGCCAACACCCTTGCCCACAGGTCAGCTTGTTCCTGGCAAACACGGAGGCGGTTCTACGTCAGAGGCGTCACAAGCTGCAACCAACTCTTGAGCAAGCAAACACTTTGGCTGGAGAAACGAAATGCTGAGTGGCTTGGAGAAGCCCTGAGAGAGCAGACTTGCTGTGGGAAAGGTCAGCCACGAGGAATGGTGACTCCAGCCCAGTCTAGATGCGGACCAAGTCACATCCAGGTGGGTCTTAAAGGTCTCCAAAGAAGGAGACTCCACAACCCCAGGGGGCAGCCTGTTCCAGTGCTCTGTTACCCTTCTGATATCTATATGGAACCTATGTTCCAGCTTGCACCCATTGCCCCTTGTCCTACCACCAGATGACACTGAGAAGAGGCTGGTTCCATCCTCCTGACGCCCACCCCTCACACAGGTTGTCTTAAGACCTAAACAACAGTGGCAGTGTTGCCCTCATCAGGGGTCGGGCTCACTGCGCTTCATCAAGCAAAGACCTCATCCCTGCAAATGGGTGCTGAGGAGAGGTTGGCACCCAGAAGCTGCACCCCAGCAGGAGCCCATGCCCACGTCTTGGCTCACTGGAGACAGGTGTCACTCGGATGCCTGGAAGGATGGAGAGACGAAAGACTGTTTGGCAACACGTGTCGCCAGCTTTGCCACGACGACAGTGTGAGCTCTGCCGCGACGTGCGAGCTTCAGCTGCTGAAAACCAGCGTGCGGAGACGACACGGGGGCAGCGCGGCACCACGCTGACTTGCAAACTGTCACACGGCCTTGCCTGGCTTCTGGGAGGTTTTCCACCATCCCCACGTTATTTACACACCTATTGTGTCGTGTCTAAAGCTCCCCAGAAGGGATGTGGCAGCTGTTTCCTCGGCTCGTGCCCCAGCATTGGGAGGCAGGACCGTGCAGGCACCTGAGGATGAGCTCTGTGAGGTCTGCAAACCAAAGCCATGCAAGACAGCACCACCACAAACAGAGCCTGACCCAGGAGCATCAGACCACACAGATTTTGCTGTCTGCAGCTGTAATACAAACCCCTCACTCAGCACCTCTGTGCCTGGTATCTGGGCAGGTCCAGCGCTGGCAATGAGCAGTTGTTGGGCACGGCAGCCCAGGGAGGCGAGATGGGGCTCTGGTGTGGGGGTGCTGGTGGGCTCGTCCCTGACAGTGGCAGAATGAGGTTTGAGCACTTTCTAAAGTTAATTAAATCTTTTACTGCTGATGAATCACTCCACATTTTGCAAACTCCTGGCTTTCAAATGCTTTGTGAGTGCCTCAGAGGGCTGGGCTGGAGAGCAAGGACATACTGGATGCTTCTCCAGGAGACACTGACCTGCAGGGACACGGAAGAGAACCTGACAGGCTGTCAGGGGGTGTCAGGTCGAGTAGGGTGCTGCTCCGCACCCAATCTGGAGCCTGGACTCCCCTTGCCCTGCCAACACGGCTGCTCCCAGCTCTGTACCATGGGCTGCAGTGAGCTCTGTACCTTGCTGTGATGCTCCCGGTGCTCTCAACATCTGTTTTTTTGGGAGCCTTGAAGCTGATTTTATTCTCCCAAACTCCAGGAGGAATCCCCTGCTGTCAGCTCTTCTCCTGGCACAACAATCCCTCGTTTCCAGGGAGAGAGAGGACGAGCCAAGCAAGGTGCTGGCCCTCCTGCATTCCTCTGCACTGCCTGTACCTGGAGAATTGCTGCTTGCCCATGCTGGGGGCCAGGCACGCTTCCAGCTGCCAGGGCCCCAGGATGCTTCCAGAGAGACAGTCAGAATAATCAGTCTTTGCCCTTCTCCAGTACCTTTCAGCCGAGGATCTCCAAGCGCACTGATCCGGAGGCTTAATTAGGCAGAAAGGGGAACATCTGGCAGGACACGGAGGGATGCGAAGCAGGATGCGAAGCAGGACGTGAAGCTTCTCGCTGGCTGCTCACCCTGCAGAGCAGTGGGCAGGAGGTTGTGCATCCATCTCTACCCTGGGATTAACTCTTACCTGTCTCTCACTTCCCTGAAATGGTTGTTCACGCTCCTGCCAGCCTGGCTGGCTGGTCCCCTGGCCTTTAGGCACAGCTTTTCATTCAGGTTAGGTCAGCAGCAGACCTGTCCCAGTCTGATCACCAAGCTTTTGGCTTTGGAAGCCTCCTGCAGCAAGGAGCTCCATAAGCCCATCACACCTCACACAGAATCATAGAGTCATCAAGGTTGGAAGAGACTTCCAAGATCATCGAGCCCAACCATCAACCCAACCCGACTCTGCCCACGAAACCATGTTCCCTAGTGCCACATCTACATGTTTTTTGGACACCTTCAGGGACAGTGACTCCACCAGCTCCCTGAGCACCCTGTTCCAATGCCTGACCACTCAGTCAGTGAAGAAATTTCTCCTAAAGTGCAATCTAAACATCCGCTGGCACAGCTTGAATGATTCCTCTTGTCCTATCACTAGTGCCTTGGGTGAAGCATGGACAAGCACTTCATGGGTTTAAGTTTCACCTCTCTTTCCAAGTTCAGAGTCTCATTCACCTCCTAGATCCATGGGAGTATTTTTTTTGCAGTTAATGCAGACATGGTGGGGCCAGGAAGCTGCAGAACAGAGCGTGGCAGTGACACCCCACCCTGCCTTCCCATCCCTCTGTGCACAAGCCCCCAGGCCCAAGTCCAAGGACATGGTTTCTCCTCACTGCCAAAGGCTCCTGTGCTTGAGAAAAGCCATGTGAGGAGATGGGTGGACAAGTGATTAGAAGGTGAGAGAGCTAGAGGCCATCTCTAGGCATTAGAGAATGTGTCCTCTCTGCAGCTAAGTGTCCACCTTGATGGGCAGAGGGATGGGAGGCTCTGCAATACATCTCCGTTACGGACATAAACCTCTCCCTCCCCCCACGCACGGAAAACCGCATCAATAGATCCCCCATCTGCTCACATACATCACACACTTCACTCCAGTTTATTAGCTGGAATAAATCATAAATATTTCATTATATATCAGCGACGCTCAACTCTGGGAAGGCGCAATCCATCACCTCGACACTCCTTGCGACCTGCCACCATGCAATAAGCTTTCCAGTCTATTAAACAAGATTGATACAGTGGGCTAGGATGGACTGGGGGAATTTATTTATGGAGCACTGGGAAAGGGAGGGCACTGGCCACGTGGTGCTGAACAGAGCTGCTCCCATTAGCTCCTTGGACTGGGCAACCCAACCAGAAAGCCTTGGAGAAGCAAGAGGAAGTATCTCCCTCCAAGTATGCTGCAGCTAGAAGATGCTGTGGCGAAGCACAGCCCAGGCTGAAAGCTGAGGTGCCCACGTTCAGATGTAGGAACCTGGAGGGCAAGAAGGGGAGCTCCTGTAGCTGCTGTTCTGTGCTGGCGCTGGGAGAGCTGTGCCCAGAAGTACTTCCTGCACTTGCTGCTGGTAACAATTTGGTTGGGCACTAGAATTATGCAGTTGTCTTGTTAGGATCATAATCTGAACATGAACCCAGCAGTGCCAGGGCACCACTAACTCCTGTCCCTCAGCACCACTAACCCCTGTCCCTCAGCATGACATCTCCACGGCTGCTCAGTCCCTCCAGGGATGGGAACTCCACCACTGCCCTGGGCAGCCTGGGCCAGGCTTTGATAGCCCTTTTGGGGAAGAAATTTTGCCTCATGGCCAACCTAAACCTCCCCTGGCACAGCTTGAGGCTGTTTCCTCTTGTCCTGTTGCTTGTTCCTGGGGAGAAGATACCAACCTCCACCTCACTCCAACCCCCTTTCAGGGAGTTGTGGAAAGCGAGAAGGTCTCCCCTGAGCCTCCTTCTCTCCAGGGATCTGGAGCTTCTGGGACTGATCAGAAGCAGCCTTGCTGGCCAAGAGGATGGACATAGGCTGGGCATCACTGTCGTGTGAGCACACCCCTATTTATGAGATGCTAAATGAGGGGCTGCTGAACAGAAGCAGCTTTAGCTTGATTTATTGCATGGGAATGAATAATGTTTGTCACTGCTGCCAGCCATCCTGGCTAAGGACAGGGGTTACCAGCACAAATTGTAGCTAATTAACAGCAATTAGCACCTCTGAAATTCTGGAATTTGGCTCTTTCACAGAGGAAATAGAAGGGAGGGGTGAGAGGCTGGTGGTAGAGGCTGGAAAATGAAGAGGCTGAAAAAATGGAGGCTGAAACAGAGTGTTAGGCAGAAGCAGGGGTGAGACACGGGTGGGAAAACTAGAGCAGGGGAAACAAATAGGCTGGAAAAGGGTGCAAGGCTGAAGCAGAGTGGGAGGCTGGCAGGGAAAGCAGAATGTAAGACCATGGAGACCAAAACAGAGGGGTTGGGGGTGTGGAGGATGGCAGAGGCTGGAAGAAGTCAGGGGGGTTGTGGAGTCTCCTCCTCTGGTGATGTTTAAAAACTGCCTGGATGTGTTCCTGTGCGACTTGGTCTATGTGATCCTGCTCTGGCAGGGGGATTGGACTGGATGATCTTTCAAGATCCCTTCCAATCCCTGATCTTCTGTGATTCTGAGAAGAGTGGAGGCCAAAATGGGGTGTGAGGCCAACATGGGAAAGTAGAGGCTCAAACGAGCTGGAGAACACAAGGAGATGACAGTGGTGGAGAATGAAAGAGAACTGCAGCGAATGATAGGGAACAACAAGGAATGGTGGAGACTGATGGGGAACAATGGGGAAGGGCAGAGATTTATGAGACATCTAAGGTGGAGATTGATCGAGAAAGACCAGGAGTGATGCCAGGGATCAGTGCAGTGAAGAATGATGGATAATGACCAGCACTGAGAAAGATGCTAAATGGTGGAGAATGACCCAGACTGGCAGAGACTGGTGGGGATGGCAGGATCACCTAGATAGACCAAGTCACACAGGAACACATCCAGGTGGGTCTTAAACGTCTCCAGAGAAGGAGACTCCACAACCCCAGGGGACAGCCTGTTCCCGTGCTCTGTCACTCTCACTGTGAAGAAGTTCCTTCTGATATTTATATGGAACCTCCTATGTTCCAGCTCACAACCACTGCCCCTCATCCTATCACCAGATGATATTGAGAAGAGCCTGGCTCCATCCTCCTGATACCCACCCCTCAAATATTTATAGACATTAATGAGGTCACCCCTCAGTCTCCTCTTCTCCAAGCTAAAGAGAGACAGCTCCCTCAGCCTCTCCTCATAAGGGATGTGTCCTGCTTCCTTCATCTTCGTGGTTCTATGCTGGACTCCCTCCGGCAGCTCTATGTCCTTCTTGAACTGAGGGACCCAGAACTGGACACAATACTCCAGATGTGGTCTCACTAGTGCAGAGTAGAGGGGGAGAACCTCTCTCGATCTGCTAACTACTCCCTTTCTGATCCACCCCAGGATGCTGCTGGCCCTCCTGGTCACAAGAGTACATTGCTGGCTCATAGTCACTCTGCTGTCCACTAGGACCCCAGGTCCATTTCTCCTACACTGCTCTCCAACAGGTCAGTCCCCAGCCTATACTGGAATCATGCATTATGGTAGAGAATGATGAAGACTCAAGAGAAATGGTGAAGAACTACCAAGGAGAGTGGAGACTGACAGGGAATTACCATAACTGGTCACAAACGATGGGGAATGTCAGAGAATAACAAAAACTGGTGGAGGATGGTGGAAAACAGCAAGGAATGGCCAGGGATAGTGGAGAACAATGGAGACTGATGAGGAATCACTAGGGAGCAACACAAGGGTCGCCTGCCTGGGCTACAGAAAGCTCCTTGCCTCTCCCTGCTCACACCCAACCACACCAGCATTTCAGCATGTTCTCTGAACAGGGCTGTTCTCTTGGGCTGGCTCCATCCTCCTGCTGCTGCCTCATGTCCCTGACTGCCTCTGCAGGGAAATGCCGCAGGAAAACCCTGGGGTCCTCTGTCAGCCTCCTGGAATCAATGTTAACCAGAGCCAAACCCTGATCTCACCATTTCTGCAGGTTCTCAGATCCTCTTTTGAATTGCAAGAGGACCCAAAAGAGTCGCTGTTAGTCCTGATCCAGGGTGTGAAGTTGAAACCTCAAATTTCTGCTTTTAGCACACCTTTCCCAGGGTGTGCAGACCCCAACAGTGAGACTTGCCAAGCTGCCAAAAACCAGTTCGCCGCTGCCTCAAAGCCTGTCACCACAGTGAAGCTGCTCTTTGGGACTATTGAGGTCCATCACCGGTCACTTGGACCAGTCAAATACCTTCCTTGGGCTCCAGAAAGACCATGACCGAAAATAAATGGGCTGCTTCTGCTGGGGCATGGGGCTGCTCCAAGGCACCGCTCCCACTGCGGTGTACCGAGGGTTTGGTGTGCGCCGCAATCATTAATAAAGCATCAAAGGCTCCTGAGGGGCAGAGTTTGAAACTTCTTCAAAACACACATGCATATTAATAAGGCACCAATTATTCATGAGGAAAGCATCTCCCCAGCAACTTCCAGGGCTCCCATTTGCTCTGGTGATGTCTGGGTGCAACCCTTCCCAGCAACTCAGCCCTGCCCAGCAGAGCCACTGGAACCAGCAATGCTGAGAGAAGTGCTGGTCCCTCTCGAACCACTAGCCCTCCTGCCATGGGCAGACCCAATACAGCTCCTGAACCATCTCACGGCAGCAGCCCTACTGATCTACTGGCCATCTCACTGTCAAAAGCCACTACCACAGCCAGGATGATGGGTTTCAGAGTAAATCCCAGCCTGGAGCCTCCTCAAGGTCCACAGCAAGACCTGCTTCAACCCCCTGGTCAGACAGAGGGGTCTGGATGAGACCTCCTGCTCTCCAGGCATAGGCTGCACAGTTGCTCAGCTCAGCCCAGCACAGAAGGTTCACTGTTGCCCTGTAGTGGTAATGGGAGCCCTGGCAGGAGATGAGGACATCCAAAAACACCGGTACACTAAAGATGATCCTAGTTGCTCCCCCCCAAAAAAAATCTGAGAGTAATCAGTGTCTGTCACGCTTTGAGGGCCACAATCCACTGAGGCAGACCAAGATTTTGATGCTGTTACAGATCTCTACCTGCGTGAAATCTGGAGGTAATTTAATGGCTCACGAGAAGGGAAATAAATCTATTAGAACAGAAACGCTGTTTGTTTACGTATCTTGCCACGAACATCACCATGAGCAGCAGCAGCAGCAGGTGTATGTGCAAGCACCATTTATTTACATAATAAAATTGCCAAGTAGATTTGTAGCTCAGGGGCATCCTTGCTTCTCCATGCGCGTGTCTAACTCCCATTAGCACTAATGGCAGGCACTGTGTGCTCAGCAAGTGGGGAACAGACCCTCCAACTGCCCTAATGGCTGCTACTCGGTGACAGAGGGACGCAGACGTCTTGATGTGTCCGTTCCTCACCCCTGACTCGGTCAGGGGATGGGAACTGCATCATGACTTCAAGCTGCTCTACAGTCCTCCCCATCTGTGAGAGTATCAGGTCTGCAGTGAGCCGCCTGCTCCTGCGACGGAGGGGGTTAAGGAACTGACTCCCCACTCTCAAAACTTCTCCAGAGGCCCCTGGAGCGTCCAGTACAAGGGAAAAAGAAAAGCAGAGGGGAAAAAAAATAGAAGAATCAAACCCCAGCTTGGAATGAATTCCTGTCATGCAACGGGGAAGTTTGTTTGTATTCCACAGGCAGCGGCGCTGAGCCTGCTGTCAGAGCCACGCTGGGAGAAAGGGCAAAACCCTGCCGAGATGAAAGAATGTGAAGCGCTGGTACAGCCTCCCCTGGCATTTACACCTGGAACAAAAATAAAATCACTCAAGGGCATCTCACAAAGAGCTGTGCTAATAAGGCACCCCTCCCCACACCGTGTGCCTGTGCCCGTGGAGCGGGAGATGGAGCAGAGCCGCAACGCTGGCAGCATCTCCAGGTATCTGCGAGGTGAAAGCTGTAGATAAGACCAGCCCAATTTCAGCCCAGCAATCCTGAGCTGCCTCTCCCTCATTTTGCTTCCAGGGAGGGGATGGAGGAACTTGCTGCTGGAGACACGAGGAGTACAGCAACTCCTTGTCATGGCTGATAAATCAGCGATACCTTCCCCTCACACCCATAAAAGGTCTGTAAAGGTTCCTTGAGTTTACTGCACCTCTCAGGCAGCAGGGTGAGAACCCAGGATGACGCTCGCTGACCCCATGCTACAGCCCCCCGGGCTTGCTCTGCCAAGGCAATGCAGTATTTAGGCAGAGGAAGGTTCACCTCTTGTGTCAGTTTGTCCTGCTGCACTACGCCTTCCTGCCGGATTCAGCCCAAGGGTACACCTTCTGGTCACTCTGGTTTTAAAGAACGGATGTTCCAAAGAGAGAAAAAGGACAGGAAGGCTGAGGGTTATTTTCAGTCCAGCCTGCCTGGAAATAGGCTGTAAGCCCAGTCATGGGGCTGCACCAGTGAAGCTGCTGTGGACCTGTAAGAGCACTCCTTTGGCATCCCAAAGCCAGGAGCCTTGGGTTCTGCTCACCAAAACAAGGCTGAGAGATGCACCAGCAGGAACACTTCTGATGCCTGCTCCTCAGACCTAGGCTGACTGGGATAGGCAGGAGACAGACACAGAACACACACATGTGCTGGCTTCTTTCTTTGTGAACTGTGAAGCTCACCCTGTCCTCACACTGTTTCATGCCCCTCTGCAGGCAAAGGGGATTCTAGGGGAGGGTGAAGGGTTGGTTTAAAGCTGGCAGCGGTGCTGGCAGCTCTCTAAACCCCACAGATGAACAGAGCTAGCAACTGTGTCTGCAAAGATGTGAAAGGAGCTTGAAAAGCACCATCCACCACATCCCCTCCAAACCTCAAATCTGCTCTCATCTCCTGCAAGACAGACTTCCCAGTAAGCCAGAAGGTTTTGGCTAGCAAATGCCCATCTCTTGTGTTATTGTTTCAGAGCCTCGGGGATTGCAGCACGTGGTCATTGCTCCAGCCTTGGCTTGGGTTGGTGTGACATACACCAGCAGACAAAGTCCTGAGCACCAGCCTTCAGCCAGGAGAGGACAGCATCAAATGGATTAACAGGAAACCAGACCCTGGCAGCACCTCAGGTCCTGCCTGCCCTTGGCAGAGGTGCTGCACGTGTACCTCTACACGACCAGAAGCTTCTCCAACCCTTCAGCACATTGCAAACGTGCAGGACAAGAAGCAGATAAAGCTTCCCCAGCCTGGACAGGCTGCACCCCCTGCTCCAAGGGTGCCCTACTCCTCTAACGGAAAACAGCAGATAAACCAGGTGAGCCTTGAACATTTTTGCCAGCCAGGTGGCCAAGGCTCTGTAGGTTCACTCATCATTAGCAGGAGCCCACGGGTGACTGATAGGACAGGAGCAGGCTCGGTGTTGCAAGCACCTCTGATGCCTACAGCCAGAATTACAAGTCAGCAAAGAAAATGGGTAAATAAAAATGAAATACGTGGTTGTTGGGTTGGGTTTTTTCCTCTACATTAGCATTTAAATATTTATCGAGATCCCTGCAGACAACAGGATGAAAAAGAAAACTCAAAGACTAATAAATAAGTAAATGCTGCGAGGCGTGGCAGCCTGGCTGAGTGTGGCTGCCGCTCAGCTGGTGAAACTTTGAAGAGCGCAGTAACCGTGCGGGCGCAGCTAAAAATAATAATTATCATAATAAAAACATTAGACTCAACCCCTCTGCTGTGGCTCCTGCTCTCCGTGGAACAGCTGAGGGATCAATTACACCTCAGCTAAGGAGAGCACTACCTCGCCTTCTCCGTGTCGTGACCTGTCCCAGTCTCTGGTGAGAGGAATTGTTAAATAAAGCAGCGATAACGACAGGAGGCTGTTGACTGAGAGAGGTGGCAGTGGGCTACAGGGAAAGATATCAGCCTTAAACGCTTTGCTTCAGTATACAGACGCCTCTACTTTTGCTTGCAGCATAGTACCATTAGCTGTAAGTAAATATGTTCTCAATTGTCTTGAGCAAAACCCAGAGGGATGGTGCTTGTTGAAAGAGCTTCTCAGAGCCGGAGACAATCAGCAGTTTGGAGAGCACCATTAGGACCCAACAACACACCCAAGGAAAACTTCCTGGCGCTCGGTCTTGGATCGTGTCTGCTCAAAGTGATCTCTGGCTTTCGTGTGCTGGGAAGGAAGGAAATCAGGCTGCCAGTGCCCTGGCTGATCCATGAGGTGGGATCAGTCTGTGCAGTTCCCAGACCCTGCTCTGCTCATGGCTGTGCTGGGGAAATCAAATGCCAAAAAACTGCTCAGCAAGCGAAACAGATTGTATGGGCACCAGCAAGGGGCCTATAGCGATGGGAAACCTGGCAAAAAAGGAGGAAGAGAAGGCAGAAATGACAATCATAGATGACCAAAGGTGGAAAGAAGGTCTAGATTTAACAAATTTCCTCTTCTGCTGGGCAGCTCTGGTGACAGTATGAATCTGCCAATAAACTCCATCAACACCCCAGCTTGGAGAACGGGCATCCCCTTGGTCAGCAAAGCAGCCTGTCCCACCCATGTGCTGCTTTAAGGGAAGCTTCTGGTGTGAGACACCATGCCAAGAAGCCCATCAGGAAATGAGAAAGTTTGTGAGGACCCACAGGCCCACCACATGCAAAACCCTTGGTGCAACGGATTGAGCATCTCTGCCAAGCAGCTCCAGCTCTCTGCCCCAAGCTCTTCCAGCCTCTACAAGTTGAAGCTCCTACAAAAAGCTCTAAGTGAGCAAACTATCAGGTTTAACACCTGCCAGATTGTTGCCAGAGTGAAACAGGCATCCCAAGAGCTGGGTCTGGTAGCTTAAACAGGATGGGGTCAGGCAGCAGCAGGCTTGGCTCAGCAAGGAACAGAGAAGCAAAGCACAAACAGTCTGCACACAGATCACAACTCTCTTTTGGAGTGGCAAGCTGCCAGCCTGGCATCTGCCAAACTGAATGGTGCTTGGGTTTGGCGTGCTCATGTCAACATTCAGTCTCAATCATTACCCTTCCTACCCTGATACTCTCTGCTGGGGGCACAGTAAGTCCAGGCCCTTAATCACTGCTGTAGACAACTCGCTGCAGCAATCCTGAAGGATTTCCACAGCCCCATGGTCACAGGGCTAGCAGTGACAGTAAAAACACAGTACTAGTCTTCACAGTGCCCAAACCACGAGTGTGGACCCTGAAGATCCCCGGGGCTCTGTTCCAGCAGCACACAAGACAACACACACTTTGATGGTGCCAATGAGACCATGGTCCTGTCCTCTGCTCAGAGATCTCACTCAACTGATTTGAAACTGACCTTTCCTTATGGGATCTTGAATTTTGCACTGGAGAACACATGCTATTTATACAGCAGTAAGTAGCCACTTGAAAGAATGTCTTGCCAACAATCCAGTGGGCTCTGCCCACCACCAGGAGACAGAAGATTGTTCAGACCATTTCTTTACCATAACCTGAGCTCAATCCTCCACTTCTTAACTTACTTGCCAGCTTGCAATTCTCCTCCTAGATCTTCTGATGGACTGGCAGAGCTCAGCTTGACATCTCTACAACATAACCTAGCTGCACCTACAGCCAAGACTCCTTCTCCTGGGATGGGAAGGGTCAGTTAAGGTGCTCAGAGTTTAGATGAGCCCCTCTGCCTCCAGCACTGCCACAGCACAGCTTCAGAAGTAAAAGCAAATTCAGGCAGAGAGAGAACAGCCTGGATTTTGGAGATGCGGCTGGCTGCTGCTCCCAGTGACTCTCAGCTGGGGTGCAACTGCTCCATGCCTCTGGAAAAGGACTCTGCAGTGGAGGTTCTCAAACAAGCAGAGGGTTGGCATCCAAGCTGTTTGATACAACTAGAGCAGAGCTTTGTAGACAGTAAACAAATTCTGTGCCAAAAGCTGCTCTCATTTGCAGCTACGAAAATCCCAAGTCACTCTCGAACTGCTGAAAACATCAGTCTCACAAGCAGTCAAGGAAACACACGGTTTCATTGTGCTGTGTCCTGACGACCCCAAGGCTTCCAGCCAGCAGGCAAACCTGGCAATATTGTCTCCCCAAAGAGAAACAACAAATACTGAGGCAGGAGGCAGAAAAAGGGAATTCTCTCTTCACAGTGTTAGAGGTGTGTGCATGAAAGGAACATTTTGAGATTACAAAGGAATATTTACATGGGGCTGATGCACTAGACAACAGGCTTTTACTCCTAGAAACACCTCTTCAATGAAGGTGGGGGGAAAACATGAGCTGGCTTCACTAGAAAAGCTGCCTGACAGGTGCCTGCTCCTGCCCTTTAAGATCCAGTGGGGTATTTTGACTCAAGCAGCACATGGAGCTGTGTTTGGAGCACACTCGTCATTTTTTGGGGTGTCCTTTCATTTGTGGGAACGTGGGTCCAAGCTCTAGCCACTAGCCAAGGAAGCAGGTAAGCTCTGCCATCCTGCCTGGCTGTGACAGACTCAGAAAGAAGCTCCTTCAGCTCAGCCTCAGAGGGAGCCAACGTTTCATCCTTGGGCTTACCAAGCCGGTAAGTCACATCATCTGCAGCACATTATAATTAAGGAATCGTTTCTTTAAAAACAGAATTTGCATTAACTGGATTTGTGACTAGGAAAGACACTGCAAACAAACAGAAAACCTGCAGATTAGGATGCTAATTAGATGCATTTCTATTTATAATCTGCCTTGATCAGGCTCAAGTAGTTTCTGTTTCAGGTGTCAGTGCTACACCCACGGATGTAAGCGGTTCCCCCCGGCAGGGAAACACCTGCTTGTCTCCAGGGACCAGCAAGTGCCAAGGAAAAAGCCCACACTGGAGGGACTGGGTGTGCGTCGCTCACTGCTTCTGCCCCTTCCCCTTGGAGTGCTGCCCAAGAGGAGGGATAGGTGGTGTCTGCCCAATGATCTTCTGCCCAGGGTGTTTTCTCTGAACCCTCAATTTCTCTGTGGTGGGAAACTCCAGACAGGTTTGTCTTTTCCATTTAAAGTGATGGGGTGTAAATCTCCAAAATGCTGGGGCTGGGAAAGGCAGGGATCTGCAGCTGGTGCCAGCAGAGTGACCCAGCCATGGACTGGGGAGCTCAGGCTGAAGAGGACAGATGGACATCAGAAAGGTGAGTGAATATCTGGGCTTCTTCCCTTGACTGAGGATTTACTACTGCAGCAAGAGCAGGTCCCATTTCTGGAGAACTGAGAAGGACACTCGCAGCTAAGCCAAGGCTTGTCCTTAGTGCCTGAGTTTGTAGATCCCAGTGGAGAAGCCCAAGCTGAGAGGACAGCGTGTTCAGCAGCACCAGCAGATGCACAGCACACTGCCGACTGCCCAAGCTTGGCAGCATCCGAAAGTGTGCCAGAGCTGATGGGTGCTTCTCATTTCTCCTGATGATGTCTCACTCCACATTAACATCTTTCCTGGAGCCTACTCTTTCACCGTACAACATCCAGAAGGGATACAGAGGCAACAAGTTTACCTTGTTCTCCTTCCAAAGTCTTTCATGACAGCGTTTTGGGCCATAGGAATCACTGTTTGTGGGGCTCCCGGTGGTGTTGTGACCTACATAGAATGATCTAGCACAAAGTCAGCGACAAACCAGGACTCAGCAACACGAAACACAGCTACGAGGCTGCTTTTTTAAAAATCCAGCTTAAAGAAAGTAAGTTAAAAGATATGAGTCATCATTTTGAAATGTACATCAAACAAGTTAAATAACTCTTACTTTCTTAACAACATATTAATCAAAGAGCATTGATTCTTGAGTCAGATTCTACTTCCAACAAGCTCTCTATCTTCTCCATCCTGATGCATGCATTAAGGGAGTTTTATTCTGACAGATACAATATAGCAATCAATAAAATCTTATTATATGGAGCTGAGATACATGGATTTGTTGCGGGATTTATGCACTACTTTCAAACCCGGTGCTATTTCATGTCTCAGCCTTAACCTGTAATTGAAAATAAATCTCCCTGAATACACCAGATTCTAATTTTCTGGATGTATGGGCAAATGTGAATGGAAGCTGGCCTTCCCTCAGGGAGAAGGTTGCTTTCTGATCATATCACTCCCCCTGTGCACACTGCCACACCACCAGATTCCTCTGGAAAGCAAACCCGTCCCAGCCCTATGCAGGTAAACACAGGGGCAAACGGGCACCTCTGCAACTCCAGCCTGCTCCCAAGGCTCCCGTCCCCTTCCCCACACCTCCAAAGCCAGCCTGCTCCCAAGGCTCCTGTCCCCTTCCCCACACCTCCAAAGCCAGTCACCACCTGCAGATCACAGAGAGATAACAGTGCCAATGCTGGAGCCTGAGCGACTTGGGTGTCACAATGCTGGGAAGGTTGGATAAAGATCAAGGAGAGGAATGACCAGAGAAGCTGGTGCTTCTCTGCTCTAGGGTTTGCTCAGAGAGTGCTCACAGACAGCTTTGGGTGGGAAGGGGCTTTTAAAGGTCACTTGGTCCAGTAATAAGAAGGGGGCACCACCAAGTAGAGTAGGTTGCTCAGAGCCCTGTCTAACCTGACATGGAATGTTTCCAAGGATGGGGCATCTGTCACCTCTGCTCTGGTGTTTCACTGCACTTGCTGCAATAAATTTCTTTCTTCCTTATTTTTATTTCCCTCTCTCCTGCTCAGTGGCATGTGAGCGTGTTTGGAGATTGCCTCTCGCCTCGCAGGGCGCGGGACAGCTGGGAAGGTATCGCAGCGACAGGAGACAGACGGCCGTAGGCATTTTTCCTTCGGGTTTGTCTTGGTCTCTGAGGGCTCAGCACTGCTTGGATGTGTGACAGCAGGTGGATACCCAGCAGTCTCCCTGAGAATGGCTGGAGGGGACTTTGATCTAAGCAGCTCTGTCAACAGCGTTAATACAATAAAAATAATCAAATTCACTCGGATGGAAATGAGAGAGATGGAGGGGCAGGCAGACAACGGTGCAAATAAAGAGGACGGGAGCAACAGTAAATCACCTACACACCACCATCAGTTCAGACGCTTCTGAAAAGAGCCACGATCTAGAATTCATCACCATGTCACTGCAGCATCATGCCTTTCTGTCTGCCTGTTTCACTCCCCACAACACACACACAAGGACCCGTCCCTTGTCTATCTGGTGGCACAGAACGGGCTCGTTTGCCCGCACAGGCTCCCTGCACAGCGCGCACATGGTGTTTGCCTCCCGTCCCGTGGGGAGGAAACGCAGCTTTGCAGTTGTTGCACTAAATGCCTGGTTTTTCCAAGATTTCCCTAGAAACCCAGCAGTGATCTGCAAGAACACACTGCGGTGACGGTGCTGGTGGCCACGGTCTGCATCGCTATGGTTTTGTCTCCTGTCATGAGGGGAATGACCGTCTCCATTTGCCTAGCACGAGGTTGATTTCTCAGGGAAGACAGTTTCATGGGAGAAAAGGGGATTTTAATACAGGAGCTGTCAATCAGAAAAGGAAATGCGGCCATGTAAGTGTTGGTTCCTCTTTTTTTTGTTCCTACGACTTCTGACACTCCCCCCCCCTCCGCCCAATAACTCAATTTACAGGAACAGCAAGAGAGAAATGGCCTGAAGAAGGAAATAAATGACCTGAAGCCAGAAAAGACATAAAACTTCCAGACTCCTTTGTGAGCCTTGCGCTGTAGGAAGCAGCCCAGGAAAGCCCCAAAGTTTGACCATCACCCCTCATCTTGGGCACAAGTTCAGAGGGGAACTGACACTCATCCCTGATGCAGCTGCGTGCTCATTCCTCATGTCCATGGGGGGCTTGGGGGTGCCCAGCCAGTGCCTGCAATCACACAATCATCTGCTTAAGGTGACCTGCGGGTCACCTGGTGGGACATGAGGGTCTGGCAGCAAGAGGAATGGAAACAGAAATACTGTTGCCTGGGTTTTGGGAGCATAGCACAGATGAATTCAGTCTCACCTTTAAAACACTGACCTGAGTAACCTGCAAAGAGCAGATACAGCACATTATACTATTATTATTTGCCTCTTTCAGATCCTGCCAATAGCCTCCACTCCAATGTCACCCACTGCTGCTCAACAGGGGTAATTAATCCTCCAGCTCCCAGTCACTATGATGGGACACAACCTCCTCAGTTCCCCAGAGTGCTTTTTTACTACCATTTGCCATGTCTGAGTGATCTGCAGAGGCTGTCACCACGGTGGGGCTGGCAGGGTGACTGGGCTCGCTCCTAGCACCACCGGCTAAATGAGGCTTGGGAATAAAAATAGCCCCATCGACCCGACATCTGCAAGAGATGGAGCAAGCGGTCAGGAGAGGAGAGCAAGGCAAAGAGTGGAGGAATGGGATCAGCACGAGTCAAGAGCTGCTGTCCTCCCACAGCAGCTGCAGGGATGTCGGGGAGGCAGCCTGGCCGGGGGTCTGACACTTGGCACCTCCTGACCCTGCTGGAACCCCCGCGCGCCGCCTCTGCTCCCCGCTGTTATTCATAGCTCTGAGCTTCGCCCAGCTAGTGAAGGGGTTAAGTTTAATTTATACTGATTTCTATTTAATATCATTCTCTCCCCGTAGGAGCCGGCAGCTGTGAGCTGATTGTACTCTCTCATTATGCAGTCTGTATCACTAATGGCCTGTGACAAAGGCATGCCATCTTCCCGGCCTTACCCCCGAGAGCCAATTAAACACACATACTCCCTTCCTGTTTGCAGCGCATTACAATGAAATTAAACTGAATTTCAAAATCATTTTCTCCTAAAGACATCTCTTTGCAATAATTAATGCATGCTATTCCTTCGCAGCTGAAATATTCATCACAAGTGTTGACTCAAAAAATTTTCTTCAAGCTGATTGCCCCCACACCCGGCATCGTCCTGATGATGCTCCAGTGCCAGCCCGCGGTACCCGCCCGGGATGGAGACCCGTGGTGACACTGCCAGCAGCTTCGGGGTAACGATAATAATAAATCACAGCTTCTTCAAGAGCCATAAATAAACAAGATTACAGAGAAGACACTAGAAATTGCTGAACGTCACTGGGGGACAGGAACCTCTGACCCAGGAGGTCTCTGACCGCTCGCCATGCTGCACGCAGAGCAGGAAGAGTAATTTGAAGCACATCACTTATTCATGGCCTGTCATGGCTCTTCCATTTGGGAAAGGTCTTCTGAATGTGTTATCCCACGTGATGGGCAGGATCAGCCACACGAGTTCTCCTCTGAGAACCTGCTGTCCCAGCCACGGCAGCTTCAGCTAGGGACAGTCCTGATGGCATTTAGAATCACAGAATCATAGAATCATCCAGGTTGGAAAAGACCCTTGGGATCATTGAGTCCAACCATCAACCCTACTCTACAAGTTCTCACTTAAACCAGATCCCCCAACACTGCATCTAAACGTCTTTTAAACTCAGCCACCACCCTGGGCTGAGTCCATTCCAGTCCCTGACCACTCTCTCCATGAAGAATTTTTTCCTGATGTCCAGTCTAAACCTACCTTGTTGAAGCTTGAAGCCCTTCCTTCTGGTTCTGTTGCTAATTACCTGTGAGAAGAGACCAGCACCAACACCTCTACAGTGTCCTTTCAGATACCTGTAGAGAGCGATGAGGTCTCTCCTAAGCATCTTCTTCCTCACACTACACAGCTCCAACTCTCTCAGTCTCTCCTCATCAGATTTATTCTCCAGGCCCTTCACCAGATTCGTTGCCCTCCTCTGCACTTGCTCCAGCAGCTCGATGTCTACTGAGGTGCCCAAAACTGGACACAGGACTCAAGGTGTGGCCTCGCCAGTGCTGAGTACAGGGGGACACTCACCTCCCTACTCCTGCTGGAAGGAGTAATGGGGACTTTTTTCTGTTTGTAAATATTTGATAAACCCTACGAAAGCACAGACAGAACCCACCCACAATCAGTGTTACTACCACCAGGGTATTAACTTCTGCTGACATTTTATCTGAAAGAAGCAAACAGCAGAGGTGCTCCTATCCCTGGAAACACTTTACATTCCAGAAACTTTCCCTCTCTTGAAAGGGAAAGGCAACTCCTGAGAAAACCCACAAAAAATCAATTCCTTCGCAGTTCCACCAGGTATCATGTACAAAATGAGCCTTGGTTTCAAATTAAGTGATGTCTTTACTAGGAAGACTCAGACTTTTCACTTTAGAAAAGTGTTTTGGCAATTTCAAAACCCTTCCATGAATGACTCTCACACTAAAGACACCTGAGATTTTTGCCCACCTTTCCATCAGTTAGCATTTCGCAGCTGACAAACGCTGCTTCTTGAAGAGCTCCCTCGTGATGCTGGTGACCAAGCCCATGAACCCAGCCTGTCCCATGTGGCTGTGTTGCCTGTGCTCATGGCTTCAGCCCTGCACACCTTCTCTGGATTTAAACAGTCATGACCAGGAGAGCAAACTGCCCTGCAGACACCATACCAACTGCAAGAGGGGAGGTAGGATGGATCCAGTGCCTCAGAGCTTGGTGGGGATTTCCACTGACATGGTCCCCATGTAAGCTAAAGCTAAATCCCACCTGTTTACAAACCCTAAGGCCCCTGCAAACACCAGCAGGCGTGCTCACACCCCTATACCCCCCATTTTTGTCTGACTAATTATGGTCAATGCAAGTGAAGCCCCATCCTGAGCTCAGCCAGGCCATGACCCCCATTCCAAACCCTCCAGCAGCCAGAGAACCCCTGGGGCTGAACTGGAGCCACGGCTCCCTACCCACCTCTCTGTCCTGTGACAAATGCCACAGGGAAGCCAACGTGGTACCTGTTTTGAACCAGCCATCAGGTGTGAAGGCATCTGCTGTTTCCTTGGGTCTGTTCCAGTACTCGCGGAAGACGCAGGGACCCTTTACAAGCAGCTCCCCTTCTTGTTCCTCAAGACCTGGTGTCACCTAGGACCAAGCACACAGTGAATGCATCTTGAGAAAAGACAGCAAGCAGAAGTCCCTGTGGCCACATAATCTGCCCTGCCTGATCGCAGAACCCACAGGGGTCCACAGCATGTGCCCACCCCCACCTTCTCCAACCTCCAGCACTTGGCTGCCCACCTGCAGGACCTCTTTCCTCTGCTGGAAGAGTTCACCTAAGTGTCTTTGATATGCCCAAGTACTGAAAATATACATCTGTGTTACATGAAAGCACAAACTGCCATCGTAGAAGTGCAGACAAGACAGGGTGATGCCTTCCAGCTGCTGGCAGAGGTGAGGAGAAGCCTCTCAAGCAAACATGTGGGAAATACTCTTAGAAAATACTAGTGCCAAGTCCTGCACTTGGGTCATAACAACCCCCTGCAACGCTCAAGACTAGGGGAAGAGTGGCTGGCAAGTGTCCGTCAGAAAAGGACCTGGGGGAGTTGGTTGACTTTGGCTGAAGATGAGCCAGCATTGCTCAGGTGGCCAAGAAGGCCAACGGCATCCTGGGTGTATCAGCAACAGTGTGGCCAGCAGCACCAGGCAATGATCATCTCTTCTGTACTGGGCACTGGTTAGTCTGAACACTGGGTTCAGTTGTGGGTCATTCACACCAAGAAGGACATTGAGGTGCTGGAGTGTGTCCAGAGAAGGGCAATGAAGCTGGAAGGGTCTGGAGCACAAGTGCTCTGAGGAGCAGTTGAGAGAACTGGGGGCATTCAGCTTGAGAAAAGGAGGCCCAAGAGAGACCTTCAAGGGTCTGGAGCACAAGTGCTCTGAGGAGCAGTTGAGAGAACTGGGGGCATTCAGCTTGAGAAAAGGAGGCCCAAGAGAGACCTTATCACTCTCTACAACTCTCTGAAAGGATGCTGGACCATAGTGGTGGTTGGTAGCTTCTCCCAAGAAACAAGTGACAGGACAAGAGGAAATGGCCTCAAGTTGTGCCCAGCGCAGCAGAGTCCCCATTCCTGGAGGGAGTGAAAAGCCATGGAGATGAGGCTGGATATTAGTGAAAAGTTCTTCAGTGTGAGGGTGGTTAATGGCTGGAGTGGGCTGCCCAGAAAGGTGGCGGGGCCCCATCCCTGGAGTCATTTAAGGTCAGGCTTGATGAAGCTTTGAGCAGCCTGACCTAGGTGGAGTTGTCCCTGTGTATGGAGGCTGGATTAGAGGACCTCTAGAGGTCCCTTCCAGCCTAGAACATTCTATGATTCTGTGAGGTACTGACAGACAAGGGTTAATGGTGACCTAGCAGTGCTGGGTTAATGATCTCAAAGGTATTTTCCAGCTGAAACAATCCTGTGATTCTACAATCACATACTCACAAAAGGGACAGGAAACACTCTTGGGAAAGGGATGGTCCTTTCTGGCCCCTGGATGGCCTGATGCAGACCAGCTTCACAAGAGCTCTCTGCATGCTGTTCCCAGTGCAGTACCCAGCAGTCTCTGCCAGGGTCAGGTTCTCTCCCAGCAAATTGCTCCCTCCTGAAATTCCCACTCGCTGCCTCTGGCCCCTCAGCATGGTCCAGGGAGTGGCATGTGGGGGGAGCATCAGCAGCGACTGTGTTGTGATTTGCAATCTCCAGGCACCCCGATCAGGGCACTTACTCACCCAGTGATACTGCCCTTCCCCACAGCAAAGGATTTTGTGAGATGGATGAAAGCAGGTCCCTGAAAGACCCAGACATCCCTGACAGCTCTGTGTCCCCTCCCCAGAGTGCAGCTGCCCTCCAGGTCTTCACATGTCACAGTGACAGCAGCAAGCTGGAAGGGTGAGTGGCTGCTCAGCCAAAGAAATGGCAGCCCCAGGGGACAGCGGCCACCAGCTGCACCACTTGGCACCTGCAGCAACCTGTCACGGGGCTGGCAGCCCTCCCCGGAGAAGTAACACGCAGACCTTTGGTCCCACAGCAGCTGGGAGATTGGATCCTGATATTTAAAGCACGACGACCCCTCACTCCAGACATACTAGATTTGCACCATCCTAAGGGTGAGGATCATCCTTCTGCCTGTCGCAGCCACCGCAAAGCTGGGGACGACGCACTGCCATGACTGTGCCACGGTGCTGCCGTGACTGTGCCATGCTGCTGCCTGCTCTGGTGACAGAAAACTTTGCTTTCCCAAACTGTCAATCTAGCACTTGTTTTCTTTTTCCTGAGGAGGTGGCAGGAAACACCATCTGATTTGATCACAGGGACACGCGGCCCCTTTCGGAAGGCAACGGTTGTAGTGACAACTCAGCACCCTGCAGACCAGCACAGGCAGGTTTTCTATGGCAACAAAACAAACATCCCGCTGTTATGGAAACTGGAGAATCACAGGAAGGTCACAGACTGGCCTGACATGGCACGCTGTTTCATCTGCCCTGCACGTACATTGCTTCACAATTACCAGTAAGCAGCCAGGCTATGAGATGAGGCATGACTGTCGTCGCCGGTGGCCCGGGGGCCTGTGCTAACCTAAAGCTCTCTGCAGGGAAGATGCGCAAAGCCACTGCTGGGTTGGAACATCACTGTGGGATGGGCTTGTACACACTGTTCCAGATGGAGCAGAGAACACCCTGGTAATGGGGACTCCAAGGCACTTTGTACTTGAGCTGCTGCAGCAGATACGTCTGGGATCCTGAAAGCCAGCAATGACAGAAACGCAGCCACAAGAGAAAGGAGCAGCAGCAGAACTATCCCAGCGCCAGGCAAAACCCTGCGTCTCCGCAGCGTTTAATGGAAACAAAGCTTCTCTTAATGGAAATTGCTTAGAAAGCTGCTTTTAAGACAATTTTCGGTTCAAGGAATTTCTTCCTGATCCTGGAGGATCTCTGCACACACAGCCCAGACCTAGATGCCTCTGTGTGTCATGGGCTGGGCTGAGCCCCCAGACCTGTGCTGTGCTTGGAAGATGCTGCAGGAGAAAAATGTCGTCAGTGTTGGTGATGGGAGTTGAGCTGAATGATGGCAAGGTGAGGGAGGTGGTACTGGATTAATTCTCCCCGTGGGATCTGAAAAAGGGAGCCTCAAAATCTGACTATCCACAAGCAGGACAACACCTGAGGGCCAGGAGAACCCAGGACCAACCCTCCATACCTGCAGCAGCAAAAGGCAAGAGGCCAAAGCCTGCATGTCCACCATGGCAGAGAAGTGGTGGGTGATGCTGGGGGATGGCAAGGCAGGGTTTCAGTGCTGTTGCAGGGGCTGTGCATGGTTTTACAAAGCAGCCCTTTCTTCTCACTTTTTTCCTGCTGCTCCAGATGAGGCATCACAAAACAAGCAACTCCCAGGAGCATCTCAGTGTCTGTGGTGTTAGCAGTTCATTTTGCCCTCACCACCCTGCCAGTGAGACTTCTCCCAGGCGAAAGAAGAGCTCATCCCGCCGCAAAGCCCATTGGTTCCCCTCTGTCCACCCCAGTTAGAGATAACAGAATCACAGAATCATTAGGGTTGGAAAGAACCTTTAAGATCAACTCCAACCTTCAATTCAACACCTCCACAACTGCCAGACTATGTTCCAAAGTGCCACATCCACTCCTCTTTTGAACACCTCCAGGGATGGTGATCCTCCACTGTCCTGGGCAGCCTGTTCCAGTGTTTAACTACTCTTTCACTAAACAAATATTTCCTCATTTCCAGTCTGAGCTTCCCCTGGCACTACCTGTGGCCGTTTCCTCTTGTCCTGTCATCAGTTACTTGGGAGAAGAGGCTAACTAACCATTGAAACAGCCCTCACATGCCAGTTGTTTAAACCACTGCTGAGAGCTTCTGAAGTCAAACTCTTTAACCATCGGGCTGCTTCTGACTTCCCTGAAAGGGCTGGGGAGGAGGTGGTGGAGGTAAGGAGGGCAAGGACCTGCCAACAGCTGCCTGAGCTTCATCTGCAGACCCTGCCAGATTTTGTTCTTCTGCCTGTCAGCACTGAAAGCGAGAACGGGTGTAAATCTGGCTACTATAGATGCCTTCAGCTCCAGCCTGCATGGCTGAGCCCTGCCCTGTAACACAGTGCCAGCTAGCAGCTCTGGGTACTGCCCAACCCAGGCCATGCCCTGGATCAGAGCAGCACTGCTGCCCCGGGGACCAATCCCGCACAGTGTTTACCTGCACGCTGCGACGTCTTGTGCGAATCAAGCCCTGAACCAGCTCCAAATTCCTTGTCATATCAACTCAAATTTTGGCAGCGGCTCAACCCACATCTTATCTCGAGCAGAGCTCCTTGGCAGCAGGCACCTCCCTGTTGTGTAATTTAATGATGTTATGGCTGGCTTGCAAACAGTAAAACAGAAAGGCCGTGACGTTATCTTAATAGGATTTTGCTCGCTGAACTCCGAGTGTCACTGGCACTGCTCCCCAGCATAGCAGAGGGGATGTGAACCACACCAGCAGCTTCTGCTGCCTCCAAAGAGATAAATTAAAACCCAAGGTTCAAGGCATTTATCTCCTGCAACCCTGTGCATCTGATCCCTGCTGGAATCCCACGTGCCCCGAGCTAGCTGGCTGCTAACTCACCCCGAACGTGGGGTTTTGGCGACAGCCGCGCGGCTGCCGCGTTTTGTTCCCTTTCCCCATCAAATCTCAGCGGCGCCCGTCGCCGACGCACCGGATCGGCGTTGAGGGCAGCTGCTGAAAGCATCCGACTGCTAATTGCACAGACCTCCTCCTCTCCTAGCGCCACGTTTTAACGCACCTTTCAACCGCTTTAACACATTCAGGGGATCGCAACGCCTCGGCCTGGCGTGCCGCTGAAGGCTGCTGGTTGATAGCTCTCGGCTGTAAAACCGATTTGGCGAGCCGAGCCGGCGCGGCCGGCACACCAGATAAGATTACATTTGCCACGCATGAAAATAAAAAGGTTGTAATAAATCCTGTGAAGGCCTCAATCCGCGTGATTATAAAATGCATATTTTCCCAGCTCCCATCTTCCCTCTTGATGAGGAGGAAGCGAGGGCGGTTTGTAAACAGCCGGGAATCCCCCGCCTGGCAAGCGGCCCTGGGATTTGTTCAAAGTGGCCATTTGTTTTCTTGCGGTCTCTGATAGACGCGGCCCCGCGCTCCGCCGGGAGCTGCAGGAGAGGAGCTTGTAATGGACTTTAATGGAATTAGGGGCTTTTATGGAGGGAGGCTTGGGGCGGCGGGGCTTTCGCCGGGAAGCAGAGGAGGCACGGCGGATTCCTAAGCAGAAACATGTGGCAGGCGCAGAGCGAAAGCTGCAGGGTGAAGCTTGGTAGGGGAGGTAATAACTTGTTATTGGCCTGATAGGATTGGGAGAAAAGCTGACAAGATTTTAAGAAAAAAAAAAAAACCAGACACTTTCTTCAGGTTGCAAACAATTGGTTTCAGGAGGACACATTTAACTGCTCCTCGTTTCCTCCCCCACCAAATAAGTATCTCAACCTCTTTCCTGGGTGAGTACCAAAGGCGCATCAGAGCATCTTCTCTCAGGAGGGACCTTGCAATTTGTGCCCAGAAGGGTGAGGCAGTGCATCTGCACTGGTTTGCTGGAACGGGGTGAAGTGGAGCAGGCAGCAAGCCAGTGCAAGGGGGTTCTTCTGGACCTGCAGCTCTCATCTCTGGGTGGGAAGGGACATTTAAAGCTCATCTGGTCCAACCCCCCTGCAGTGAGCAGCGACACCTTCAACCAGAGCAGGGTGCTCACAGCCCTGTCCAATACGACCTGGAGTGTTTCCAGAAATGGGGCTTCTACCACACCACCTCTTTGTGCAGCTGGGCTCAGAGTTTCACTATCAAAAATGTCTTCCTTATAGCCAGTCTAAATTTCTCCTCTTTTAGTTAAAACCAACACTCCTTGTCTTGTGGCAACAGGCCCTACTAAAAGCTCTGTCCCCATGTTCCTCATAGGCCCCTTTAAGTACTGAAAGGCCACAATAAGGTCTCCCTGGAGCCTTCTCCTCTCCAGGCTGAACACCCCCTGCTCTTTCAGCCTGTCCTTATAGCAGAGGTGTTCCAGCCCTCTGGTCATTTTTGTGGCCTTCTCTGGTCCATGTTTCTCCTGTGCTGAGGACCCCAGAGCTGGACCCAGTGCTCTGAGTGGGATCTTGCCAGAGCAGGGGGACAGGATCCCTTCCCTCAACCTACTGGATGAACTCACTTTCTGGGCTGTCAGTACACATTGCCTGCTCATGTCAGGCTTTTCATCCACCAGTAACCCCCAAGTCCTCTCAATCCCTTCATCCCCCAGTATCACTTTGGTTTTACTGTTCCCTAACTACTCTTTACACATCTGTGCCTGGGTCCCACTCTCTGTTCCATCCTCCTGCCCAGTCACATGCTGCTTTCCCACTCCTTCACAGCCCTTGCTCTGTGAAGAACCAGTTCCTTGCAGACTCAGGCAGCTCCCATCACGCTGAACTCTGAGCAGCCCAGTTTTCCTCACAGCTCTGCTGTCAGGGCAGGAGAAAACAGTCCAGGGCATGCACGAGCTGGGCACCAGCACTGACACAACCAAGAAAAGCAAGCACATTGTAGGGACACTGGTGGGGAGGAAGGAACTGGTCCTGCACTCTGTCTCCTCTGCCACAGCACTGCTGTGCTGCTCAGCTTGGAAGTGCTTGGCGCTGTTCCTCACCCTGTAAATAAGTCATTACTGTGATGAAAATAATTAAGCAACCCAGCCTTTTAAGCGACTAATAGAAGACAGTAATTTATATGTGTGAGGTTGATGGAAGTGAGGAACTTGGCAGTTCTTACCAAGTGGTGACTTTTTCGTGGTTTGTTTTGGCTGGGTTTTTTTCTCAAACATACCAGAGCACAGAAAATACCATGATGGGCCTAAAGAGCTGTCCCACCTCCTGGCCAAGCTGCAGAACCCAGATGCCCTGCCACACTCCTCAACATGCTGAAGCTGACATGTCCCCAGTGCTTCCAGACACACTTCCTGTCCCTCATGATTCCACTCACTCACCCCTGCACAGTTTCAGTGGCTTCTCAATACAGCAAAGCCTTGTCCCAACACAGTAGCCAACAGCTCAGCCCCCACCCACCTGGAACTCCAGGCTTTGCGTACATCCTGCTTTTCCAGAGTAAGGAACCACACTACATCCAGGACTGGAGGACAAAGGAGGTGAGGAGAGCCTGAAAGGAACCTGGAGACCAATAATCCACTTGACGGCGCCTTTTCATCACTGTCTCCCCGGGTCATATTTGAATGGCTGGCCTCGAGGTGTGAGGTTTGCCAGAGCATTACCACATTCCCAGGCTGTCCGCAGCCTCACACACATTCATCATTAAAAATTCCCTGCTAAGCTGCGTGTTTTTGCAGAAGCATTATTGCTCCTCTGAGCTCCATGTCCTGCAGCATCCTGCAGAAGGCTAGCGGGAGGCAATTTAGACACAGACCAATTTTCCTCCTGCTGGAGAAAGGCAGGTTTCTGCTCCTTAGGGACACAGCACAGGCATGGAAAGGGGAAAACCAAAACAAAACCCCAACCAGAAAAACCCCACGCCCAGACTATAACCTGTGAGGCTGCATTTCGCAGCCGTTTTTGCAATGTTAACTTTTATAAAAGGGCTGGGAATAACACAATCGATTTACTTTTCATTTTGGAGAGTTATAAATTGAAAAGCAAGGGGCTGGTACACAGCCTTGCTGGAACACCGAGACTTCCTTCCAAAAGCCTAACCCTCTACTTACAGCAAATGTTGCTCCACTGAAAACAAGAAGCACCATACATAATCTTCGGAAGTTACTGGACTGATCAAGTCCAGATGATCCCGAAAGAATCACAGAAAACAAGTCCAGTTTGGGAAAGGTCAGTCCTCCCCACAGTTGTTCCATGGACCCAAAACTTCTTGATCTGTATTGACACCATAAATCAGACGTGTGACACTACTCCAGGAACGTTAGCAGCTCTCCACACTGCTGTTCTCATCCCTCTTGTTTGCAGGCTTCACGAGACAATAAATGAGGCGAGATGTCAGCACATCTTCCCGCTCCCTCAGCTCTCTTCATTAGGGAAAGGCTGCTGACGTGCCCTCACAACGCCTGCGCTGATTCTGTGCTTGGGGGCAGGCAGAGGACCAGGCAAGGATTCAATTAGTGGCCCGCTTTTGCTTCACTTTTCATAAACCTCACTTGAAAGTCGAGGTCATCAAGGTTGTGATGTGACTACAGATGATGGCGCTGCCTAAGAACCTCTCACTGTTTCCTCATGCTAAGCCAGTGCCTTCTCCCTTTGCCTAGAAGTGCTTTGAGGCAGAGACTGTCCCTTCTTCTTCTGGCCTCTGAGGTTCAGCATCTCCTCACCATGTCCAGGACACTTAATGGAACTAAGACATGCTACAGCAGCAACAGCTTCCACAACCTAATAGATGTTCCAAGGATTGTATCAAAGGACGAGGCAGGTTGTGAGCATGAAGGGTCAGAAGGATTTGGGTGTGAAATTGCAAAAATCAAGCAGAAACCACTTCCAGGGATTGTGTAGGTAGGAAATTCACTGTCATCCCATGCCTCCCTAACACCAAACATGAACACCCCAGTCTCCCAGGCAATCCTGGCACAGGCAAGGATACTAAAATAGGTTAAAGACCAAACCCAGCAATGTTGGGACCACAGAGGAATGCATCTACCCCTTGTGCCTCACGCTGGGCTACCAACCTGGGGAAGGGGACCACGAACAAATATCACAAGACTTCTCCCTGCTACAAAGAGAAATGAGAGTATAAAACAACAATAAAGAGATTAACAGAGATCTTTAGGGCGCTATGACAAAGGTTAGCTTGAAGAAAACATTTGTGGAAAGAGGGTTCTTCTTGATAGATGGATTCAATGTGAATGTGCAAGGAAATCCATCTTGTGAGATGAAGGCTGCTCCTGTGATAAGCAAAGTTTTCAGCTGAGAAACAAGGGGACATGATGCCAACATAACCTCTGCCTCCACTTTTACTACCAGAAAGAAATAAAATACAGCCATGGCCACTAATTTTTTAAAAAATACAAAATCCAGAGGGTAGACAGAAAGAAGGAAGGAGATATAAATACACACAAGACTGCAGTTACTGACTGAGCTAACTATGGATACAACCAATGAGAAACAGCTAAAAGGCTTATACGGAATGAAAGCAGCCCAGGCAACAAAGTGGAGAAGCTTGAATTACCTGGGCAGGGCACAAAACAGGAGACTGAGGAGCTGGGAGGAACATGGTGAAACAGAAATAGTAACTGGAATATAAACAACTGCAGCATCCAACACTGGGAGGCTTTTGGAAGGAGGATTTGGAACAAGGAGAGGCAAATAGAAAATGGGAAAAAGCAGAGCATGAGTTTACCCGAGGTAGATTGTGCCAGAAAACCTGGGGACTGACGTTCTGGACAGAAGAAAACCAGCAGATCTAATTCAGGCTGTCTGCAACAACATACTTCTGATTCTGACTGTCTGGGATGTGGCTACTGAGAGGAGAGATCGTGGGGCTGAGAGCAAGATTTGTATGGTGGGCAAACAGCCAGGCGGTGGAGATGAAACCCAAAGCATCCCGTGAGCCCCTCTGGTAGCCAACCAGCCTTGTCAGCCAGCCAGCCTCATCAGCCAGTCTTCAGCTCTCTGCTGCTCAACTTCAGTTGAACCCCAAGTTCCAAGTAACAGTTTGACCCTGAGTCAGTGACTTGCTGTCCTGAAGAAGCATCCTACAAGGCTTCAGCACCATACGGCACATCCTGTACCTGCAGGTGCTGTTGGCAGATGGAACTGGGATGTTGGAGGTGAGGTTCACTATTGAAAGATCTGCAGGAGGTACCAGGACACAAGGATGGGATGCAGCAGGGACAGAATAACAGATGAAATACTGCACAGTTAGGAGGAAAGATGTTTTGGAAGTGTATGAGCACTGATGACAAAGAACAAATGGTTTCAGGCTAAGGTCTGCTCAGGACAGGAAAGGAACAAGCCAGGGTGACTGCTGGAACAGCCAGAGCCAGGACTTCCCAGGCAGGGTGGTCATATCCCCACCAGCAAGGGAACAAGCCAGGGTGATTGCTGGGACAGCCAGAGCCAGGACTTCCCAGGCAGGGTGGTCATATCCCCACCAGCAAGCCTGTACCTGTCACAGCTGGCATGTGACTGTCTCTGCCCTCAGGAGCTACATGCAAGAGAATAGCCAAGTACACTCACACCAGCTGTTTCAAAATACCTCGATGGATGTAATGAGGAGACACCACAGAAGAAGTGCACATGCCATCACCACCTCCACATGGGACTTGGCCCAAACAGCAGCTGAGTTCCCAAGTTCATGGCACCCATCTGCCCATGGGCAACAGCCACAGGGATCTCAGACCTTGGAGGAACCCTCCAGAATAACTCAGCTCAGTAGTGACCGAACACTTCCCACTGGTTCTCCAGAGATCCAAGATGAACAAGAGCAAAGTGGAGCCATTGATGGCCAAGACCTACAATTACAACAAAGGGTGACGGTGCCAGCTGCCCCCAGTGCCCGCAGCCCTGCCGAGGTCCTGGCAACCAGCAGCAAGCTGCTAGCAGATGGCAGAGAAAGGGGGGGCAACAGGGAGGAGGCACCAGGAGATAGTAGTGGATTTCCGGCCGGCCGGCCGCAGCCAAGCAGGTTCCCATCCAGGACGACAGCTTGCATATGGATAAACAACAAGATAATTACAACCTTTGCAGCGGGGGAGAAGAGCCGATGGCTGCAGCATCCTCCTGCTGCCAGCTCCTGCAACCCATACATCCCACCCCACTCCCTTCGCAGCCTCCTCATGAGCAAATTACTCGCCATAAAAGCCCTGGCTAGAACTGTGAGTGAGATACAGCTGTGAAACCATTTATCTATTGATAGACCCCTATTGTCAGGGACTTGGGGGTTTGGCTTCCCTACCAGTGAGCAATTTGGAAAAGGGGGGGGGGTGGGGCAAACCCAACAAAAACGACAACCCAAAAAACCTACCAAGCAACAAACAAACAAATAAAGAAGGGGAGAGACAATAGCTGACAGCTTGCAGGGTTTCCAGGCCTCTGCCAGCTGGGAAGCTAAGTGTATGAAATATGCATCGCACCGAACAAAGCCAAGCGAAAGGCTGGGCGCTTGGAGAGCTGTAACCCTTTCTTGGGCACCAAAGCCAGCCAAATGGAGAGAGAGATCCTTGGGTCGCCAAAAAGTTAAGGGGAAAGAAGACCGAGAGGAAAAGCATCTGGAGCTGTGGGTAAGGACGACTGAGCCTGACTATATGGTTAGGTGGACTCACTGGGCAGCTGCGTAAAGCAGGTTAAAACTTTAGGAATTGCTTCTGGAGGTGAACAGCTACAGGAATAGCTGGGATGGCTTCAAGCTGCTGCTGTCCCCTGACACCCACTGCCACACCTCAGATTCCTAAGAATATATTGGAGGAGAAGCACTTCTCTGAGCACTCCAAGGACAGAAATCTCCCCAGGGGACCACGTTCAAGGGAGGAGGTGGGGGACACTGGGCCAGACTCTGTTACTCCATCAGGGAGTGCCACTTCCTACCTACACCCCGCTACACACATCACAGAGCAAGGGAACGGACCCTGCGGTGACTATGTCAGGCTTGAGCACGTTGGGTTGGTGTTGGCAGTGATGGTGCAGTCGCATCCTTCTGCCTGTCACCCACAGGCACAAGTGCTAGATGGGAAACCTGAGCAAACCGGACACAATGGGGCACAAAGCTTGTGGGAGCCACAAGGAGATTGGAGGGCTGACTGCATGAAAGGAGTCCAGCAGTCTCATCAAGGGAAGGGAGAAAATGAAGGGAAGGACAGAGATCCAGCAAACTTTCAGCTAAGTAGATTATTGATCTTCAGGGTGTGCCAGAAACTAGCTCTGCAAATTACAGCAGTCCCCTGCCGCAAGCTTCAGGCACTTACCGGATGGCAAAGCAGAAGCGCTCCCCACCTCCCCACTTCCACCACCCACACACCTTCCCCTGCCACCGCCGCGATGCCACGGAGCTCCTGTTGGCATCTCACTGCAGAAGGACACGCAAACATGTCCAAAGGGTGACAACAACACAATGCCCCAGCATCTGAGGGGAGAGACAGTGTTAGTGGGGAAGAAACAGCTCGGAGAAAGTCTGTTGTTGAGAGGGAGCAGAACGCAGAAACCTCAGCCCAACACGAGCGGAGAAGGCGGTGACCTTGCGAGGCTGTACAGCTAAGCAAATAATTTCCTTGGCAAAGGCAGGCGCTCAGAAGGGTTTCTGCACAGTGGAGTCGAGGTGCGAATGCCTCGCAGATTGCCCTGACAACGCGCCTAACCCCCAGCACGAAGATCACCTGCTCGCAGGAGCTGAGAGGCTGGTGAGAAGATGTGGCTTGGAGCCCAACTCCAACTGTAGCGCTCAGCATCCCACCAGATCTGCCCCACCATGCTTGCCCTCATGCTGTCAGGCACTGTTGCTGCACAGCACAGCTGCCCCATGGCATGGCCCTGTGCCCCCACCATGGCCAGGACAGGCTCCAGCTCGGCAGTTTCATTATTATCAGTGCAGGGGCACAGATGGGCACCGCGTTCTTTGTGTACAGAGAGGTCCCTGCCCTGAAAGTTGTATAACCGGAGCAGACGGCAGGCGCTCCCTGTGCTGGCTGCTAGGAGATGTTTATTTCCAGCAATCCCTTTTGGTAATTTTTTCAAACTACTGACATCAAACCAGGGAGAAATGTCCACAGAAGGGGCTGTGGTGTTCATATCAAACTGAGGCAGAGTGGGCACTGGGAGATGCCTCCTGCCACTGGCCTTCCGTGGGGATCCCTCTGCCTTTGCCAGATCCTCAGTATGAACCTCCCAGTCCTCAGCTAACACTCCTCCTTTTAACAGGATAAAGAAACACCAGGGTTGTTGGGTGACACCAATCAAGTCTTCTCATCCCAGGGATAACAGGCTCTTCCTCTGCTGTGGAGGAGCTGGTTTTAAACAAAGCCAGGCCTTTCTTTGACTGGTGGAGCGTGATAAGCACTTGGACTGTCAGATCCTCCTTGTTTTAAATAAATTCCACTGACGTCCTCTCTTCCGACATAAATTATTAACCAAGCGTGATGCAGTGTGCCAGCAGCTGCATCGCGGGGTGGGAACAGGCAGCAGGTGAGGCTTTCTGCCTGCAACCACAAGAATGAAGCAGTTAAGTGACACCAACACTGGAGAAGAGGTGTGCCACCATGCCTGCCACCTGCCCACCACTGCACAGCCAGGCCACATAAAACCCAACCTCCTGGCATCTCCACGCATCCATCTGTGCCAAGGCATAGTGTAAGCAGGGACCGTTTTTCCCACTTCACCACAGGCCTTCTGACAGTCCCAGGAACTGCTCCTGGGCAAGAAGGATGTCTTGGAGAAACTCAGGTCAGCCACTGTCTCATAGGGTGGCCTGAAGCAGATGGAACCATTTCTCTGCCTTCAGCTTGAAGCAACTCCTGGCTAAGCTGGGATAAAGTGGGTAAGATGGAGACAGCTTTTCAGAGATGGACCAACTCATCAGCCAGTACTCAGAGGCAAACTATCACCTCCCCACACCATCCCCAGCTAATGTCGAGAGAACTCACCAGAACATTCAAAAAACCCCAAAGGAGAGCCTGACAGAAAACCAACCATCAGCAAAAGCTGTGGGACTGGGGCCAGCTCTGGTGGGAGCTCCCTGGAGCAACACGAGTTGTTGGTATGGATCTCAGCCACCCACACCAGGGACTGAAGTCTGTATGTGAAAAACAGCCAGGATGAAAGGCCAAATATAACCTCAAGCAGCCCAAAGCCAGAGAAGAGTTTTGTGAGTCTTGACTCTCTGAAGCCATGGGGGTGGTGGGCTTCCAGGACCAGACACAGGCAATCTGAGCTTTTCTCAATACAACCAGAAGGAAGGGGAAGGATTATTGAGCAAAGAAAAACCCCTACTTTTTCCTTACAAAATTCAGAAGAACAACATCTACGTTTCAACCTGGAAGTAGCTGTATTTTGTGGATTCATGTGTCTGAGACCTAATTTGTAAAGGATCCCTTAGGGTAAAGAAGAGCATTACAGGATCATTATTGAAATGGACACGTTACATTTCATATCTCAGTTCCACATAAATGGAAAAAAAGGCAAGATCTAACTCCAGAATGAGGGGACAAGACCGTGAAACATAACACTCATCCAGTGAAGGGATAAAAATGGAACATGGCTTCCTACAGCCTCTCCAGATCTGCTTTGCCCACTGCTCAGCCACACCACGGCAGCAACACAGGATAAGAACAACAAACCTTCTTTTTTTAATAAAAGACACAATCCCCGGTCATGACGGTCCCTCTCAGCTCTCCCTCACATCAGCAGCCTCTCCTTTTAAACCCTTGGCATGTACAGGGCTGGATGAAAAGCAATTTCCCCAGAGGAATGGGTGATGCCACGTACTTCAGGTTGAATCTCATGCCTGCCTGTCTCCTAGCCACATGGCACAGACGACTGCCGGCGCAATTTCCTTCACACGCAGCATCTATCTGCTCCGCACAGCCCGTACATCACCTGGCTATTGATCTGCCAGAGGCAATGTGATCTGCACCCGTAACGTCGCAGGAGTGCAGACCCCATTCAGTCATTTCTGAGGGGAGAAAAAGGGGCTGAAGCAGCAGGACACCCTGGACCTTGGGCTGGGGGCTGCTTCTGCAGTGGCCACCACACAGCATCCCAGCACAGAGAAAGGGGCCCAAAAGCTTCACCACCAAGGCTATCCAGCTTCTAAGATAGGCTGGTGCAGATATCATTTGGCAATTGGAGCTCAGTATGGAGCTGGACTTTCATGGAAACCTGATGGGTTTCTTCCTCCACCATTATTAAATGAATGCAACCCCAAGGCCACCAGTCACAGAATCACAGACTAGAGGGGCTTGGAAGGGTCCACTGGAGATGATCTATTCACACTCTCCCAATAAAGCAGGTTCACCCACAGCAGGTTGCACAGGATCACGTCCAGGTGGGTTTGGAATCTCTCCAGAGAAGGAGACTCCACCAATTCTTCAGACAGCCTGCACTGTCATCCTCAAAGGGAAGATTTTCCTTAGAAGCTTTTCCTCCAGTCCTGCCCTTACAATTCTCACTGCTAAACCCCTGTCCAAACCCAGTGAAACAAACATGGACTCTATTTCCATGGGGAAAAGACATTCATTCTCTCCTCCAACCTCTTCAGTGACTACTCCAGAGCAGGGGCCAATGTGAATTCCCTTCTATGCCTTGTTCTTACCTTCTACAGTAGACTTCTACTTTTTGTTCTGGTATTTGAAGGTCAGGCACTGCTTAACTCATCACCCTCCTCTGGGGCATCAACAGCCTCAGCAGACACAGTATCTTATGCCATAGCCCATATAGCACAGCCTACACCTCCCAGTCCCACATCAAGTTGGAAGGGACCTCAGGAACTGGCTGATCCAATCAAAGAACACAAGAGGATACTCTAAATAGCATCACTGGGTTCCTGAGGATAACAGTAGTGCCCAGTCCCCAAGGCTTCAAAGGGCTGAGGAGAACTTTCCTTGAGACAATGTGAAGTAGCAAAGAACATGGCTGAGCACTACCTGTGTGTTGTCTTCATTTCCCTGAGCGTGGATGGTGTAGGAACGCTGACCAGCCTTCAAGGTCTCAGTGGCAATGCGTACTTCCACCCCTGGAAGCGGGGTGCCCACAGCACCTGTGAAAGAAAACAAGACTGAAACAGTGGACAGCCTCTGGGAAACAACAACAACAATGCAAAAGAGCAGCTGCTCATCTTATCAATGGCATCTGCAGCCTGTGCTGGCACTAAAGAACTTCCTAGCAGGGGGTTACCCTTCAGGAAGGCCTCAATCACATCATGGGGCTGCATGCAAATGTCACTGCGGTGCAATACGCTGCTGTTCGCTGAGCAGGCAGCGCTGGAAGTACCGAGGAAAACAAACGTGTCTCCGGCCCTGAACAGAGATCTCTCTTGGCTGGTCTTTGAAGGCATCAGCACAGCTTCGTAATGAAGCTGTCTTTAAAAATAAATAAAAAATCACCACAAAACCAACACAAAGACCTGAAAGGAAAGACCACAACGATTACTACAGCGGCTCACTGCCTCTCTGTAGCTGGGACCTGACAGAGAAGGCAAAGGCTTAACAGTGTCAGAATTGCAAGGGATTATCTCAGGTTTATGAGACATCAATACACTGTACATAAAACATCACAGGAGAAAAGCAGAGATCAAAACCACACCATTCTTCCACAGGCTTCTGTTTTCAAAGCCAGGGAGTCTGACAACCATGTCACGAACAACTGCTATTACGCTCCAGCACGGTTCTGTGACCCAGAGCTCCCCAACCTGCAGCACTCCCAGCCCTTGGTTTAGCACACAGTCTTCTTGGTGAGCATCTGAAAGCCAGAAGAAAGGGTAGCTTTGTTCCTGTGACCTCTGTTTGATGAGGAACTACGGCTCAGCAGCAGTCAGGAGTAGTGGGCATCTGCTGGCACAGCAGGTTTCCTTCTGCATCTCAACAGCATGAGACGGCTCTCGCTGCAAGATGATGCCCATGACTTTCATCTCCTGCGAGTGGGAAGAGGGACAACAGCATGGAGCCACCTGTGGCTCAGGAGAACTGGACAGCTCTGAGCTTAAATTAGTGAGTGTACACTTTATTTTAAGAGATGATCAATTTTTCCCCTGGAGAGCCTTCAGTCGGTGATATTTCCAGCTCTGTTAGGATCAGCTTGACACTGGAAAGCCTTTAGGGCAGGGTGCGCAGGACCTAGAGCTCAGCGCTGTTTTCTCCTTGTTGTCTGTATTTCAGGCATTTGGGTTGAGGTGGCATTTTCCCTATCCTGGTCCCATTCTCCTGGAGATCTGATATCTGTGACATCATGATTTTGTTTGCTACATTGGTCAGTTGCCATGGCAATAGATATGTCGTCGTAGCCCAGATTTATGGCATCCCTGCAGGATCGGCTAAGAGCAGATGGGCTATGAGGGAGTGAGATTTTATTGCAGTGAAACTACCCGAACAATTAGCAAATCTGGCAAGAAATAAACAGAGGGCGACGTGGCAGTTCTGTGATGTGTGTCTGCTCAGCCTGAAATTGCCTTCAGCACTCAGGTCAGGCAGCCAGCAAGCAGCCCGGTCCTTCTCTTGGCTTGGGTTGCCTTCAATTCATGACCACGCACTGCCAGAGCTGGAGACAGGGCACCGTAGCAGGGGAGACCGGGGGAAGCATGGGCCAGGAGAGATGTGCCTGGAGGTGCTGTATAGACGTATTTATGTTAAAAATTACTGCAAAGTCAGTCTTGAGAAGTTCATGGAGGGAGCAGTAACCCATGCATTGAACTGCCACAGGCTTTCAGAGACTTGTCATTTCGGGAAGACTTCAAATTGCTATCAGATGGATGCTAGGAGATGCTTCTTTCCTCTGTGCAAGCTGCTGACCTCAGTGTGGATATGCCATGGACTGATTCACAGGCAGCGAGACTCAAGATTCTCTGCTAGTCTTGATCTTTGAGAATAAAACACCAAAGACCAGCATAGTGCTGTCAAATAAACCTGAAGACACAGAGAAGGCAACGTATCCCCTACAGCATTTCAGATCACAGTTACAACTACAGCCCTGACAATTTATCTCCTACTTGGCCAAAGTAAAACAGCATGTAAAGCAAGTCCCTCACAGGGAGCTGCTTTCATATATTCAGTCTGCAAAAGGCTTGCTCCTATTTAGGAAGAACAACAAACTGAGAAAGCAACATCTGTAAAGGCTGAAAATGCCCCCAACACTGATTTGAGCCACATGAACCTGACAGTATTAATAAAATTTGTGCAAAACCAATGACTACAAGCTTCTCTGGCCCATCTGCCATGTCAAGATACACACTGTGCTGACTCCAACAGGTCAGCAGAAGGTTCTGCCTGCTCCCAAATGAACAGCACCAGTGGTCCTGGCTGCACCGTGACTACAATCAGGAGTGATCAGAAAGGGGTAAACACTCAGCACTGGCTTCCTTTTGTCCCCAGCCATAATCCCGAAGGGAGAACAGGGAGAAATCCACACTCCCTCCCCTAATGCTTCCTCCCAGTTCTCTCCAATTTGCAGGCTCCTGAATGTTAAGAAATGCTGGCAACACGCCGGCGGTGTCAGCTCAGACAGCATCAGCCAGGCTGCAGTCAGGAAGGAGTGACACTATTATTCTTTCACCATTTCTCCTCTGTTTAAAAAAGTTGTCAGCTCTTCCCAGATAAATTTAATTGGCCCTGCGGTCTGTGTCCTTTGGTATCTGGGGACCTTGATGCTGTTATGTGCGGTGGTGTCCTGGGAGAATTGAAACAGGCCAACGATAAGGCACTCAACGATCTCACTGTCAACAATACATGGAGTCCCCGCTGTAGGAGCTATTAGCTGCCTCTGATCTAAACCTCCAATTAAAGTGGTGATTAGGCCCAGTGAGGCATTCTCCGTCCATGAATTATTCATCTCCCTTCACAGTAACAGCACCAGGGGGATTAGAATGAGAGCTGGTGAAAACAGAGGCATTTTAAGCAGGGTTTTAACCATATACAAGCAAACATTTATCTTTCAAATCTTTCATCTTTTCTTCTTCTGAAAATTAAAGCTCCCCCTCCCCATGCCTGCCCCTTCAGACCTGTGCTTCAGGCACAGAGTGGTGCAAGATGGCCAGTAACTGAGGACTCAACCCTTCCCCTGCCAACCCAAGTGGGTTGAAACCCCAGGACCTCTCCTTAGGGGTTCCTGATCCAGCAGAGAAGGACATGTGTTCCTGTGTGACTTGGTCTAGGTGATCCTGCTCTGGCAGGGGGATTGGACTAGATGATCTTTCAAGGTCCATTCCAGTCCCTAATGTTCTGTGATTCCACCCCAGGAGAACTGCCCTGGCCGGTGTGAGGATCCCTGAACTTACCCACAGGGCGAGGTGCCACACTGGTGGTGTGCCTGTTTCCAAACAAAGCTAGCAACCACTCTGGGCAGCAAGTGATCTGTCACCACCACTGCCCAGCATCTGTCCCTATAACACCAGTGCCATCAGAGGTCCCTTCTCCAAATACTTCACTCTTCCTTCTGCTTGGCCTCGGTTCCCAGCCCATTATCCCGTTTAACTCTCAGCTGACTCTCTCGCACTGGGTGCTCACCGGTGACCTTACCTCCCAGGCTCTAATGGGGTACTATATCAAAAGCTTTTTCACAGCTCCAGTAAATTATGCCTCAGCTTCACCCATCTGCTTCCCAACTGACACTTCCTGAAATAAATTAATCAAGCCTATTCAATTACAGCCTTCTTTCCATAAGGTCTCTCCCAGATCTGCACCTGTGTGAGATGCTTCTTTTCCCTCCTGGGGCTGCAGCCAGGCCCTGGACAGTGGCTGGAGTGACAGTCAGCCAGCTTTTACTCTGAGCCACTCTCCTTGCAGATGCACAAGATACCTCCAGTACCCCTGCAGACACCAGTTCCCTCAGGGACCCAGCACCAACTCTAGAGTAGGTGATGCCCTTCTGGGAGTCAAAGTCTGTCTTTTCCACGTTGCCTTCAATTTTACTTCTTTTATCCTTTTGTTTGCTGGGAAATTTCTAGAGCCTCCACTCATTTCCACTCCTGAAAAGCAAATATAATCAGGCCATAGGGGTATCCAGGTGATCTCTGCACCATCACCCTGTGGTGTGGAGCTCACAGACATCTCAAGCTCAGGCAGGTGAGAATTTGACTTCCCTGCTTCCCCCTCCTGCCTGCAGGGATGCAGCTTCTGGAGGAAGGAAGAGCTGAGAAGTGGGAAATGACTGCCAAAGTGAACTTGAGTTTGTATTTTGTGCTCCCTCTGAGCTGTGGTTTCTCCTCTCCTTGTGTGACCACAGCTTCTGTATCCCGTTGGGTGCCATCACACCCAGGACAGTCCCTCCAGGTAACACTGGTCCCCAAGATGATGCACACGGTGATGTGCCTGTGCATACGGAGTGTGGGGAGGAGAAGGTGGCACAGTGGTGGGCTGGCTTGCTCGGCAGACAGATGGCCACGTTTCTAACCAAAGGGAGGGTGGGGGCATTTGATATTTTTAATGCTTCAGATCAATTTATTTCTAGGTTACATAAAGTACAGCTATTGAGAGGAGTCACAAAGTGTAGCTCAGAGAAGTGAGGAAAGACAAGGAGAGAACAGAACCAGAGTGTACAGCGAGGTGTGACAATTTCTAATCCCTGAAGAGCCAAGAAACTTGCACTAAAATAAGAGTGAGCAGACATCCTATTTTAAGCGCTCGGTACTGATCGTTTGGACAGGAACTGCTGCGTGGAGAATCCTATGTCAATACCACACATGAATACAACTCCCCAGAACAGGAGCTGAAGACGTATTCCCATCACAGTGCTTGAACTAAGACTTTTGAGATAATCAAACATCAATATGGACTCTGTCTTCTGGACAGCCTGGCTGGTCCTGTGAGCTTTGCGGTGCCAATCCAGCATGGCCAGTGATCCCAAGGTAACCCACCAGCCACTTTCCACACACCCATAGTCCCTTTCTGGCTTCCCAGTGCCAATTCCCCTATCAGCATAATTGCTCCTACCACAGTTTGCCCTTCAGTCATGACAAGAGGTTATCAGATGTACATTCTCTGCGATGAGAAAACGTAAGAACACTTCACAGCCAAACACTTCCAAAAGGTGTGCACCCTCTGGAGACTCCTACCTGGGACACGGACTCCATGCAAAGGGTTAGAAAGTGCCATTCCAATCTCAGTCATCCCATACCTCTCCAGCAGTGTGTGCCCAGTGATGCTCTTCCACTTCTCCAGGACAGGCACAGGCAGGGCTGCAGAGCCTGACACCATTAACCTGAACAAGGAAACCCCACGTTAGAAAAATCTCCAAGATCCCCTTTGCTTCACACAGTCTAACACAGGGTTACACAAAGTCTGCTCTTATGTAAAACCCGAAGCCAGGAGCCCCCACAACATTTTAAACACTACCAAGGATGTTGCCCAGACATAGAAGGTTCTCTCTCTGATACAGGTTTTAAGCTAAGCTGAGACAGTCTCCTCAAAGGCATCCTCAAAGACAACGAGCTTGGGTTGGAGGACAAAGTACTCAGTCTTGTGTTGCGTAGGATGATGCACAGTCCACAGAATTATCCTTGAAAAACTGGCTGCTCACAGCTTGGGCATATGTTTTGCTGGATAAAAAGCTGGCTGGCTAGCCAGGCTCAAAGACTGGTGGTGAATGGAGTGAAAGCTCATTGTCACAAGTGGTGTTCCATGGGGCCGAGCACTGAAGCCTGTGCTCTTAAACATCTCTATCAGTGATCTGGATGAGGGGATCAGATGGACCCTCAGTAAGTCTGCAGATGACACCAAGTTGTGTGTGAATGCTGAGTCTCTGCAATGCTTCAAGCTGAGGGAAAAGTGACCGGAAACTGCCAGCGGAGAAAGATCAAGGGGTGTTGGTCAGCAGTGGCAGAAGATGAGCCAGCATGTGCCCAAGTGGCCAAAAAGGCCAACAGTATCCTGGTTTGTATCAGCAATCGTACGGCCAGCGGATCAGAGTAGCCACAACTGTCCCTGTATTTGGCACTCATGAGGCTACATCTCAAATACTGGGTTCAGTTTTGGGTTCCTTGCTACAAGAAGAGCATTGGGGTGCTGGATTGTGCTCAGAGGACACAAGTCTGATGAGGTGCAGCTGAGGGAACTGCTACAATACTCAGTCCAGACAAAAGGAGGCTCAGGGGAGACCCCACTCTCTGCAACTCAAAGAGAAAAGGTTGGAGTGATGTAGGGCTTGGTCTCTTCTCCCAAGAAAAAGGCGATGGGACAAGAGCAAATGGCTACAGGTTACACCAGGGGAGGTTTAGTTTGGTTATGAGGAAAAATGTCTTCCCTAACAGGGCTGTCAAGCTCTGGTACAGGCTGCCCAGGGCAGTGGTGGAGTCTCCAGCCCTGGAAGGATTTAAAAGATATGAAGGTGCGGTACTCAGGGACATGGTGGTTTAGTGGTGACCTGGCAGTGCTGGATTAACAGTTAGACCTGATGATCTTTAAGGTCTCTTCCAACCAAGTCTATGACTCTGTGATTCTGTCTAATGGGCTTGCAGAACACTTCTGGTTCTACCATGCAAGAGTGCCTCATAATTAAACAACCTCACCCTGGTGTTTGCCAAAGACACACTAAAGCACAACACCCAGCACTGCAAAGAGGAGGTGCTGAAAGAAAACGCTGGCTGGTCCACCACAGGAGACAGGCAGCCATCAGCAGTACCTGCCCAGAGGGGCATCGCTCACCTACCTTATGTTCTCCTTGCAAAAGGCATGCACAAAGGCCCGGACTTCTGGTTGCCAGAAATGCTTGTCATGATATTCTATCAGCTTGGCATAGATAGTGGGCACTGCCATGAAGACACTGATACGGGGAGCTTCAGAGCTCAGCAGGTTCTTCCAAACCTAAAAATGAAGGGAATATATGTGTAAAATTACACTCTGGTGTAAGCATACAGGGAAGTGATGGCCAGTGCAAACTCCTCAGCATCCCTGAAGAGGCTCACAAGTGAGGGGTCTGCAAGTGCTTCCCAGGGCAGGGACCCCCACCCCTGCTCCTTCACACAATGCACGGGGTACAGGAGTGCAGCAGGCTTGTTCAAAGCAAAGCCATCCTGGGTTGGTCACAAACTGTCAAACTTCTGCTATCTAAGGCTTCTGGGAAGTACAAACAGCTGGAAGCCTCTTGTGTGCACTTCATCCATATCCAGAACAACAGCTCCCAACCTTCATCACGCCCTTACTGCTATTTTTCTACCTTTATCCCACCACTGGATCATCCACCTGCTTTCACCCTCCATGAGCACAAGGCGATGCAAATGGCATTTTGCAGTACTGTCAGGCTCAGCAAAGAATTTTCTTGTGAAGATCCCTTAGCACGTACAACTGTTCAAAGGCTACACAGAGCCACCCACTTTTCAAAGCATGGAAGCTCTTCTTTGGAAAGGCACTAAGTCATGTCCAAGGAACACAATACACAGGTAGAACTCCATACCTTTGAACTTTTGAGAGAGAAATGATTTTAAGATGGATGGTTGAGCTGGGAAGAGAGAGATCACACACTGGAACTGGGATTCCAGCAGAAACTGTCATCTTCTGGAGTGTGGGTATAGACAGACATGCCTCAGCAAGCTCAGATCAGACATCAATAATTTTACATTGTTTTACAGCAGGTAAAACTGCTGTAGCCAGGAGACAGCAACTAGCCAGGAAAGCCATGACACCAACCACACTGTTCCTGAGAGGAACTGTCCCTGTGGGATGGAAGTCCTTCATCTACTCCTGCTAACCTGTGGGAATGACAAATGGGGGCAAATTCCAGTAGTCAGCTCTGCTGGGCTAGGGGAGATAAAGACTAAGTGGCCTCTGCCACTGCTGTGGCTGAGCAGCCTTGTGTGTGACCAGTTATCATTGGTAGGAGCCATAAATACTGCGGTCGGGCCCATCTTTCCACACTTCACCACTCTTCCCCTGAGGTAAGCTCTTCCCAAGATAGGAACGATCCACAGCCATCAATAAATCAAAGGCTACGGTGACGGCCGCCTCTTTCCTCTCGCTCCAGTCTCTACCCCATTGTTGACAAATGTATTTCCTAACAGCTCCTGACACAGCAGCCGCCCCTCCCCACCCTGCCCACGCACGCTCAGCTGCACACAGGCGCGTGCGACAGCGAGGAGAAGCAGGAATTGATTGAAGGTGAACAAGTGATTCTCCTTCATGCTGTCACTCTGCCCCCTTCTTCTCTGTCCCGCTCGCTCGGGCTCCATTTCATTACTTTCTCCTTCGCTGCACTGGTGCCACCTCCCCCCGCGTCTCTCACTCCACTGCTTCAGAACAATCAGCTCCTAAAACAAATAATCCACAACCCACCACCACCACCACCATGTTGTTATTCTTAACAGAGCAGGACACATCCAACAAAGGCACCATCCCACCAACAGAAGGGAGTTCATGCTGCCTCCCAGCCTACAGATGGTCCTTGATGGGACAAGGCATACACAAGGTGAAACCCACCCCTGGACACTTCCAGCACTGCCAGATCTCCTTGGCATCAGGGAAAGCAGAGGAGGAACATTGCTTGCCTGGACACATGGGTTACATGCCCAGAGTGGGAACACCACATTCCCTTGCAGAAACCCCAGCAGAGAATCATTTCATACAATGAAAGAACCATTACGGTTGGAAAAGACCAACCATTAACCCAGCACTACCAAGTCACCACTAACCCACATCCCTTGGCACCACATCTCCATGGTTTTTCAGTCCCTCCAGGGGTATGGACTCTACCATTGCCCTGGGCAGCCTGGGCCAGGCCCTGATGGCCCTTTTGGGCAAAGCGTTTTTCCTCATGGCCAACCTAAACCTCCTCTGGCACAACCTGAGGCCATTTCCTCCCGCTTATTACTTGGGAAAAGAGACCAACTCCCACCTCACTTGAAATACAAGCTGCTACAACAAGCCAGAATAGGCAAAACTGCATTCAGAAGGATTTAACCCTCCCGGCTTCCTTCCCCTAAAATCTTTTTCTTCTCAGCTCTGCGGTATCTTTCTCGTTCAAGGAAATGGAGGGCAGGGGATGAGTGGAGGTGTTCTCCTTAGCTCCCGAGAGCCACTGCCTTGGGCAGAGAGAGCTGTGAAATGTGAAGTGGTAAGCAGGGACCAGGACTGTTCCAAATGAATTGAAGAGACGCAGGATGCTTGGATCTGCTTGATTCTTACTGCAGGATTTCTTTTGCCTTCACCAGTCCAGAGCAGCTGCGGGAAGGTCAGACAGACTTCCAGTCTGGCCACACAGCAGAGCTGTTTTCACATGGATCTGGGTTTGAAAAAAAAAAAAAACCAACCCACGACACAAAAACATCACTTCAAAACACAGCAGATCTCTCTCGCACCTCGGAGTGCCCTGTCCTCGCACGCCTGCTCAGCTCCTGCCCTAGATAAAATCCTCCCTACCGCTACTCCAGCCATAGGAGCAGCTTATTCTGTGTCAGCCTGACTTGCCCCAGCAACAGCCCCTTTCCTGAAGATAAGCAGCTGCCTCTGGATTTGTGCCACCAGCTGCCAGGGTGATCTGCTGAAAGCCAAACATCTCCACCTGCTCCACTCCCGCTCAGCCAAATCTGGACCTGACCCATGTGTTTCAACGGAACTAAGCACCGAGCCGTGGTACAAAGCTGAGGCCAAGCTGTCCGGAGGGCTTGTCGCTGCCCAGCCAGCTGTAACAGCTATTTCTGTTTTATAACTAGAACGTCACGGTTTGAGAGAATGATCTGGGAAAGTCTCGTTACCTGGGACTAATCAATCAATCCCGGGGCTTGGACAGGCTCATAGCGAGAGGCCAGCTCTGCCCTTCCAGTGCATGGCATCCTCCGACTCTGTCGGGCTTTGAGCGGCACAATCCATCTCCCCCTCTGTTATCCCACATGTCACTGTTACCACATCAGTTACCTGGGGACATGGCACTGGCAGCCCATCATTTCTTTGTCTTTTGCTCACTGATACCTCAGGACTCCAAGTGCTTTTAAATCCCTGGGGATTCTGGTGGCAAACACAGCTCTGCTGGACTTTGCACTGAGCACTCACCAGACCCAAGGGAAGAAGGATGAAGTATGTTCAGGAGATGGACTGAAACCCCTTTTAAGATAAACACAGGCTACAAATAAAAAGTTTCTAAGTGTAAGAAAGCAAGAGTGGGAACAGATTCCCGTCAGCGACAGCGCTGGCAACAGCCCAGGGCAGCCTTATCGGACAGAGCTGCTGGAGCCAGCAAAGAGCTGGGAGACCTTCTGTTCCCAGGAGCCTTCCCAACATTCCTGATTTTCCTCCCCTCCCATTCACAAAAGCATATCAGATAGGCAATTCCATGGGCTGCCCAGTGGGATTTTTGCCATCTAAACGAAAAAGTGAAAAAGAAGGAAATTACAGCAGCGGGTACAGAACAACAGCAACAGCTGTACGATTTTTCCCACGTATTTCTTCCAGCACACAGATGGTGAATGAGGACAGAGGAACACACAAGCTGCTCCAGAGATGGTCCTTCCATACAGAGACCTGCCAACCTGCTAAAATCACCTGAAGCAAGAGATGCAAGCACAGAGGACGAAAGGCAATCGCTTTATTTTTCCTTTATCAAGGCCAAACCTTCAGAGACAGATGCTCAATGTTGTAAACTAGGCAGGAACCACTACTGGGATTTGGGCATCTTCGAACATAAAGAAAAGAAAGACTACGTAAGAAAGAAGGCCAACAGCATCCTGGTCTGTACCAGGAGGTGATGGTGGCCCCGTACTCTGCATTCGTGAGACCACACCTTGAGTACTGGGTCCAGTTTTGGGCGCCACATGTAAGAAGGACATTGAGGTGCTGGAGCAGGTCCAGAGAAGGGCATCGAGGCTGGGGATATGTCTGGAAAATGGCTGAAGAGCAGCTGAAAGAACTAAGGTAATTTAGTCTAGAGGAGAGGAGGCTGAGAGGAGACCTTATTGTGCTCTACAGCTACAGCTAAAGTAGGTTATAGTGTGGCTGCTGCTGGTCTCTTCTCCCAGATGAAGACTTTAAGGATGTAGTCAAATTCTGCAGAAAGAAAATCAGAAGGGCCAAAGGACAACTAGAGCTCAACTTAGCTACAGCTGTTAAGGATGATTAAAAAAGTTTCTATAAATACATACATGTATATATAAATGTATAAATACGAAAGGAAGACCAGGAAAAATCTCCATCCTATTTTGGATCCAGAGGGAATCCTAGTATTGGACGACGTAGAAAAGGCTGAGGTGCTTGGTGCATACTTTGCTTCAGTTGTTAGCAGTGGATCTAGGTGTTCCCAGGATAACAGACCTCATGAGCTGGGAGACAGAGAGGGGAAGCCAAATGAGGCCATCACAGTTGGAGAGGAAGTGGTCAGCAACCTGCTCCACCACCTAGACATAAACAAGTCTATGGGGCCGGGTTGCACCCCAGGGTGCTGCAAGAGTTGGCAGATGTGCTCGCCAAGCCACTTTCCACTATTTACTCAAAAATCCTGGCCAACTGGGGAGGTCCCAATGGACTGGAAGGTGGCAAATGTAACACCCATCTACAAGAAGGGCAGCGAGGAGGATCCAGGAAACTATAGACCTGTCAGTCTGACCTCGGTAGCAGGGAAGGTCACGGAACACATCATCTCAAGTGCCATCTTACTTCACACACAGGACAACCAGGGGATCAGGCCCAGCCAGTGTGGGTTTATTAAAGGCAAGTCCTGCCTGACGAATCTGATCTCCCTCTGTGACAGGATGACCTGACTACTGGACAAGGAAAAGGCCGTGGATATTGTTTACCTGGACTTTTGAAAAGCCTTTGACACAGTTCTTCATGGAATTCTCCTTGATAAGCTGGCTGCTCATGGCTTGGAGCAGCACACAATCTGTTGGATAAAACACTGGCTGAACAGCCAGGCCCAAAGAGTGGTGGTTAATGGAATTAAATCCAGTTGGCAGCCTGTCACAAGTGGTGGCCTCAGGGCTCGGTGTTGGGACCATCGCTGTTCAACATCTTTATTGATCTCAATAAGGACACGGAGTGTGTCATTAGTAAGTCTGCAGATGACACCAAGTTAGGTGGGAGTGTTCATCTGCCAGAGGGTAGGGAGGCTCCTCAGAGAGACTTGGATAGATGGGAGCAATGGGCCAATGTTAATGGCAGGAGCTTCAATAAGGTCAAGAACCAGGTCCTGCACTTGGGCCACAACAATCCCCTGCAACGCTACAGGCTTTGGGAGCTGTGGCTGCAGAGCCATCTGGCAGAGAGGGACCTGGGGGTTCTAATTGACAGGAAGATGAATATGAGCCAGTAGCATGCCCAGGTGGCCAAAAAGGCCAATGGCATCCTGGCTTGTATTAGAAATAGTGTGGCCAGCAGGAATAGGCACATTATCGTCTCCCTGTACTTGGCACTAGTGAGGCCACATCTTGAGTACTGTGTCTAGTCTTGGGCACCTCAATAGCAAAGAGATGTGGAAGTGCTGGAGCAGTTGCAGAGGAGGGCAACTAAGCTGGTGAAGGGCCTGGAGAACAAACCTTATGAGGAAAGAACGAAAGAGCTGGGGCTCTTTAGTTTGAAGAGGAGGAGGCTGAGAGGCAACCTCATCACTTTCTACAACTACCTAAAAGTTGGAGAGGCTGGTGCTGGTCTCGTCTCACAAACAATTAGTCATAGAGCAAGAGGGAACGGGTTCAAGTTACAACAGGGTAGGTTTAGACTAGACAGAAGGAAGAATTTTTTCACAGAAAGGGTGGTCAAGCACTGGAATGGGCTTCCCAGGGAGGTGATTGAGTCACCATCCCTGGATGTGTTTAAGGATCATTTGGATGAGGTATTGAGGGATCTGGTTTAAGGGTGAACTTGTAAGGTGGGGTAGATGATCCCAGGGGTCTTTTCCAACCAGAGTGGTTCTGTGAAATTACAAACGATAGGATGAGGGGAAACTGCCTCAAGTTATGCCAGGGGAAGTTTAGATTGGATCTTAAAAGAAGTTCTTTCCTGAGAGAGTGGTTGGCCAGTGGAACAAGCTGCCCAGGGAGGTGGTGGAGTCACTATCCCTGGAGGTGTTTAAAAAACGAGTAACTAGAGCACTTGAGGTCATGGCCTAGGGGTTAGGGAGCTGTTGGGATGAGGGCTGGACTTGATGATCCTAGAGGTCCTTCCCAGCCATAATAATTCCATGCTAAACATTACCAGACTTTGCCCAATACAGGACTTCCTAAACCAGCCAGAAAAAAAATGCAGGGAGAAGTGGCTACAAGCTGAAAGGGAAGGAAATCTCAGCATGGACTGCGAGTGGGTAATAGAGAGCCCTTTGCTGACAGATCCAACGGCTCCTCTCTGCTATCAAATTATTGTATCATTTTCAGCTGTTATTGAATTTGTTCTAAACCTTTTCAAAAGTAACAATAGGCCTAATGCAAAGTTAAATCATCCCTTTACTTCCCTTTTGATCGGGGAGATGGGTTGGTGTTTTGCATCGATCGCTGCCATGCAGGCGCCTGCAATTTTCAGAGCATTTGTGAGAGCAACAGGCAGCAACACGGCTGCAGCCAAACCAGATCCATGTTCAGTGAGACCTCGTGCCCAATGCCAGGGACAGAAAGCTCCTACAACTCCACAGAAGCTCTAAAACAGTGGCAAGACCACACACCCATGTCTGACACGAGATGGGAGAGCATCGACAGGAGCTCTGCTAAAACAGAGCCACAGCCAGCTCCTGAGCAACACACAGAGAAACATTCTTCTCTTCAAAGAGAAACTGGGCCCTTGGTGGCTTTGTCTCATGTTTATTATAACCCCAAACTGTTTGTGCTCTGCACGACTCTGGTTTTAATCATTTATTCATCCTCACGGTTTGATGGCCCCTCTGCATTCCAGGCTGAAGCTTTTAAACCCTTTCTATGCTGAAGGCATACTGAAAGGAGCAAGTGCTTTCCCTGGGACCTGGTAATATGAGTAAATATGACAGGCTCTGGTTCCATTTTTCATATTTCCCCACACACATCAAAAGATATTACTCCCTAACAGATGCTGAGGACAGACGGCAGATCTGGGGAGAGGAGAAGAAAAACTCTAACTTTTTAAAGCCAGGTCTATGAGAAGTGAACAAACATAATCCGTTCGCCGGTGACCTGCTCCTCCCTCCACCGACTTCTCTTCCACTATGAAATAAAATTACCCCTCTGAAGTCTCCCATTAACGGATGAAAAGACAATTGTCTTTCTCCAGCTGAAACTGGATGGGAGACACAATCCCCATTAGGTTCCTTACTGGTCACTGGAGAGGAGACTCCTCTGCTGGATTTGCTTTTCTTCTAAAAATTAACTAAAAGAGCTGCCCAGAGTGATGTCTGTCAAAGCGACAGCTCCAGGGGACAGGCTCACTGTGGTGCCTGCTTCTCCTTCCCAGAGGCAATGGTGCCTGCCGAGCCCTAGATCTCCCCAGGCAGCCCTGTGGAGGTGTAAGGCATCAGCATCCAGCCTGGGTTGCACGGACAAGGGCGTCAGTAGCAAGGACAAATAGTTCTCTCATGGATGTAGCTCAGGCTGCTGGTCTTTGCCAGGAAGTCAGTGGTGTAACCACATGATGCAGCAGCGACCCCTGACCATCACCTCACACACAAAACCTTGACAAGCACCAGGTCTGCAGCACCACAGGGGAAAAAGCCACCAGGAGCAACAGCGTGTCAGTGGAATTAGTCCCAAGTCACACACTAGCTTTGGGCACTCCTCATTCTTAGCTCCCTACTAAGAAGGGTCCAAGTAAAATCACCAGTGTTCATGGCTTTGTGTGTGACATTGTAAAAGCGGTTTTACAGGGCTTGATCCTCCCAGGCACCTTAAGTCAGACAGACAGGAGCGCTGGCACCAGAACAACAGCTCCTTTGGGGACTGCAGGGCAGGAAATCTGCATCTCAGCATATTTACCACGAAAGCAGTTGCAGGGCACAGACAGTGTTGTCACTCTGTGGGCAGCACACCACAGCTCAAAACCTGCCCAGCAGAGCTGAGCGGGCAGCACATGCCACAACTAGGTCACACCAAGCTAATTTCTAGAAGCTTCCCCCCATCACTCACTAGAGCAAGTTTGTTCCTTCATGTTTTTTGAATAATTTCATTTAAGACTGAAAGATGTCCTGGGATCTGACCTGTGCATTTACCAGTGCAAAGAGATGACAGGAAGCACCTGTCATTTAAGGTGAGATCAGAGGTGGTTTAAGGCAAAGACAAGCCCTTCCTATTGTTCAAACTCAGAGAGGATCCAACCAAAAGCTTCAAGAGCGTATCCTGCAAAGCAGACGCTGATCTCAATTAGCTCCAAAAGGCTGCTCTGTGTGGTTGTGCCCAGAACAACCCAGTCCCAGTGCAGAACAGGGACACTGACACAACTGTCACAGCAAGAATGCTGGCACACAGGATGCCTGGCTTCCCCTGGGTCTGTCTCTCCAAGTTCGCTGACATTTCCATAGACAAACAGTCACACCACAAGGTGTGCTCAGCCTCAGCAGTCATCACTGAATCGATGTGGGAAGGGGAGATGAAGAGGGAGTCGCTGGGGAACAGATGCTTTAATATCTGCTTGGTGTAAACCTCAATGCTTCAGAAAAAACTTGCTCATGGGCTTTTTCCAACACCTGGCAAGGAGAAGGCTCACCTTTGTGCTGCTTCCTGAAGCAGAGGCACTAACCTCTTCTCCTCACAGAATCACAGACCATTACGATTGGAAGAGACCTTGAAAAATCATCCAGTCCAGTCCCCCTGCCAGAGCAGGATCACCTAGACCAAGTTGCACAGGAACACATCTAGACGGGTTTTAAACATCTCCAGAGAAGGAGACTCCACAACCACCCTGGGCAACCTGTTCTAGTGCTCCATCACCCTCACCGTGAAGAACTTCCTTCTGATATTTATATGGAACCTCCTCAGGCCACCAATTTACCCAGAAACTGTATGAACCTAGCACCTTTAAAAATTTTATTCCTGTGTAAGAGAAGTCACACTTCACACAGGCTCAGCAGCAGCTGAGAAGCACTGGCTGCCTACAATCAGGAACAGGGCAGCAGGAGAAGCCAACTCAGCTTGGAAGCAAGTTATGATGGGAGGATCGTATAGGGACGCTTAGGCTGCAGCTGGTTCCACAGGCAGTTTCTGCCCTCCCAGTTCTCAAGCCTTGAAAAAATAAAAACAACATCAGAGCCACCCTTGCTCCATACCACTGTCGAGGAGAACACACTTCCAGGCTCCCTGCTGTTCTCCTGCCCGCTTCAAGCACACAGAAGCCCTAAAACCTCTCTCCCTGCAGGCAGGACCAGCATTCCCAAGCACAAGAAGCGCAGGCAGGACCCGCTGCATTCCACTCCCACAGTCTCCAGGCACCAGCACAGGGCTCCCCGTGGAGACACGCTGCACCCTGAGGAGTACACGCACCAGAGGACTTTGCACATCATGTACAAGTGGACTACTGCAGCACTGGAAATTAAGGGTCCCTTTGTAAATCTGTTATTAATAAATGATTAATAGATGCAGCCATATTTTTTAATAACTTACAATAAAAAATATGCCACAAAAAAGCTTAAGCAAGACAGTCTTAACAGATGGTGCTATAAAATGAATTATAACATGTACAGTCACTAGTGCAGAGTAATGGATGTCCTCATTTAATAAAAAGAATCTGATTTTATGCAGCAACTTTCACGCTTGAGGCATCTCAATACACTTTAATGAGCCCTCCTGGCCTCGGCGGTAGCTCACACACAGCCACAGCCATCAGATGCTGCTCTAGCAAGGGAGTGGATGTGGGTCAGGGCACCAGGGTTACTCCACAGTCTTGATTTCTAACCTTTCCTTGGACAGCAACCAAAAGCAGACAGAAGGGTCTGAAAGATGCCACCTCCTAACACTGCACTGCAGGGAACGACAAGCAAGCCTCGGGCCAGGGCTCAAAACATCTAACTCAGGGAACAGAAAAAAAAAGATAGAACATTATTACCACACTGAAACCAGACTGGCATCTGTATCCATGACTATAAGGCACGCCGTAAATTATGTAATTTAATAAACACTGTAATAATAAAGTATTTATTTTGTATAATGAAGTGTTAGTGATTAGAAACCAAACACACATTGGGCATGCTGCTGCGGTTTCTCTTGAACCTTTGCCAGTATCACTCAAGGCTAAATATGTCTGCAGCAGGTTGCGAGTAAGTTCCTAGCCTTGTTTTGATCAGCCTGTCAAGTGTTTTAGCTGCCATTCGAGTTTCTTTATATCACACTATAATTGGCTGCTTTCTCAAGGTGCAGTGAAGGGAACAAAAAAATAAAAAGCACACAGCCAAACTCAGGCTCCTTCTGCAAAATCCTCCACTGAAACGCCGCTGCTTTGCTGAAAGCTGATTTCAGTAGCAAAGGGCATTTTGTAAACAGCTGGTGAAAATAGACTGGAACTGAAAGGCAGCTTGCATTAAACTCCACCAGAAAGCCTTATTTACCCTCATGTGCTTTCTTTGTAGTGTCGATCAAACCACTTCCCACTCCCAGGGGAGGCCCTCGGAAAAATAAAAGGGAATAAAAAAAAAATAGAAAGAGAAAAGCAAATGACGTCCTTCAGAGCTCGAATGCACCTGAGAGCCCTCAGAACAGCACTTGCTGCACAGAGCTCACTCACCACACCGACCTCCCAAACCAAGTTCAAGCTCCAGGATCAAGCGGATGCCTCCAGCGCTGTCCCCGCTTGCCCTTGGTTGTCAAATCTGCAGGGAGAGCTTTGATCAGAGAAAGCAGGAGGGGTGTCCCACTTCCCCAAATCTCATCCTTCATCAAATTGCTCATCCTTCAGTGTCAGCTCATGGATTTGCAGATGTCGGGAGAAAGCAGAGAACACAAGGGTATCAGGGACAATCAATCACCGGTGGTACAGGATGTGGAGAAACACGCCCTCCAGAGGGCTCAGCCTTACTTCCAGGCTCTTGGCATGTGCCTCTGCCAGCTCACCACCATCAGCACAACTGGGGAGCCCCAGATTTAGTGGGACACAGGCTGGACTACACCCAGAACTTCTGGAGTGACAGTCTAAAGATAAGGGAATACAACTCAGCAGCAACCAGCAAGGAGAGAGCACTGGCGACAGCTGCCAGGTGACCTTCCTGACTTCTGGCACAGCAGCCTTCTGCAGTTAATGCTTTGCCCTGGAAATCACTGACTGGTGTGGGTTGGAAGCTCGCTCTGCGGATCATCAAGTCCAAGTCCTCTGCTACAGTAGGATCACCTAGAGCAGGCTGCACAAGATCACATCCAGGCAGGTTTGGAATCTATCCACAGAAGGGGAATCCACAGCCTCTCTGAGCAGCCTGTCCTAGAGCTTGGTCACCCTCAAATGGAAGTTCTTCCTCATGTGCAAGCGGGACTTTCTGGGTTCAAGTTTGTGCCCTTTGCCCCTTGTCCTGCTGCTAGGCACCACTAAGAAGAGCCTGGCTCCCTTCTCTTGACACTTGCCCTTTAGATATTGATAAGCATTGGTAAGATCCCCTCTCAGCCTGCTCTTCTCCAGGTTAAACAGCCCCAGGTGTCCCAGCCTTTCTTCATCAGAAAGGTGCTCCACTTCCCTCAGCATCTTCACAACCCTCCACTGGAGACTCTCTCCAGTAGTTGGACCTTGTCTCTCTGGAAATGTGAATGTGGAGCAGCCCCTCTGCTATTCTGGGACTGTTACCCCCACAAGGGATAATTTCTCAGGCAGCAAAAGGGTGTTCAGGGCTACCTTGAAGCAGGAGCAGAAGCGTGCAATTTCTGTGGCTGCTTCTCTGCGAAGCAGAAATAAGCAAGAATCACACGGTTCTGTGGTTGCTTGGATGAGAGCCCAGGCTCACTCTCACCTGACAGCAGCAAGAGCCTTCTAGGTGTACCCCACACCTCTGCACTTTGTCCTTTTGGTGTGACAAGGCCGCCCAACATATGAACAAGTACAACCAGGTAAAGCAGCCTGTTTAGTTACAAAACACAGGCTTGAGGAGCTGTTTTCACTCTCCCAGGGAGTTCTGCACCGACAACACACATTTCCTTTCTGCTGTGAGGTGGCAGCAGCACCTGAAATGCCAATTGCTCCCTTAACAGTGACACTGAGGACTCTAACATCCCTCACACCACACCCACAGCACTGGGAGACGTAGATGGATGGTGCTAGATCCCCAAGGCGGGTAACTATAGAAACTGTTCCACTTTACTGGTGGTTGTCCTATTTCCAGTCCCTTCTCTTCTCTTTAGGTCAGCTGCCTGCCACCACAGCAGGGAACAAGAGAAGCAGAGCACTGGGACTGTCTCAGCAAGAAAACCGCATTATAAGTGTGTCTGCTGCAGTCCAGTGAGGTTTCCCTCCTGTCACCTTTCCTGCAAGAAGCTCTCAATTTGCCAAGTCTCTCTCCTACTGCCGAGTCTAAATCGACAGATCTGTTAGCACCACTTTCTCCTCAGATGAAGAGTTTCCACCATGTGATAAGTATCAGTATGTCTCTTACCAGCGCTGCAAGAAACTCTAAAGCCTCTGTTCCGTCAGGTGATGTGGTACAAAGCACCAAGGGCGAGAGATCAGAAGGGAAAACCACAAGATATTGAAAATACTGACAAAAATCCAGTATTTTCACCTTTCCTTGTACTAGACAGTCCAAAACCCTCGTTCTGGGTGCAGATGCTCTTAGTGAGTGTGTAGAAGGGTCCAGCTCTAGGGAATAGACCCTCGACACCTTGGGGGGGAAGCCCAGTCATGGGTAAACAAGCTGTAGGCTCCAGAGGAGCAGGTTTACCCCAGACTGAGTGTTCAACCAGTAATGGACGCTTTGTGAACTGCCTGCAGCCAGTGGCTGAAAAGCCCAAATTCTGCAAAAACTTGTTTCCAAAGTTGCTCTAATTACAATTCATGGGGGCTTGCTGTTGCATTTCAAAGACAATGCGTAACCCCTCTGGGCTTACCGTCTCTGCATTGAATTCAGGTAACATGATGCACGTTGCTCCCACCCAGAGAGGACACAGGAGCTTATTGATCACCCCGTGGACGTGATGTAAAGGTAGCACATGCAGAATCACATCCTGCTTCTTCCACTCCCATTTTTCAACCAGCCCTGTGGTCTGCAGAAGGAAAGAGACAAGCCAGAGTTAGGGCAGGAGGAAAGACTCTTCCTGCTTGGACAGTGTGATATACCCAGACCCCTGATCCTTTGGGCACAGCGAGCAGCAGAATTCCCAGAGGTCTTGGCACAAGAGTCCTTCATTTAGGGTCAGCATGAACAAAATTCCCACCACAACAAGAGAATGCCAGAGGAACACCTCCCGCATCATGCTAGTATGTGTCTTTATATACACTGAAATCCTTCCTTGGTAGTGAGACAAATGGTCAGTGATTTTAAGTAGAACCTAAAATTCACCAGCCTGGTGCTGCACATGCAGTTGGCAAAAATAGCCAATTCCCCTAATTTTCCCAATAAACTGTTGGTATTGCTTGGGCACCACTGACACTGGGCTTTCAGCACCTGTAAGGGGTAGTCAGTAGGAGCAGAAAATCACTGCCTGATAAACAGAAAATGGGTTTCATATTAGTAACAACCTATTAGAACATCAGCCTCGAAAATACTCTGCTACGAAGGGACAACTATCTCAAGCATTAGACCTCAAGCTTCAGGGTGAACAACGCACATCAGAGCCCAGCGTTAGCAACTGGAAAGCTTATTTCAGCCATCTAAAAATAAGTCTTGAAGAAAAGGCATTTGAACAGAGGAATTTATTCAATCTCTCTTCCACAGCGAAGGGAGGTCTTAGGCTTTCTGTAAGCCTGTGCAGATGACGGCGAGAGCTCAGGCCACCTCCCAAATGATTGGCATATTTGTAAGGGAATGGATTCTTTGCCCAATATAGGCAAGCCTTGCCTTCATCCATCAAGGCTTTCACACTATTCCTGATGCTGGAGGATCTGAGAGCAGAGAACAACAAAAGTTCTCGGAGGCATCCGTAAGGCATTATAAACTCCCTGCCCTTTTTCCCTAATGGCATGAGTTGCAGGCACCGATAACCAACCAGTGAGGTAGTCAGCAGGCTCAAATCAAACTTTTAATTCCTTTTGGCTCACAGAGCTAATGGATTTTTTGCCTTAGGGATATATAGCTGAATAATGCACAGGCTTCACACTGTACTGTACTGGGGTTATACTCCAATTAGGGGCTGAATCTTTCCCAGTCACAGTGAAGAAAAGGAAGCTGCAAAGAAAACAGCCTTTTAACAACAGGTCCCTGATTTCCTGGAAACCAGAAGGTGCAAGACATGCTCTGGCTGCAGCACAACTCCAAAAAGACTAAGTTTGGAGCCTCAACCACTCTTCCTTTCCTATGGGGACAGGTTGGGAGAGTTGGATTTTCTTGCCTGGAGAGAAGGCTCTCGAGAGACCTTCTTGTGGCCTTTCAGTACTTAAAAGGACCTATAAGAAAGATGGAGACACATCTTTTAGCAGGGCCTGTTGCGACAGGACAAAGGGTGATGGTTTTAAACCAAAAGAGGGGAGATGTAGAGTGGTTACGAGTTAGAAATTTTTGATAGTGAAACATTGGCCTAGGTTGCCCAGATGGTAGAAGCTCCATCCACTGAAACACTCCAGGTCACATTAGATTGGGTTCTAAGCAACTATCTCCAGTTGAAGATGACCCTGCTCACAGCAGAAGAGTTGGACTAGGTGAGCATTGAAGGTCCTTTCCAACCCCAAAATTCCATAATTCTATGGGATCACTTTACAAGTTAAGGACTTTCAAATCACAGTCCCACAGCTCTGTGCAGGAATTCAGTTGTGGTAAAGTGCATTGTGCTTTAGGGTTTGCAACCCCAAATCACTGCTGAGGGGGATGACCTCTGTAACTTGGTGCAAGTTTTGTAGAGGTCTCCCCAGTTCAACAGCAACAGAAAATGACTGGAGTCTTCAGTGAAGGGTTGTGAAGATGCTGAGGGAACTGGAACACCTCTGAAAGAGGGCTAGGAGACCTGGGGCTGCTTAGCCTGGAGAAGAGCAGGCTGAGAGGAGATCTTATCAGTATCTAAAGGGCAAGTGTCAAGAGAAGGGGGCCAGGCTCTTCTCAGTGGTGCCCAGCAACAGGACAAGGGGCAAAGGGTACAAACTGGAAACCATAAAGTTCCACCTGAATGAGAGGAAGAACTTCCATTTGAGGGTGATCAAGCCCTGGAACAGGCTGCCCAGAGGGGTTGTGGATCCTCCTTCTCTGGAGAGATTCCAAACCTACCTGGACATGATCTTGTACAACCTGCTCTGAGTGACCCTGCTTTGGCCAGGGAGTTGGACTTTATGATCTTAGGAACAAATTCCTCACTGTGAGGGTGCTGAGGCACTGGAACAGATTGCCCAGGGAAGCTGCAGATGTTCCCTCCCTGGAAATATTCAAGCCCAGGCTGGATGGGGCCCTGGGCAACATGGTCTGGTGAGAGGTGTCCCTGTCTGTGACAAGGGAGTCAGAACCAGATACCTGAGGTCTCTTCCACTCAAAGCCATTATAAGATTCTATGATCCCAAGAAATTGCTCCCAGCAAGCACATTTGTGATTCTATGTGATTTTGTGAAAACACCACTCACCACAGCTTGCACATTCCCATGGGTGCTGAGAACACCTTTTGGTCTTCCTGTTGTCCCACTGGTGTAGATGATCATGGCTCCTCTGTCTTTCCACGAGGAGCAGGTTGTCAACGGACCCTCTTCCACTGTTGCTTGACTTGCAGATCCACCACTCTGAGAATGATTAAATGGCAGAAGTGGGACTCCCAGTTTCTTGGCAACAGGGGCTATTTTGCTCACATAGTCCTCTGCTGCGATGACTAAAGTGCTCTGAGAATCCTGAATTACATACTCCAGCTCCTGCACAGGGTGTTTCTTGTAAAGAGGCACTGCTATGCCCCCACTCATCCAGGAAGCCCACTGGGCCACCACATATGAAGCATCATTGGGACACAAAAATGAGATCCTCTCTTCCTTCAGGTCCCTGCTGGAGCACTCCAGAGTTTGACAGATCTCCTGGGACAAGCGTAAACTCTGGCTGACAAGGTCCCTGTAAGTATGCTCACCGTTCCGGTCAATGACGGCGATTTTATTGCCAAAAGCCAAAGCCCTAGTGAAGACAGGGGCAACGTCACTGCTGTAGGCAGCCCATTCAGTTCGCAGACCCCTGCAAGGACAGACAGTCCTCTTCTGTCCATGCAACCCCCATCTGCCACGGTGCAAGTCCCGGGCAAGGCATCGAAGAGGCCGGCTCACTGGGTGGAAGAGCAGGGAGACCAGCATCCTGCCAGCACGGCTTCTTTTGAAGGAATTCTGCAGAAAGCAATTATAGCAGCAGATAAGTACGTGCAATGATTACCCAGGGGTTTATTCCCACAAAGGAAAAGTGGCAGCCTTCATCTGAATAATACCCACTGTATTATTAATTATTCAGACTGCTGCAGCCCCAGCACACTAGGCCCTGCCTGCATGAAAAGGGAGACAGAGACCCTTTCCTACACACCCCTACAAACCAGTCTTACTTACATTATGAAATAATTTCCATGTATTGATGACATTAGGACACACAGAAATGGCTGCTTGAGGTGCTGCTCTATCTCAGTCAAACCAGCATTTAAAGAGTTTAATTAATTAGAGTACCTAATTCTGATTTTGCAGTTTCCACTACCTTGGTAAACCACTGCCAAAAGGTTAGGCAGCATGGAGCTGAACATGACATCCAACCCTCCTAAGGCTTAGCACAGTGGAGAATTGCTTCCCGCGCGAGCTTTCCTTCGAGCAATAGCACATCTACAGCTCATCCATCACAAGCACCTTCGTACATGACAGACCAAGTAGTTAACAGCTCCCAGACAGCCCAGGGCAGCAGAAGCCCACAGCAAGCAGCTGCTTCTCCCAGCAAAGAGCAGCGGGGAAGCACAGCTACACACATACTGACCTGTGGGTTCAGTACTTCCATAAGCCCCGACCTGGCAGCACACAGAGTCAGGCAGAGCATCGGGACAAGCACTTGCCTTTACCTGGGCAGCTAAAGCTGGACCTGAGCCCAGCCAAACCGCAGCGATGACATGGTGCACAGGGGCATTTCAACAGAGAAAACCTCCACAAGGGAACAGAAAGGAGCACCAACACCAGGAAAAGCTCTACAGAAAGATCACAGGCTGTCACAAATGTCATACATTCTGCCTTTGTGCTTAGACAGCACCACGACAGCAACCTACCCCCTCATAGGAGAGGTCAGAAAAAAAGCTTTGGTGAGAAATACCAAAACTTGCTCTTTACCTCTCTTTTCATTATTCCCTCCCTTTCAAAGAGAAAGGTTCAATTTTATTGGACACTACCTGGATTGCCTCACAGCGACACCAGGGAAAAGGTTAATGCACAGTGCAAGCGCCTTCAGAACATACTAGGGGATGAAGGTCTTGGGGACTCTGGGAACACTTTGCAGGGGAGATTGTTGATACACCAGAAACGAGAGGAAAAAACAATAAATTGAGAAGACTGAGGAGAATCCTGAGCTGGAGCTCTGGCTGGAAGCTTAGGAAGAATAAGCACCTTCTCTGTGCACAGATCAAAATGCCAACAAGGAACAGAAAGAACAGGGCGGTGGCAAAAGAGAGTAGTTTATAGCACAGCTTAATGGCTGCTGTTAAACACCACCAGTGAAGCAGCCCCAGAGAGACACTATGGCAAGAGGAGATAGCCAAAGGATGACAACTTCTCACGCTGTAGGAGCATACGTGACGCTTCCTCAACACTGGCAACAGTGACTTTTGTTTCACAAAATTGTTGATAAACACCTATTAGTGGACTGGCTCAACTCAAACAGCCTCCTAGCTCAACTTCCCACCATGGGGAGGAGCTGAAAGAAAAAGAATCTGGAGAAATGTGACTTGGTCTAGGTGATCCTGCTCTGGCAGGGGGATTGGAACAGATGATCCCTTCCAATCCCTCATGTTCTGTGAACTGGCAGCTCCTGAGGGGGCTTAGACTCACCTCAGGCTGCTGAGATGTCCACCAACAGCATCTGCAACTGTTTATTATTGTCTAGAGATCACTGGGATGGCCACAGCCTCTCCCACCCACCGCCAGAGCATTTCTCCAGCCAGCCATTGGCTTTTCACATATTTTCTTTTGCACGTCCACCTCAATTGCAAAAGAAACTTTTGATTTAATGTGGAAACACCTGGAAGGTGGCAGCGAGAGGTTTTAGACCCAGAGCACAGTAACCATGTGCACTCATGACATAGACCAGGATAGAAAAAACCTACAACACGTCACGACGAAGCTCATGTGACACCTTTCCATTTTTACTTAGAGACTAAAACACAAAGAGGCAATGCCATTCATCACCTACACCGAACCTCCTCCCCTGACCTACACCCAAGGCCAGACATTAGTGCCCAGACATTAAGAGGGGAATTAACTGGAAGAAATAATTTGCCAGGATGAGAGCCCAGGCCACTGCGCCTAAGGACCCCCAGTGTACTCACCATTCCTTGCATGGCTCCAAAGCAGGTGTTAGCTGCTTCTTCAGAATAGTCCAAAATAGTCCCTTCCAAAAATAGCACTATCCCCTGCTCACCACAGCACCAGCCCAGTTAATGGAACAATAAACAGCAACACTTTTAGACAGGCCTCTGCTGGGACATCAGAGAATGTGTCAACTGTGCATGCACAGACTCACGCACACTTGGGACAGGGTAAAGGAACACCAGGCAGCTTTCTTTGCACTACCTGCTGCCAAGGGATAACTGGTAACACAAGCAAGCCCTGGAAGAGGACACGTGAATGTAACATGTCACTAGGAACCTCTGGATAAAGGTCATAGAATCATTTTGATCATAAAACATCGTCAGAGTCTGAGTCCAATGATCAACCCAGCGCTGACAGGTTACCATCAACCCCTGTCCCTCAGCATCACATCTCTTAAGGATTTTCAATCACTCCAGGGACAGGGACTCAATCACTGCCCTGGGCAGCCTGTGCCAGAGACTGACAGCCCTTCTAGGGAATAAATTGTTAATCATGGACAACTTAAACAACCTGAGGCCGTTTCCTCTCTTTACCTGGGAGGAGAGACCGAGCCACACCTCACTCCAACCTCCTTTCAGAGAGCCGCAGAAAGCGAGGTCTCCCCTGAGCCTCCTTTTCTCCAGGCCGCTCCTCAGAACACTTGTGCTCCAGACCCTTCCCCAGCTCTGTTGCCCTTCTCTGGACACACTCCAGCCCCTCAAAGTCCTTCTGGCAGTGGGGTTCCCAGAACTGAAACCACGATTTGAGGTGACATCTCACCAGCGACGAGTACAGGGGGCCGATGCCAGCCCTGGTGCTGCCACATACCCGGAGCACCAGCGGCCCCCGGAGCGAGGGACCGGGCGAGCCCCGCCGGGCCCCGCCACACCGCAGAACCTCACGGAGGGACTGCTCCCTGAGGTTTAATTAAACCCACCGGTAATTAACGCAGCTCCCGCCGCCCTGGCGGGGGTCTCACCGGGCGGCGGGGTCTCACCGGGCCGCGGCGCCGCGCAGGGGGACCCGATCCGCCGCGAACAGGTTCCGGCGGAAACGCGGCACCAAGGCCCGCGCGTTCCGCAGACAAACGTTCCCACCCCCGGCCCCGCACCCGTTTTATGGGGCTTTGACCCCAAACCGCCCATTAGGGGTGGCGCTGGCCGAACGTTCCCCGCCGACGTAGCAGCGTGTCTCTGACGTCACTGGCCCCCCCAGGAGGAGCCTGGACGCGCGGCACCTGTTGGGGCGGACGGACACCCCTGTGGACACACGGACATCCCATGGACCCACAGATATTCAGGGCATACAGAGACACCCTCATGGATGCACAGACATCTCAGGGACGCATGGACACCCAGGGGACACACAGACACCCCTATGGACACAGAGACCCCTGTGGATGCACAGACATCCCGTGGACACACAGAGACCCCTATGGGCACACACACATCCCAGTACACACAGACATCACTGTGGTGGCACATGGCAGCTGAGCTGCATCTCCCCAGACATGGCAGTACCACGTCTCCAGTCCTAGCCCCGTGGCCATGTCCAGCCGCCCTCCACCAGGCTGGAGTGCAGCCCCACACAGAGGCTCAGTGGGACCTGGAAAGGGAGAGCGGTACAGCCCAGACCCTTCTTTGATGATAGTGGCACACATCTGGTCACTATCCCCTCCCAGGTCCCACAGCCTGCTCCTCTGCTTATTGTTCTGTCTCTGCAGCGGTGTGTGAGGTGGGGTGACCCCCACCCACCTCCCTCAGATGCACTTCCATTGCAGCAGGGGCCAGCAGCAGCCCAGTGAGGCGCAGAAGGGCCGGCAGTGGAAGCACCCATCGCCCCTGCTGCACAGCAGCCAGTGCACGCTGGTTCCATCCCACCATTCACCTTCCCAATAGCTCCCTAGTTCACACTTCCCCATTTCCTGGCTCCTCATGTCATAGACCCCTGCCTGAGGCACAGTTACTTCCCCATGGCACAGCTCCCTCCTCAATGCACAGTTCCTTCCCTGTTGCCCTTCTCCCCATTGCCCCGCTCACCCTCCACCATTTTCTAGCTCCCTTGTGCAGAGCCGTTGCAGAAGGACCCCCACACCAGCAGCTCAGGGCTGGCCCCTCAACACCGATGGACGGTGCAATGCACCCCATAGCCAGCTCCCACCACCACCAACCCAGCCCTGCCACTGCTGCTTTCAGTCTCCTTTTCACACTTGCCATCTGTCACCAGCCTCTCTCTCTCCCCACAGGATGCAGGGAGACCCTGGAGGGGTGCAGGGTTGAGTGTCCACAGAGGGGTCTCTGACGGCAGCAGGGTGCCATTACCCCTGCAGCCCAGGGATGGGGTGTGAAGGGTGAGGATAGTGCTGTGACAGCTGTGGATGCTCCTCTGTGACTCAGTGGCCTCTCTGGGTTGTGTAGAGACCCCCCAGCCCAGGGGGGAGTGTGACAGGGCCATGGTCCGCCCCCTGCCCATGTCAGGCTGCTGGGCCAGCTGGCCATGTGTGCAGCAGATGTCCATCCCAAGCTGCCCTCTGCTGTTCTGGCCTCTGGCACCTGGTACCCACCGGCCATCTGGAGCTGGCCACGTCTCCAGAGATGATACTGGGTGTGAGCAGCACGAGACCACCACCAGCCACCCCAGGGACTGCCAGGACAGAGCCAGCCCTGGCCATCACCAGTGCCAGGGGAGTGAATGACGGTTTAGTTGGCAGCAGCAGGGCTGCTACTCTTTGATGTACAGAGAAGGATAGGCAATGCCCAGCCCAGTTCTCAGTATCAGAGAGGCACTGGGGAGGACGGTCAGTTCAGCCCTCACAGCTGGGAGCAAAACCCCCAGTGCCTGTGAGCGCTGCGGAACAGCCGTGCACCCCGAAAGCCAGGAGTCGGACAAGCCCTGCCTGCCCACGGACACCCACAGGCTCACGAGACCACTGTGTTGCTCTCCAGGGCACTGGGATGTCTCCAGGTTGCCACCACGGTTTCTCATCTCCCTCCCATCTGGGTGTGAGCCCCACAACCCACTGCAGCAGGAGGGTTTTCTGCTTGCTTCCCCTCCCCACCCCACCATAGAGAGCTCTGCGCTGATGAATTATGGACCCAGCAGAAAGCTGTTACTGCAGGACAGTTCACTTGTGGCAGCATCTGTATTTATTTAAGAAAAGAAAGAAGAAGAAAAGTAGTTACTTGGGTGGTGTAAACACTGCAAACACCACTCCTGGCTTAACAGGAGCGTCATGCTCAGGGGGCTGCCAGTGGCTCCAACCCGCTGCTCCAGGGGACAGGGGCACTGGTGCCAGTAGAATAGAGCATGCGGAAGCCCATCTGTCCCCAGCCAAGGTGGGACAGAGCGGGGGCCTGTGCTGGGGTCCCCAGCTTCTGCCGAGGAGGGAAGTAAACAAGGTGGAGAGAAACGTTTGATCTCCATCCATCTGCCGGTGCCTAATCTCCCACCCACAGCCCCTGTCCCTCACCACCTCCCCACCCCCCTAATCTGCTCCCCGCCAGGCAGCAGAGGGTTGGAGCCGGAGCTGTGGCCGTGCCACACGCAGCATGGCACTGGCACAACCGGGAGGCCAGATGGTGGCAGAAACCCGATTGCCCAACCCCATTTCAGGGTTTAACTCCTGTGTTTCTGCTGCAGTGGTGGGAGGGCACGAGCCAGGGGACATGTCCCCGCTAGCGTCTCCCCCAGCTCCCGGTGAGAGCATCGGCTGCCAGAGCTGCTGTCCGACCAGGGTGGCAGGGGCTGGGTCTGTCCCCGGGGGCGTGCAGGGGGTTTACAATTGCCATCAGGGCTCCCTGGGGATGGGAGCAGCTCGGAGACGCTCGGGTGTGAAGTGGAGCCGTAAGTGCCTCCTGCGTCACGTGGCGAGGATAAGTGCAAAATGGCCCTATTATGATAATTGCACAAAATTATGATTGATGGAGATTAGCTGCTTATTTGAGGAAATGGCAGGCGCACGTGTGACACGGGCAGGACGGGGCACAGGGACACGGGCACAGGGGCACGTTGGGATGGCTCCAGGAGCTCCTTGTTTGCCGTGGACAGTCACCGCCACCCTAAGAGCTGCTGCATCCCCATCTGGTGGCTCTCAGGCTGGGACATGGCATCGGGTGCCGCATGGCGGGAGACCAAGAGTCCATCCTGCCCTATGGAAGAGTCCTGGCGTGTCCTGCCAACCCCATCAAAGACATCACTGATTAGGGGAGAAACCTGTTAAATGGTGGTAGCTGGTGGGTCTCGGTGCGCCAGCACCTTAACCAGACCTTCTGGTGCTCTGTCCCACCAGGCTGTGCCATGAGGCTGTGCCATGGGGCTGGGCAGAGGGCAACGGGGCAACCCCAACATCTCTGCAGACCTCAGCAGATGCCTTATTTTGAGTGAAGCTGTGCAGGGTTGTCCCAGTCCCCCTGCCCAGCTGTCCCCACCAGTGTCTTGGCCTAGAGGATGGTCCTGCATCATCGCCGCAGCAGCACTTGCACTACAGCGGATGCTCATGCCATGCTGCTGCTTCTCCCTTCAGAAAGACACAAAGCCCAGGAGTCTGGGGAAGAGCAGGCGGGAGGCGGGGATGGCTGCGATGCCAATGGCTCGTCAGGACACAACCATGGCACAGCTGCTCTGCCAGCACTAGGATTCTGGCTCAGGGAGAGGCCACCACGTTGCACGAGGCCAAAGTGGCCATGCAGAGTGACACATGACTGGAGGACACCCCAAAACCACCCACCCATTGCCAGAAGTCCCTCCTCCGCTCTCCCCTTCCCAATTTCCCGGGCCCCCCTATGCAGCAGACGGATGCTGGGTAAGAGGTGTGTCTGCTGGAGCCGTGCTCGCCACGCAGCATCACAGAGCTGGGCTCTGGAAGCACTTGCCATCCCCACGATGGGCTCTCCCGTCTGGGCTGGGGGACATGAGCGGAGACCAACGAGGCTGAGCCTCTCTGCGCGACGCCAGTCCCGCAGCCAGGCTCTCGCGCCTTTCGCCAACGCACAAGGACATCACCCAGCCGTCCGCGGCCAAGGGAAGCAGCCCCCAGCTGGTCCCCTGCCACTGGGCACGACGAAGCCAGCTCCTCTCTTTGCCATTTTCCTCTTTTCCTCCTCTCTGTTTGTCTTTTGGCAGCAGAGCGGCGGCGGTGGCGGCTGGGGCACACGGCGCTGGGGAAGGGCTGCCAAGCGTCGGCAGCCCCCTGCAGCCCCCCGGCCCCCTGTGCCAAGGCTGGTGGCTGGCAGAAGGGCTGCTCGCGCCTGGCAGGGCTTCATCAGCTGCGAGAGGATCCCTGCACCGCACTCGCTGCCAATTTCCCCTGCGAGCTGGCACCACAGGCGGCTCCGGAGGCACCAGCGGAGAAGGCTAGGGAGGACGGATTGTGAAAGGGAGAGGGGAGGAAAAAAGATAATGGACACATGCCATCGCTGGAGCGGCGAGGCTGCGGCTGCCAAGGCACCAGCAGGCAGCGCGGGGCCAAAACCCGCCGGCGGCAGAGAGGAGGCTCTGGCAGCCTGTCGTGGCGCGGGACACATGGAAGACGGGCAGCGTGGCAGTGGCACAGAGCGGCCGTGGCAGGACGGGCGGCAGACAGCGGACCCGGAGAGGAGCGAGGTATTTGCCGTCGTTGCGGAGGTTGCGTGTGCTCGTGCGTGGGGCTGCTGTGGGGCTGCACGTCCCGCGGGACCAACCCCGCGCGGGCTGCCCGCGGCCTCCCCGGCCATCCCGTGGCTCTCCCACTTGTGGCCTTCCCCACGATGCCTGGCGTGGCAGTCGGGGATCCCGGTATCTGCCAGACTCGGCCAGCGGCTGCAGCGGGGGATCTGCCATGCCTGACCTTGCACACGCGGGGCCGGCCAGGGAGGTTGTGGCTTTGTGTAGCTGGGCTTTGTCTGCTGGCGGCGGCAACGCTGGGAGCTGCGGCAGAGCAGGGAGGGTGTGAGCCAAAGTCCTGCCGGCAGTAGAGCTGGCACGTGGGAACCATCTCCGGCTCCCAAACTGAGGCTTCCGTGGAGCTGAGCTGAGAAGGAGCTCTGTGCCCACTAGCACACTGGGGAGGAGGAGGAGGGAAGGGGGTGACTGCAGGGCACTGTGAGAGGTCCTATGAAGCTCATGGTCATGTGGCCATGAACTGCATGATGCAGGGGTCGTGGCCTTGGGGTGCTGGCTGCAAGGACTGGGACTGCGGGTAGGTGTCACGTGGGGCTGGAGGTGTGTGTTGGGAGACTTGGAGATGGGGGCTGAGGGGTGTAGGGCAGAGCCTCAGTCCAGCAGCATCGATCAATGTCCTCTGCTGCCTGCCCCATGCTGCAGGAGCATCACTGGCGCCAGCAGTGGATGTCAATGTGTTGGGAACACCGAGGCTTTACAGCTCCACCAGCACCCACAGGAAAACAAGTGTCCCCGAACACCAGACGTGGCTGACACGGAGCAAAGGAGCCAGCACTGATGGGGAACAGAGGTGTTGGCAATGCTGAGACCCCACACCGACGATTGCCTGCTGCTCTGCACCTCTGAAGGGGCCAGGCTGTGCCCAGCAGCATCCCTGTGCCTAAGGATGTCCTCTCTGCACCAACACCACCAGGAGAAATCTCCTGATCCCAGCACCCACCACCACCAGGATCCAGGGCAGGGGCTCAGCCCTGGCAACACCACAGCATTTAGCTCCAAAAGCATCAGCATCTTCCGGAGAGGGATGTGGAACGAGGCAGGAGGACCAGTCTCACTCCATCAGGCATCCCTGGCTGGGTTGGTCCATGCCTGACCAGCACAGAGTCATCCTGTGCATTGCGGTTCCCAGCTGAAAGAACAGCTCTGCTTATTCCTGCTCTGAATACTGGGATTAAACGCAGTACCTTGCTCATGAGGGACAGACTGTGCTGCAACTGCCTCCCAAAACATCTCATGGAGAAAGAAAAGGTCCTTCTAGCAGGCCAACGGTGCTGGCACATCCCCTCCACCTGAAGGGAACACCTCAGAGCCACTGTTCATGGGAGGACAAAGCCCCATTGCCTGCCCTGTGCTGCCCGTCGTGGGTTTGGGGGGGCAGGTATGCTCCCTGTGTCACAGGACACTCCCCCCGTCTCCCCCTCTCCCTCGTTTTCCTCCATATTTCACAGTTCCTGCTTCCTGCACAAGGCGGGGGTCTCCAGGGACTCCAGCCAGATGTTCTCTGCAGCACACCACATTGCTTTCCTAATGAAATATTCATGGAGCCTCTCCGCCTTTTGCCATGAAAGCCTTCTGCAGCTCCCAGCCATGGAAACGCTGTGCCGGCAGCATTCCTGCAAAGCCTCCCACCCGGAGCTCCTGTTACCCCACTTCCCGCTCAGAACCTTCGCTTTGCTCCTCCTTCCTCTTCCTCCTGCCCAAGAGGTGCTGGAGCAGGAGCTTTATCTCCACTCACCTCGATGCAGATGGGGAACCACCAGGCTCCATGTGCTGGGCGCATCAATGCCATCACCCATGCCAAGGCAGGGTCTGTGTCTGGGTGGGGTGATGGGTGGGTGCACATTCCAGCACGGGGCATGGAGGAGTCTCACCCACCCTCTGCCACAACTGCCTGGGGGCGGATGGCAGCGCCGGAGGCCTCATGTGCCGGTGCGGACCCGGTGCTGCCGCCAGCTTGCAGGCAGCCAGCAGCATTAGCGATGCTGTGCACTATAATCCAATTAGGTTGTTTATGCAAACAATCAGGTTTTATGTTTCGGTAAAAAGCTTAAATAACCTTAATCAAAGCAAAAGCCCTGAAATTATCGCTGGCAGGGTCTGTGGTTTGTTGGGTGGGAGGCTGCCGTCTTGTGGCACCCTGCCCAGCTCGGGACATCCTGCCCAGCTCATTTCTTCCACCAGCAGCCCTGGGATCTCATTGGAAATCAGCACCAAGAGCCAGGTGGGAGTTGCTTTGGTCCAGCCCAGTGTTGCTGACAGAGGAGCTGAGCAGTCCCGCTGGCACTGCTGACATGGGAGATCCCAGTCACTGTCACATCCTGCAAGAATGGAGAAGCTGGGAATTTGGGTTTGTTTGCCTGCAGCCACCAGCTCAGCAGGGACCCAGCACACCTTCGTCTTCCTCCCCCTGGTCAGAGGATGATTAACTGAGACTCCAGAGGCATTAACCAGCCAAAATAATAACCTGAGGAGGGAAGGGTGGGTGCAGAGTGGTCGTAGTGGAAGCCTGCTGGGGCACAGGTTTGCTGTGCTGGCTGGGGACAGGGGAAGGTGTCTCTGCCACAGTCACCTCTGGGGCTCCCTGCTCCTGACCCCTTGGTTCTGGCCCTAAGAGACCTCTTGTCACTACTGTCCCATCTGCATTCACAAACACAGGAGCCTCCCTCTGCTCAGGCCAGGAGGGTTGCGGGAGATGCCATCCAGTGAATGATCCACATTGCTGCCACCACCCCACCTTGAGCTACCAGCCACCAGAACACCCTGGCACCAGGAGGAAACGCCTGCAGCTCCAGCACAGGTCAAGCATGGCAGTGCGAGGTGGCGGGGGGACTGAGCCACGCTGTCCCTGTGCCCACCTGGGGCTGGGATTGGCTCGGGAGGGCTGTACCCACCGGCGCTGCCTCCTGCACACCCCGAGTTTCTGGTGGAATAATAAGCTATGCATGTAGTGTAGAAATAAAACATGTTCTGCAGAACAAATGATGTTAATTTGCTGAGAGGCTCTGAAGCTGAGTATTAGCGAAATGCCTTGAGGGAGAGAGCGGCAGCTGTGCTGGAATTAATGGCAACGTGCCGAATTAGCACCGCTATGCATCATAGTCAGAGGGAAAAATTACTGGAGAGAGGGGGAAAACAACCCCCTCAGCCAGCCAGCCCAGACCCTGGGGCACACTGCTGAGTGGAGCTGGCTGGGGCAGGTCTTGGTGCCAGTGGGCTGCCCACAGACTAGCCCAGCCTGGACACACAGCAGGGGATGCTGCTTGCTCCAAGACAAATGGCTTCCTTTGTCAAGGAGGGTTCTTCGCATTGCTCAGCATCCTTTTGGGGTGTCCAACATCACACCAGGGTGCACAGCAGCCTTCTGGGGTGTCCAGTACCACTCCAGGGTACTCAGCATCCTTCTGGGATGCTGCAGGGTACTCAGCATCTGCCTGTGGGATCTTCAACATCCCTCGAGGGTGTTCAGCATCCCTCTGGATGAAACTGTGCCATTGCATCCCACCCCACTCCAAGAGAGCATCTCCTCCAGGGGCTGCATCCCTGATGCTCCCCCATCCCTTCCCCACCTTTTGGGCAGGGATATCCATCTCTGTGTCTATTTACTTATTTTCTTTACTCCTGGCAGCTGAGCGCCTAATATCTGTAGATACTCCATAATTACTGATAGGGCTGCTGGCTTACGGCTCTTCAGCCTCCTCCAGAGCATCCTTCTTGCTTCTCTCCTGCCTCCCACTCACCCACCCACCACAGCATGTCCCAGGTAGCAGGAGCACGCCGCAGCTTGTGTGTTACCTGTTAATGGAAAGTTCCAGTAAAATCCACACCTCTGATGAATATTGATGAATATTGATCCACCTCTGCTGCCCGGTGGGGAGGATCAGTTTGACTGATTCCACTGTGGCTGCTGGGTCAGGACTGCACTGCTATCTGCACTGAAACCAAGCCAGTGCAGATAGCAGTGACCAGTTAGCGTAGATTTGGGCTGGTGACATTCCAAGCTGGTTTCTCTGTGAATCCCTTCTCATCTGCTGTGTCTGTCGCAGCTCACAGGTGCTCACCGCCAGTGTAGAACATCTCCCAGTGCAGTCCTGCCACCTTCAGCCTTTTCTCCCCTTTTGCCTCTGCAGATCCCAGCCCAGTGGGTGCCACCCTCCCCAGAGGGCTCAGCTGCGATGGATGAAGTGATCCCAGCCTGGCCCTTGGACAACTGTGCCTCCAGCCCTGTCATGGGATGCTCCTGGGCCATGCCATCTGATGGATGTGAATGTGTTGCCAGTCTGGTCCTGGCTGGGACAGGCCAGTGATTGCTGGGCACCACAACTGCTGAGATGTGGTGATGGAGATGGGACCCTCTCTGTGACCTTCCTGCAGCCATTATGTTTCAGCATCCTCAACCAGGTAAAGGAGGAGGTTTATGCATCCAGAGACTTCTCCATCGAAACTACATCAGAGATGGAGTTTTACCACATACACTCAGGCCCTGCCAGCTGCCTTGAGGGCCAGGATTTGGCCTGGAGAGAAGAAATGTGCTCCCACCAGAACCTCAGACCATGGGACCATGGAGACTGACAGTGACATCAAGCATGAACCTGTCAACAGCTGCACCAGAAGCTGCTCTGCTCAGCCACAGCACTACCAGTGCTGCCTCAGCCCATGGGATGCTCTGGGCAGGCTGCCCCATCCCTACCCCAGACCGGGAGCTCTGTCTCCACAGCGCAGGGCCATGCTACTCCACCATCTCCAGACTGTGAAACCTCAAGACCCGATTGCTTTAGGAGCAGAAAGAGAGACACAGGGTGCTGCAGGGTGCTGCGGGTGCCCAGACGCAGGCAGGGCAGCGGGTGCTGCCGGTCACTGCCGGGTTACATCTGCCGGGGCACGCAAGAGTGACTCCAGATGCATTAGAAGTGCCGTGCTCCAATTTCAATTTCATCGTCTCACAATCATTTTCAGGCTCCTCTTAGTGGCACATTAACGAAGCCTGCTCGTTTGAATGCATAATTAGCCCGAGCATTCTACCTCGCTAATTTCGAAGCAAGAGCAGGGGGGGTGGGGGGGGGAATTTGCATATTAATTTAGCAGAGGGAGAGAAAAACTGTTTACCACTTGCTTCTTGCTGTTGATCACAGCGGACTTAACTCTTTCCCGGGTGCCATCTGGAGCCGCAGAGCTGAGCGCCCGGCCGGCACGTGGGATGGGAGACAAAGGTTACGCGGTGGCGGTTCAGTCCTCCCCACAGCACTGCAGCCGTCCAGACCACCCTGGTTGCCTGGCTGCTCCTGAGAGACAACCTGGGGCACTGGGGTTGCAGCTCCTAGGAGCACAAGACAGACAAAGAGGGTGGCTGGGGCAGAGATGCCAGCTCCAAGGTTCATCCCAGCCGTGCTCCCAGTGTGGCTGTGGGGTGAAAAGCACTCTTGGCACCCAAACAAGGGTATCGGGGTCTCACCCTGGGTCTGTCTATGCTGTTCTTGGCAGAGATAGGTGCAGGGATCTCCAGCAGCATCTGCTGACCTGTATCCAGGCATAGAGCAGCTTGCTGCCCTCAGTGTGTCACCTCCAAAGGGACAGCTCTGTCCCCACATGCCCTCTTGCTTTTTGTCATCGCCCCATGCATGATGTGAAGCTAGATGCTCACGTGTGCCATCACCTACAGCCCTTCACAGTGGCTGTGGGGTGCTGTCAGGCACAGTGCCCCACACAGCACCCATGGACTGGGGTGGGTGGCCTTGCTGATCACTGGCAACCCATTGCACATCCCTCCCTCCACCATCTCCCTTTGTTTGGGAGTCTGTGGGTGTCTTGAGCCGAGGCTGGGGGTAATTCGTCTGTCTCCTGCGGCGGGGCTGTCATCTCGCATCTGCGAAGCGGTTCTGTTTGCACTGCCGTTAAAAACATCTCAGGTCTGACAGGTAGTAAACAAACCAAAAATATTTGAGCAAAGAAGAGAAGCCTAGAAAGAACCCCCAGCTGAGGAACTCCTGGACAATAGGATGCTGCAAATATAGTGGGCTCATTGCATCTGTGACCACCCTACCACCAGCAGCTGCTGCTGGGTTTGCAGATATGGTGCAACAAGCCATATTTGGGCCTTTGAACCTGCATCCTCATCTCACCCAGGCTCCTCAAGATGACTTAATCCCCACCAAAGAGTGTCTGCCCTGACCATCCACCCCATCTCACTGGCTCGGAGCCACCCCAGCGCATCACGGTGGTTTGAGGGCCACCATCCAGTGGTCTGGCTCCTGCACTGGAGCTGGCACAGAGGGGTTTCTCCTTGTGTGCGCTGCCAGGTCACAGAGCTGTGTGGCTGAGAGATGCCCGGCGTTCTGTTACGGGGTCTCCAGCATGGCCAGTGTGGCGCCAGCGCTGCCTGGAAGCACGGGGCCAGCTCACAGAGGGTTAACAGTTGATTACAGCCTTTGTCTCTGCATCAGTGTACATAATGCGCCCCGCATTTGCATACTGCAGTGTGCGCTCAATTAAAATGAACTTTTAATTTCTTCTAAGTAAATTACTTCTTCCCGGTACGTGACGCGCACAAATGTCAGAATAATGGGAGAGCCTTAATGAGCTGGGAACAAGGGGCGGGGAGGGGAGCGCTGGGGACCCCGGCCCCCTGGGCTGCTTTCAAGCCTCTGGCCTCCCTGCCAGGGGAAACGATGGATCCTGCTGCCTTCTGCCTTCTCCACTGGGACATTCCTGCTGCCAGCATGTCCCCTGGGCAGGGCAGGGGTCCTCACTCCTCCCCAACACCTTCTCTTGCCCATACCCCTGAGCTCTCCAGGTCCTGCCTGCTTCCTGGGGTTGTAGGAACATGGGATGTTGGAGCATCCTGGCAAGTGGCTGAGGTCTGTGTCCTGCCCACATCCATGTGCATCCCTCACCTTCCCAAAAAGGCTCTCCCAGGGCATCCTCTGCCCAGGTTCCTCACAACACCCCCGGGAAACCCTCAGCCTGCTCTGCCCTCCCTATGACAGCTCATGGATGATGCTTGGGGATGATGTTTGGGCATGAAACGCCATGGCCTGACCTTCCTGGGTCCCTCCTGCCTGGGGCCACGGCTGGTCGTGTGTCCGTGGGGGCCAGATGGCAGGCGAGATTACTGGAATTTGATTTTCAGATAAATCACAAACCTGGATGAGCGAGTGCTGCTCCAGATGCATTATCCATAATCCCCTGGAAGGGAACCTTTTGGAGGAGACAAACCCTGTGCCAGCCTGGAAGCAGCTGGGTAATCCCAGCCGGGCGGCTCGACCCCACTCAGCCTGGAGGGATCAGCTGCTCCCTGGCCACACCACAGTGTGTCACCCGCGCTCGCCACGACCCACATTCTGTCCCGCTGCGGCCGGGAGGGAGCAGATGGGGCCAGATGGAGTCACACCAGGAGCACTGGGCACTGGAGTGAGCGTGTGCCCACTGTGCCCACGCCTAGCTGTTGTGCTGCTCAGCTCACCACTGTGGGGCAAGGACATGAGGATGTGCCCCCGGTCAGCTCATTCCCACCTTTGGGGCCAACCACACACAGCACCCACTCTCCCCTGCAGAACGAATTCAGGGACCCCCAACTTCTGCAAACACAAACAGCTCTTTGGCAGACCCCCACAGCTGCCCGCATCACCCAGCCCAGCACAGCTGGGGCCCTGGGGCTGGCCCTGATTTCCTGGGTGTCAGTGCTGGCCCCGAGACAGGCCATCCATCACACTCTGGGAAGGGCAGGATAGGTGCAGAGCAGCCATAACCATGGGATGGTGCCGATCAACGGGCACATTAGCCCCAGCCTGTGCTCCCTCCCTGGCTAGGGGTGTCTAGGGGGAGGTAAGAGATACTAATTCCTCTCCAGTTCCCAAAGGAAGAGATGGGAGAAGCTGAGGGGAGAAAGTGAAGCTGTTGGGCTGGTCCTCATGTCCTGCTGTAGTGTGGCTCTAGCAGTGCCACCACAATGGGTACAAGGATGGTCCTCACATGGATCAACCCTGTTCCCACTAAGGAGAAGGGTCCCTCTGGCTGGTTGGAACACCAGGTGCATTAAGTAGTCTGCAGGACACAACAAAAATATCAATCCATGGCCATCACCAAACTCCACTTTTACCTCTTGAAGAAACCTCTTGGCTGGAAAAGACCTTTCAGTTCATCAAGTCCAACCATCAACCCAGCACTGCCAGGTCATCATTAACTCATGACCCTCAGCACCACACCTCTATGGTTTTCAAATCCTTCCAGGGATGGAGACTCCACTGCTGACCCTTGACAATCCTTTTGGGGCAGAAATTGTACCTCATGGCCCATCTAAACATTTCCTGGCACAACCTGAGGCTTTCTCCTCTCATCCTGTCACTTGTTATTTGGGAGAAGAGACTGACCCCCACTTCACTCCAGCGTCCTTTCAGGGAGCTGTAGAGAGTGAGAAGGTCTTTTCTGAGCCACCTCTTCTCCAGGCTGAACAGCCCCAGTTCCCTCAGCTGCTCCTCAGAGCACTGGTGCTCCAGACCCTTCCCCAGCTTCACTGCCCTTCTCTGGACACACTCACAGAATCACAGAACCACAGAACATTAGGGATTGGAAGTGACCGCAGAAGATCATCTAGTCCACTCCAGCCCCTCACTGCGATGGAGCCCGGCAGAAACGCTGCCAAACACCCACAGCCCTGAGACCAGACATCCTCTGGTCCCCACTGCCAGTCTCAGTGCTCCTCCAGAAGCCCCCTTTCCCACCAGGACACAATCATGGCAGCAGCCAGTGCCCAACTGAGGGAGCGTGTGCTGCCGGCGGCGTGCAGGGAGCGAGCGGGGATCACGCATTCCCCCCAACACCAAAATTTACATTGAACCACAAATTAATTTCATAATTTTTTCCTCTCTAATTATGCCAACATCTGCTGCAAGGCCCAAGCTGTGCACATGCATTTTAATACATCCCTCCCCTCCCCGTCTCTCCCGGCACCGAACTTTTAAGTAATTATCGCCAGGAGAAGGGCTCCTGGCGGCGGGAGGCAGCGGAGGATGCTGGCAGCGGGCGGGCAGGCATGGAGTGGGGGGGAAGCAAGGGCTCTGCTGGCTTCTGCGGCTCTGCCATGGGGAGATGCCGATGGCAACGCAGGATCATCCGTATTAAAGGCTGGGTTCATTGCTAGGAGGAAGGAGAGAGGTGAGGGATGAAGCTTCTCCGAGGGCGAATCATAGAATTGCCTGGGTTGAAAGGGACCCCCAGAGGGCATCTACTCAAACCCCACTGCAGTGAGCAGGGACATCCTCAACTAGATCAGGTTGCCCAGAGCCTTGATGAGCCTCCCCTTGAATATCTACAGGGAAGGTGGCCTCAGCCAACTCCCTGGGCAACCTGTTCCTGTGTCCAACTTGGGAGAGTAAAGAGGTGATGAGACCCTACGTGTGCAGGGCCACCCCCTGCACCCTGGGCTGGGCTGGAGTCTGGGGTGTTGGCGCAGACTCTGCCCCAGAGACCCTACATCGTGCCAGGGCTTGGGGCACCAGTGCTGCCCCAGGGATGGTCCATCCCAGGACAAGGCCAGACCATGGCTTGGGAATGGTGAAGGGATCCTGTTTCTGGACACATTGGTCCTGTTCCCATCCTGGTATCTCCAGCCCCACTCCCCGACCTTGCAGCACACCAGGCTCCAAACCCAGTCCTTTGCTCCTCAGTGTCCTGCTGCAGGCAGCGGGGAGCACCTGGGGATGTGCAAGGTCCTGGGGTCCCCACGCTCAGCCTGCAGAGTGCTACCCTCTGGCCTCATCCCTATGACCCACAGGTCGGGATGAAGCTGGTGACATGGCAGCCACCTCCCGTCCCCAGTGCACAGCTGCTCCCACTCGGGGAGATGTTTTATGGCTTCTCTGTCAGATGCAAAAGGTCATTTGGCTGCCGAGTAATTAAAACCTGGCAATTATCAATAGCGAGCAGCAAGCTCCTGGCCTGGCGTGTGCTCCCGTCCTCCCCCGTGAACAGCCGGACGCAGCTGAGGGGAAGAAGCGTGAGCAACATGAGGGAAGGGACAGCAGGGTGAGACATGTCCTCCATGCTGGGACCTCACCTTCAGCACCAGCAGCTCCCTGCGGAGCCCTTGGCGATGCCACGCTCTCATTACACAGTTCATCAAGTGCTTTAATTAAAAGGCAAGAGGACGAAGGTGCTGCTCAGGGTACAGCGGGAGCTCCACAGGGGGAAATCCTCCCTGCTCTGGCCAGGGACACACAGTCCAACCCTGGGTTCAGCATGGAGCTGCCTTTATGATGGGAAGGGTCATGACCCTGCTCAGGGCTGAGCACCAGGAGTGCCACCAGCCATGGTACCGGTGGCATCACTGCCATGCACACTGGTGCAAGCCCTTGTCCCTCTTCCCACATCCCCACTGCTGGAGATGCTTGTTGGCACCAGTGTGGGTGGGAACCCCATTACCAGTCCCAAGGTGGGGCAGAGCTGAGTCCCCCCTGCCAGACCCAGAATCCTACAGTGAATTACAGCCATGAAAACCCAGGTGGATGGTGGTGCTGGGGCTCCACTCCTGTTCAGCCGGTGAGGGGGAGTGCAGGAGCACACCTTGGGGCTGGGTGCTGCCCTGTAAGGTCATGCTCTAGGGGGGAATGGCAGGGCCATAATCCTGCTCCAGCACTGAGTAAACAGGCAGGGAACTGGTCTCCAGTAAGGGAGGCAATGGAGGAGATCTGGAGGACCATCACTGCAGTGGTGCCCCATGGCAGAGCACAAGGTACCCACCCCACAGAGGGTACCCCCATCCTGGGGGGAAGCAGGGGCACCTTGAAGCCCACCCAGCCAGCACAGGGGTGCCAGCCCGTCTCGGTGCTGGCTCTCGCAGCAGCCCAGGTGTGACAGCAGGAGTGGGGCCGCGTCAGCCCCGTTAGGCTGCTGCCGCCCGCCCGCCTCACAGCCGGGAACAGATGGCAGGCGACAGAAGCTGCCGATGAATAATCCACGTCTAATGAGCGCCGCTCCCGCCGCCTGCTCGCTCGTCCCCACTCTGCCCCGTGCCTGCACCCGCTCACTCCATCTGTGCCCGACGCCTTGCTTGGGGCCCGGCGCCATGGTGCCCTTGTCATGCGCCTGGCACCTACGGATCCTGCTCCATACCGAGACCACCCTGCTCTGTCCGTGGCACCCACGGACCAACCCCGTACCAGGGTGCCCATGCCATATGCCTGGCACCCGCAGGTCCTGCCCCCTATGTGTGCCACCAAAGGGACATGCCCTACACTGGGATGCCCTCACCACACTCATGGTAACCATGGGTTCCACCACATACCAGGATGCACCAGTTATTTACATGGCACAGGGCTGTGCCTGTGGGCACTGGATCTCCGCTGCAGCAGGGTGGCCTGGGGAAGGGTGCCAGGCACTCACAAAACTCTCCAGCTACTTTCTCCTGAAAAAGCTATGGTGCCACCCTGTAGCATCTCCCACTCAGGGCAGGCAGGGCCAAAGAAGGTGGGTGCTGTGAACCCTGGCAGCCCAACATCCACGGTGCTCCAACCCCAAGGTGCACCACTCACCAGCCCAAGGGGTTTGTGCCTCCATGCCCCAATGTCCCCAGACAATCTCTTGGCTGTTGCCATCATCCCGCAGCAAAGCTTCCGCCCCAGTGCTCCCCATCCCAGAGAGGTGTGAGTTGGTGGGGACCCACAGGCGAGGAACAGGGGGGATGGAAAACAAAACACTGATGGATTGTAAAGCTATTGAAGTGCCGACGAGTAAACTCCACATTTTGAACGGCATTTAAATGCCTCCAAGCAGATTAATAAGGTCTAGGTAATAGCAGAACCAGTCTATATTTATTCTATCTTAAACGCCAGTTTGTCAGGCTGTATTAATATTGATGGTAAGGCTTGGATTGAGGACAGTAAACGCTGGGACTTCACTTTATCTCTCCCAAACAGGCTGCTTCAGCCCCTTTATCAGAGCTGCGGCTGTGGCAGCAGCTGCCTCTTCAAGGGCTCAGCGCATCCCCTCTCCCCCCCTCTCCCCAGCCCTGCTCCCTCTTTTTAATCAGAGGAGGAGAAGTTGCTGGCTTGATCGTTCCATTTTTATCTCTTTTATTTACTCCATTTTCATGTCTTTCAGTGCATATTTTATTCCCATCAAGGCAGGACCATTGATAGCTGAAGCTGTCCCCTCTCAGCTCCCCCCATGCAGAGGGATTGGGAAGGATGGGGCGTAATTACTGGGGATATGGCCCCTCAGCCCACCCCTCCTGCTCCACAGCAGCCACACACAGTGTGGTGTGTCCCCTCCCAGAGGGGATTTGCTCTCCATCTAGGGACCTGGGGGAATGCAGCATCTACTGCCCCACAGGTCCCCAGTTGTGGGGTTGAGTGAGGGGTGGCTCAGCAGCCCCTCCTCCCCCAGCACCCAGGAACATCTCTCCCTGCTGCACAGGGTCCTGTCTCCACTGCCACACAGGCATTGGAGCACACTCCACATCTGACTTCATCCTGCCCCCCTGGCACATCCCCAGCCACACCAGCACTACAAAAAGTGCTTAAACAGATGCTGGGTTTGCTGGCTAGGGGAACCATCAGACAACAACAGGGCAGAGGGGTCCCACCCTGGCACCCCGCGGGGCTGCTGCAGAGGTTGAGGCCAAACCCACTTTCTTCCTGAGTATTCCCCAAAGCCCAGATTCCTGCCTGGTTCTTCCCTGCCAGCATTTGAAATTCCAAATACATTCCGCCTTGATTAGAGCTACAAATCATCCGGCTGGGGAGCAGCCGCCCAGCCACGTGTCTGGGGTGTGGGACCGGCATGGATGGCATCTCCTCCCTGATCCCAGGCTCTGAATATTCACAGCAAACTGTTGGTACAGCCCTTCCCTCCAAGAGTGGGGGGAAAGAATTTGATGCAAAGAAATTTGCAAGTGGTTTCAGATGGGGTACGGCGCTGGCTCTCGGCTCTGCTGGTAATGAATGTGGAATAATCATAATAAATGCTAATTGCAGGAGAAGAGTTCCAGCCTGCCACAGGTTTTAAAAGATAGGCTGTAAAAATCCATGCTGGGAACAGAGTAAGCTCCAGCTCCTGCCATGGGCATCCCCATCCTCTCACCGTGATGGCTGGTGTCTCCCTGCCAGCCCCCGGCAACTCGTCAGCCACTGCAGCCCTGTGGCCAGAGCAGCTCCTGCTCCCCATCACCCACTGCCACCAGCAATGTGAACAAGTTGAATTTAACAGCCATTAGTCCTGGAAGCATCAAAGGGCTCCTCTGCTGGAAAATGAAAGTCCTCATTAACTAATAAAAAGCCCATCGCTCACACTGCCTTTAATATAATTAACAGCAGCCAAGACTTCAATTAAGGATTTATCCAAACTTCCACGTGCTGCTCTCTCTCTCCAGAATGACAGTGGGCACAGTGGCAGCTCCAGCCTTCACTGGGGCTCCTCTGGCCATGCCTGGTTTCCCCGTTGCCACCAACGGTGCACAGCACCATGGCCAAGGGCGCTCCAGCCCAAATAGGAGATGTTTGTGTGATTGGTGTTTGGCAGGAGCGCGGGGGTTTGCTGGATGGTTCTGACTTCAGCATGGAAATATGTCGCTGGTGGGGAGTGGCGATGGTGAGAGATGGGAACAGACAAGTTCTCACCACTCTCCCCTGCACTGTGGCCAGGATGGGGATGGGAAAGGCCAGGGGCTGCTGAGTCTCAGCTTTGCTGTCACTGAGTCACCCTGCCCCCACCAGCATCCCCTGGGCGGTAGACATGGCCCTGAAAAAGGAGGAGTCCCATAGGGCTGGTGTCCTCAGCTGGGCACTGCTGACCCCTCCATCACCATCCTCATGGCTCTGAGCAGAAACAAGAGAGATGGGTCCATTTTAGAAAGGAAAAGGGCAACTGTGTGCTTTAGTCCTTAAAACACATCTTTACCACATCTTTCCTCTCCTCTCCTCTCCTCTCCTCTCCTCTCC
>VXBP01009276.1:102745-115955 GCA_013400115.1 Rhinopomastus cyanomelas | reverse complement strand
CTCTCCTCTCCTCTCCTCTCCGTCTCCTCATTGACCCCTAACCTTGGCTGGGCTTTTGCCCTGTCTTTCCCCGAGTTCCCAGCCTGGCTTTTCCATGGTAGCCTGAGACTCTCAGATGTCTGCCCCACCAGTGCCACCCCCTTGGGTTTGAAGTGCCCAGGGCCCTGTGATGTTTTTAGAGCAAGAACTGGGAACCTCTCCTGATTGTCAGGAAGACAACAGCCACAGCAGGGCTCCAGAGATAGCCTAGGGATGCTGGGTGCCCTGGAGATGCAGTGAGATGCTGGGTGCCATGGGGATGCGGAGGGATGCCCAGTACCCCAGGGACACTGGGATGCAGGATGCTGGGTGCTGTGCTCATGTGCAGGACAGCTTGTCTCTCACCCTGTTTGGCCATGAGCCCTTGCTCCTGCATGACCCTCTTTGGGGATGAGGTGTGAAGCCCAGCCCCACCGGGTGCAGTGGGTTGATGCTGCTGTCCCAGAAGCCAGCATGGACGGAGGAGAGTCTGGCTGGGCACATGGAGGGAGCAGACACGTCAGGAGACAGATACGCAGATGGCAGCTCTCTTGGAGAGACGGGGACCGTAATCCTCCCCATGGGTCCCATTATCATCTCTATCTGGTGAAAAAACTCTCATCCTGGATGTGTCTAATCCTAATCACTCCGTATCACACCGGACCACTTCAGACGGGCCAGACGGACAGACGAGTCCTCTCCTGCCCTGCATATCAGCACAGGCAGCCCCTGGCCCAGGCGGGGGGAGAGGCCACCCCTTCGCTCCTAATCCCTCAGCGAGGCCCTCATTTAAAAGGGGATTTGCCGTTTATTCCCTCCACGGGCCGCGTGATCGTTACAGGGGTCAACATCTGATCTGGAAGAGCCTTGTTAAAAAATAATAACAGCGCGTTAATTTGGGACGGGGCGGGGGAGAGCTGGGGGACTGGGTAATGCACCGGAGAGTTTCCAGCCCGAGAGCATCCCCTGGGCTAGTTGCCTGCAGGGAAACTGTCAGGTCTCTGCAGCAGTGGCTGGCCAGGGCCACACACGGTGGTGTCCCCTTTGACCTTCCTGATAGACCTAGGACGGGCTGAAATTCATCCTGAGGAAGACTGCTGTGATGCCTCTCCCCCCATATATCTTCTAGAGAGGGGAGCCTGAGGTTTGGGTGCCCCACAGCCCCTCTCCCCACATCAGCTTCAGACCTTTCCTGCTTCTACATCCATATTTATGGTGGGGATGGGCACAGGGCAGGAAGGTCATCACTTGGGGAGTTGGGAGGGGGGTGTCTCCCGCTGTCTGACTGGCCCCAGGGACTGCTGGAGAAGGGTGGATTAAAACCAGAAGGGAAAATATCCTGCAGCAGGTGCAGCTTGCGACAGGTCTGAACGGCTGCCAGCCGGCTTGGAAATCCCAAACACATCTGTGCTCCTCACTTGGACACCAGATGGGCCTCGGGTTAGTATTTTGGACTGGGGTTAGCTTTTGGGGGGGTGCTGGGGGGAAGCTGGAGGAGGGGCTGGCTGCTCAGGTCCAGGACACTGACTCCCTGCCTGCATTCCCCCAGCACTCAGCCTGGGGTTTCTGGGGGAGGCTGTGGCTACTCCAGAACCCACAGCAATCCATCCCAGTCACCACAATCCTCTGAGCCCTGCCCCCCAGCACCTCAGCCCAATCCCCCAGTGAAACCCAGCTCCCTGTCCCGCAAACCTCCGTCAGGGGAAAGCTGCAAAGCCCTGCCCACGTGATAGCACCGAGTGCTAAATATTATTAACCTCAAATATTCTCAGCCGCAGCCACGCATCTAATTCCCCAGTGGATTAGAACCACCCCAACCCCAAGAGCATCTCATCTCCATCCCCGTGTCCTCCTGCCCTGGGCATCAGGCTGGCACGGGGCTGGCTTCATCTGCCTGTGCCAGTGGTTTCAAGCACTCCTCCAGCCTAATCATGCTGGGGCCAGCCCCATGCGCCCCAGTCCAATCACCCCAGTCCATGCACTCTAGCCCCATTCACCCATCCATGCACCCCAGCCCTGTGACACAAGAACCAGAGCTCCCTGTCCTCTCCCCAAGGCAGCAGATGCAGCTCACCAGCCTCCTGGCTCTCAGCTATTTTTAGGAGCGTGTCAGCGGCTAAATCTGGCACCGTGTGAGCTCGAGGCTTCCCGATGGTGTGGCGGCTGCCGCCCCATGCCGTGCTTTTGGGATCTGCGTCTCCCTGAGCAATCTGGGATCGTGGTGAGCATGCATGGGGCAGTACTCCCTGACTGGGGTGTGTGCTGAATGCAGGACCACACTGCAGGATGGAAAATCCAGCCTTGTGCAGGGATGGCTGTGTGGAAGAGTAGTTTCCAAGGCCCATGGCACCAACCCATGCCCAAGAAAGTGTAGGGCACAAGGTGGGTGACCAACAGTGCAGCATCAGCAATTCTAGCCTTGTTTAACACCCTGTCTGCAAGCAGCAGGAGCAAGGGGCAAGCTCTGACCCCAAGAACAGGAATTAAGAGCCCATGAGGGTCCCTGATGTCTTCACCAGGTCTAAGCTACAAGCAGTGGGATGCCACATCCTCTTCTCTCTTCCCACAGTGAGTGACCAGGGCACCTCTTCACTCTCCCTGAGTTCCATGACCCAGCTAAGCTGGGAGCCCGTGGCCACCCCGATAAGAGGAGGAAGGTGCTGAATGTAGAAACACAGCTGCAGGAAATGGAGCCAGCAGGGACTCGCAAGTCCATGAGGAGGAGCAGAGGGTGTCTTCTTCCAGCCTTGCCTCTGCCCACGCAGGGCTGAGCTGGGAAGCTGTGAGGGGCCCTTCCTCCCATTGCCCTTGTGCATGCACAGGCCCATCTCACCACTATCTCCATCACCATCTCCATCACCACCTCCATCCCATCTCCATCATCCCTATCCCCATGGGACTGGGAGCTGCTGACACAACCCCAGGAGTGCCCGGGGACATGGTACCTGGGACATAGAGCCCAGCACCCAGCTGGGGACAGCTGTGCATCCCTGTGGCTGGTGACAGCCCGGCCCATTCTGCTCTTCTCTCCCCCTCCCCTCTTTCTCTCCCTTTCTGAAAATTGATAATTAACCTTTTGTCCAAGGGGCTGTTGTGTTTATTTGGTGCAGGCGGCTGCAGGGCGCTGATATGGAAATCGCAGCCAGCAGGCAGCTCCCCGTCCTCCCCGCAATCTGCAGCCTCCACCAGCCGTTGGGCAGAGATAAGCAGGTGCTTATTCACAGCCCTGCAGCTGCCTGCGAGGGCAGCCCTACCTGATCACTCCAATCTCAGTGAAAAACTACTCGAGGTTAGGCTCCCGTGATGGAGAGAGCCGATAGCACCCGTGCCAGACAGCTCCCCCAGCTCCCCGCCTTCGCGCCTCTGCCTCCCTCTGCCCGCGTCCGCTCCGCTCCCTCCATCTCCCTGCTCTGTCTTCCCTCTTATCTCCCTCTCCACATCCCTTTGATTTCTTTTTTTTTTTGCTCAAAGAATTCCTCTTTGTGTTTCATGTGAACTCTCAGCAGCTCCCCGGCTCAGCCGTCACTCTCCTTCCCATCCCCAGCTCCTGCCTCTTCCTCCCACATCTGTGATTCCCAGGGATGCAAGAGGCACCTTTGAGTGCTGCCATATAAACCAGCGACGGACGTTTCCCCTTTCTCAGATGGGAAGGGGAAGGCAGGGACTGCTGCGGGCAGTCGGGCACAAGGTCACAGGCAGTGCCTGGGGTCAAGGTACTGGGAATTCCCCCCAAGCACTGGGGAATTGTGCTGGGCTGCTAAGAGTGAAAGGTTGGAGGGTGCTGTAGCAGAACCCCAGCTGCACTCCTCTGTGGGTTTCTGCCTTCTGAGTGTGGGGGCAGTGGGAGTCTCTTCCACTTCTCCTTTACTGGTTGGGGGAAGTTTCTTCCTGGCAGCAAACTGGGGGCTCTGACTCAGAGAAAAACTGTCTGGGAGTGACGGCGGATTCCCCAGAGGGTAGTCATGGCAGGTTCACCCGCACTAGGGCAGACTCCAGGACCACAGGGTTTCCCCCCATGCTGGGGCAGACCCTGGGACTCCGGGGGTTCTCCTGTATTGGGACAGACCCTGGGAGCCTAGGGGTTCCCCCACACTAGGGCATTCCCCAGCCCCAGAGGCCAGTGCCTGCAGATGTCCTAGCAGGTGCTGGGCTCTTTGCCTGCAGACGAAACCCACTGGCCACAGGTGACATGGGGGTCACAGGGCTGCAGCTGGGTGGGATTTTCCTGGCTGGCCCTGAAACCTTCTGGTTTTGACTTGCTGCCCCAGGACTCTCTCCAGCAGCGGTCACTGCTATTTAATCTCCCTGTGCACTTCCTATCTCTCACTGCAGGCAAACCTGACCCTCACTGCAAACCCTGAGCCAGCGAATGAAAAGGGAAGAAACAAGAGCATGGAATAGGGATGGAAAACATCCTGCTCAACAAAACCTACAGCTGGGAGCCCACAGCTTCCATCCTTCTCCTGCAGCCATGTTCTGAGGGATTCTCTGACAGCACTTTGCCCCTAAGGCTGGGCTGCTCTGCCCAGGGCAGGTAGGATGGAGCTGGGAACTCCCAGCATCACCAGAAACACCAAGACAGCTTGGGGCAGCTGCAACATGCCCCTCAAGGCTTGAGGCCACAGTTTGAAGCTGTGAGGCCCTTTCCCCAGCACATCCGCCCCATGCTGGGGCTTCCTTTCATCCCCTACAGCACCCAAGCCTTGCTCACCATCCCCTGGAGCTCTGACTGTACTCAGAGAAAATGTGAACCCTCCCAGTGACAGCTCCACCCTGCTCTGCCCCTGCACCCCCAAGTTCTGGGACCTTCCTCCTCACATACACCCCACCATCCCTTCCCTGTTCCCCTCCCGGGAACTGGGGGCATGAAGTGGGGAGCCCCGGGTACCATCTGCGGGAGCGCAGGTGGCCACCGAGACACGCCATCTGCTCAGCCACCTTCGGGGACCGAGCAGGCACTGCTGTATTTTTAGGACACGTTTCCTCCCTCCCACCTGCAGCCCGAAGCTGCTTTTCAGTTTTCTAACAAGTTGTTTCTCTTGCCGGTGGCTGTTGGGGAGCCCAGAGCCTGGCACAACAACGGCTGGCCTCGGGGTGTGGGAATGGGTGGCCGTGCTGTGCTGTGCCAGGCTGCACCTATCTGTGCCAGTCTGCGCCACACTGTGCAGCATCGTGGCAGCTGTGCCAGATCTCTATGGCATCGTGACAGCCGTGCTATGTCATGCCATGCCAGGCTGTGCCATGCTGTGCCACGCTGGATTGACAGTGCAATGCTGCAACCTGTCAGCCATGGCATGCCATGCCAGGCTGTGCCATGCCTGGCTGCACGGTGCTGCCCATGGTAAGGTGCATCATGAAGGTGTTGCCATGCTTTGGTGCTCGGTGCCGTGCCATGCTCCTCAGTGCCATGCTGTGCTGCTCAGTGCTGGCCCTGCCATGCGGAGCTGCACCGTGCCAGCCCCTCACGGTGAGGAAGTGAAGCCGGTGCGAAGGGGAAGTTGTTGGAAAGTCAGACCGGAATGGCTGATAGGGAAGGCAGAGCTGGGCTTGGTCGCAGATGGTTCCTGTTGGGGAAGGACACGGGCGCAGCTGCCTGGCCTCCCCCCACCCGCCGCATTATCACTGCCCGGCAGCTGTTCACCTTCCCCCTGGCCATGGGACACAGCTCTGCTGCCACCCCGACCCCGGCTGTCACATGAGCGGGCAGGGCAGGCACCGGGCAAGCAGGACACCCTGCTGTGACCCACCAGTGCTCAGCATCTCCCTCCCAGGGCAGCTCCTGCGTCAACACGTGGGACCGGGCTGGCTGCAAGGCTGGGGACACCAGGCTGCTGACATCCCAAGCCAGACAGCCGCTTCTCCCGGATCAAGGTGGCAGAAGAACCGGCCCAAGTAAGGTCAGTGCCACAGTGGGTGTTGGGTGGCTGTGGATGTGCCATGTTGTGCTGTGGGTGACACTTGAACGCGGCCTCGGGCAGGCGGGTGTTCCCCGTGGGTGACACGTGGCCATCGCTGCATACACATGGGGACCAGCCAGCGCGATATGGCTGAGCCTGTGGTATCGGCGCCACATGGCACCACGGGCTCAGCATCACAGGGACCTGTTCAGAGCCTGCTCACTCGTTAACCTTTCCATGATGTTCTATTTATGGGGCTTCAGTCTTCCGTTTATTCGGTGTTTTCATTAATTCTCGGGTCGGTATCTCATGGGCAGCTCAGGAGTCCATTCCCACGCTCACTCCCTGGCAGAAGCCAGGTCCTGCCTGCAGCAGATTTGTGCTGCCAGGGTCAGGATCTGACACTACAGGCTCTCTGGGTGCTGCTGTTCTCTTGCAGTGGGGCAGCGTTGAGGCTCCATTGGGTTGGGGCATCTCCCCAGCACTGGCTGTATGCAGGGCAGTGGGTACCCTGACCTTGGCTCTGGGGGGAACCCAGGAGGTTCCTGCTGGGCTGGTGCCTGGTGTGGAAAGGAAAGCGGCTGCTGGCTGAGTCACCGGCGTTTGTCTGCCCTGAGTGAACAAACAATACTGGGCCTCAGCTTCGCTTCCCCTCACACAGCCCTCTGCACTGTGGCCACAGCCCTCTGCCCTGCTGCTCACTGCTGGCACCCATCCCGTGGGTCAGGGGTGCAGCAAGGATGGGCTGGAGAGTAAGATTTGGGGTACACCTGGGCACAGCACCCGTCATGCCTTGGCCAGAAGCTGCATTAGGGTTCCTGCTCCTAGACTCACAACGTTCAACACATCCCGGGTGGGGGGCACCAGCTGCTAAAGTGACAGGGTGGGCACAGCACTGGGCACGGCGGACTGGAAGGTTCAGCAAGGGGAGCCGTGCAGATTGCTGCGGGCTCGGCGAGCTGCCGGTTGGGAGCTTGGCAGGAGAAGTGTTTATTTTGTCGGTCAAATATCTCTGCAAACTTCCCGATTTCCTTGTGGGCAGCAAGGCAGCGATAGGGCTGGGGAGGCCGTTGCCTGCCCCGCACTCTGGCTTCGGCTCGGGGAGCTCTTATCTTGGATGCACAGCGGGCAGGGAAGAGGTGGAGAAAGGGAAATGAAATACAACAGAGGTGGCACATTTTTTGTTCTTGATAACTAGCCCTGCTTTTAGCCTGGGAACTTGGAAGCGATGCAGGTGGCCACAGACAGCCGCAACGTCCCCCCGCTGCCTGGGCGCATCTGGCCCTCATAATGAATCCCAGACCCCTCCGCTGCGAGGCTGCGGCTCCCAGCAACATGAGGCTGGAGCCCAGCCCCAGGACCGTTTTGGCTCTGAAAGCAGCAAGAGGGTTCTGCTGTGGGGCTGAGCCGTGTGCTGGAGAGAAGACAGGCTGGGCTGTACCACATCCAGTTAGCTCCAATAGACATTTGCAGGGATGGGAGGTGTTGAAGGTGCAATGGAAGCTAATTAAATTCCCATCATTAAAGAGCCCTGTGGAAGCAGTTGCAGCCTGGGAGATAGGGAGTCCTGGACATAGCCCAGTACTGTGGTTTTGGAGAGTGTGAACCTGCTGTGAACTCCAATGGGGCTGTCCACTGGGTGAGGGGCAGAGAGGGCAGCTGTGGTGCTGTGGTGGGGTGGAGAGATGCTCTTGTCTCACCACACCTGGGCATTATACAGAGGTCTCACATGCTCCAGGTAGTGTTATGGGCCAGGCCCCAAGAGCATGGCTCTTGTGGAGGGTCAGCATCACTGGTCCCATTGCCCAGCCCTGCAAAAGTCCTCATGGAGAGGGAATGTTTCTGGGCAGCTGTAGGGACCACCTGCACTGTGGTTCTCCTACCGTGTTGTTCTCACCAGGTCAGCTCAGCAAGTTTTGCTCAGCATCTCCAGCAACTTCCACTGACCAAGGACAAGGCTGGCAGGACTTGCCATGATGCTGCCGCTGGTTACGGGCCCCGTGTCAGCAGCATCTCTGCACCCCAAAGCACCAGCTCCCAGAGGTGGGGCAGCACGTGTCTGGCTCTGCTTTGAAAATGAAACGTTTTCCAGATTGCCCATGGCAAAGGAAAGCTGGAAACTTGGCCCCCAGCAGCCCTGAAACCTTACAGCACCCAGAGGAACGGTGCCATATCCCCGCGTCTCCCGGTGTTTAAGCCAAGCCGGCGACTTTTTGGAGCCTGCAGTTAGGGTGAGTGAGGATGATAAGCGCTCGGGGCTGGTTTCCCTTTGAATGCCGTGAAGCAGGAACAAATCGTCCACCAGGAAAGCAGGATTTTTGCTTCTTTCTTTTAATGGAAGATGCTGCTTTTGTTCTTTTCTTTATGGAAGAGGCCACAAAGCCTCTGGGTTGGCTTCCTGACAGTGACGGCTGCAGGGGTTGCTCCTTCCAGCTCTCGGCCGAGGAAATGCAGATTTGGAGTAGTGGCTGCAGGTCAGGTGACCCCAAGCCTAGGGACCCCCACAAGTGGGTGCAGAGGAAAGCCAGGAGCAAATGACCCCCCTTTCTGCAGAAAGGCTGGCGAGTACCGCTTCCTGCTGAGCAGATGTCACGGTGGCGGATGCAGCTGCAGCGGGTGATAGCCAGCGGGCGGGCAAGCCGTCTTCCCTGGCCGCTGGCTCCCCACCAGCCCCTTATCTTCCCCAGGCATTCCCCAATGAATTAACGCACAGGGAAAGGCAGGGCCAACCTTTGCTGTGAGCAAAATGCCAAGGAACTACATCGAAGGCTCCAGAGCAGCTCCTGGCGCTCCCTCTAGGCTGAAGTTTCAGGTGCCAAGATTCAGGTCACCACATCCATGCATGTGGTCAGGGCAATGGGGCCTCCTACCCAATGGGGCCACCCACCCAATGGGGCACCCTTCCCAGTGCTCAGTATGGTGCCACCACAGGGATGCTCTGTGCAAACTGGTCCTCATGTAAAACTGCATCGCTGAGGCTGCACATGAGCACCTGGCCCCAAGCTCTGCTCAGTGATGTGCTGGCATGGCCACACCCAGCAAGGACCACAGAGAGACTCCTGGGGACGCTCTGCCCCCTGAGCGGGAGAGGATGAAGATTGAGGAACCCAGACCGACAGACAGACTCACTGGGGGTGCCACAGGAAACCTGCAGCATGCCTGGGGCTGAGCGCTGGTGGCATGGCTCAGTGCCTTCACCTCCAGACAAGGTCCCATGAGAGCAGGGCCACAGCAGGACAGCCAGCAGGGTTGTGGGTGCCCATGGGTGCTGCCCAGAGCAGGCCAGTTCCATGTGGTTCCTGGCAAAGGGGAAGGTGTGATAAATCAACACTGTAGGCTTTTTTAAAAAGCTTGGGATTGCAAAAGTGAGGATGAAGAAGGCTGAACAGTAATCAGCTCTTACAGGCACACTGGAATGTGATGGTGCAGAGCCAGAGCCCAGGTTATGGACAGTCTGGGAGGACTGGGGAGAAAGATGTGCTGGCAAGAGGCAGGGTAAGAGGCTGGGTGAAAGCTATGGGTCAGAATGGATGGTTGGGCATCCATGGGATGAGAAAAGTGACCCTAACACCATTGTAGCTGCATAGGGCTGAGGCTGCCCTGGGGACAGTGTGAGCCAAAGGCACCCACTGTGTTACCCTCAGCCTGTGTGTGCCCCGATAGTGCACAGGGGGTCATGTGCATGGGCAGATATGGGGCCCAGATAGCAAATGGTGCTGATCATTTCCTGCAAGAGTTGGTGCCAGTTGCCCTCATTCAACTTCAGCGAGCACCTTATCTTCTGGCACCCAGTGCTAGGCACCATTCCCCTTGCAACCCGCAGGCTGTGCTTGGGGACCCCCTTTGTCTGGCACACCCTCTCCCAGGGCACACCAAGTAGCAATGCAAGACATCTCTCCTTCCCACAGAGATCCCATGAATGGGTGATCCCATCCACCCTCCAGTGGGACCCAGACACCCCCAGGGGCAGCGCAAGCAGGTCTGGGGAGGACAGGCATGAGGCAGGACACAGAGTGATGGAGATGCTGGATCCTCAAAACAAAAGGAGGCAAATTGCCATGAGATGTGTGACATGTGCTGTTGGTTCCCTCGCCATCAGTCACATGCCTTGACACTGAGTCCTTACGGGAGTTTCCACCCTCTCTGCAGGGTGGGAAGTCAGCAGGGCCTCTGTCCTGCCCCAGCTCCAGATTTGCTGGGAGAAGGATTGCCAGGCGCTGGGCTGGCTGAGATCCAGGCCCGCTATCGGGCTCTGGCAGGCACTTATCTCCCAGCAAGGCTGTTGCTTTCCCACAACAGCAGAGTGGGACCACTGGCATTGCCAGTGTCAGGCTGGTCCCATTCTGCATCCACTCTGTACACTCAGGAAGCTGAAGGATGGGGGCTTGTTCCCTACTGGGATGCCAGTCTCCTCTCTCCATCCAAATCCATGCAACCCATGCGTGTGGTGGATGTGTGGCCATGAGGCACATGACAGCAGCCGGCCAGGAGCCAGCAGAGAGGGCTGAGGGGCATGAAGGGGTTAAGCCCGGGAGGTTTGCTCACTCTCAGCAATGATTTAAACCAGACAGAAAGGTTCTGTCATCCATCACACTAACAGCCAGATCATTGTGTTTTAAAGTGTCTGTAATTGCAGCAATACAGAGACTGGGGGAAAGATAAAGGCTGGGAAGATGCAAATGGAGAGGGGAAGCACCGGGGAGAGAAACCAGGGGAGCCCTGGGGCCAGCCCCAAGGGGACAACCATGGGGACAGCCTCGGGGGCAGCCAGATGTGGTCCGAGCTTCTTCCTGGCACAGGATGGTGAGAACCTACCCAAGGAGTGCAAGGAGGTGGCCATGGGCACGGCCACGGGCATGGCCACAAGTGACCCAGTCTTTGTCCCGGCAGTGGAGGCCACGTGCGTGCGCGTACTCCAGCGGGGAATGATTATCATTCAGACGGGCCCTGTGGAGTAAAGCGAGCTAACACAAATGTTTATTTTCACAGTCGTGAATTATGACTTCAATAGACCAAAATTACAGGCTGCGCACGCGGCATAGAAACGCAGCAGACCCTGCCACCCAAACGCTGCCGGGGGGTTCAGCGGGGCTCCCTCCTGCCCGCTTTGGCCCTGTGTGCTGCTGTCTACTGCCCGCCCCATCCCACCATGGCACCGTGGCAGAGGGGGCAGCTTTTGCTGGTGCTGTGGCTGTGCCTGGCTCCATCCACCTTTGCTGGGCTCATGGCTGCCTGGCTCAGCTGAAGCTGAGCCAGCTTGGCTGATGCCACATATTTGATAGATCATCCACACCCCAAACTGACCACAGGCTGGAGAGGTTGTGGCTTGCCTGGCAGGTCCCCGTGAGGTGCCCATGGTGGGGATGGGCTTGGTCATCGCTGGGCTCACGACATGGCACCAGCAGACCACTGACACATGGGTTCTGGCTAGTCTACTGATGAACAGACACAGCACAAAGAAACTGCCTTAAAAATGGGGATTGTTGGGCTGCCTTTGTGACGGCTGCTGGTCCTCAGTGCCTCGGTGTGTGCACTGGTGGGGGACTGCACCATGCATGCCAGCATTTGCACGTACCAGCCAGGGCAGCAGATGCCAACTAGGGTAGGGTGGCAGGGCAGGACATGTCAGAACTTAGGAGAAACAAGGAAGACAAAAAATCAGAGCTGGAGAGTGGGATGAAGTGGACCAGGTTGGGGTGCTGCAGCACCTTCTTGCTATGACCATGGCAGTGGGGTGACAGGAGGGGGAGCTTGGCTGTACAGGGACCATGCAATGGGCAGTAGTAGCCATGCAGTGGTCACACAGTGGCCATGCAGTCACTATATGACAGCTATTTACTGGCCATGTGATGGTCACAAAGTGGCCATGCAGCAGCTGTGAAGTGGCCACAAAAAAGCTGCAGGGTGCCAATGCTGTGACCACACCATGGGTGTGCATCAGTCATGTCTGTAGCCATTCTGCAGCAGTGGTGCCACCCAACACCATGGCAGTGGTTTTGCAACAGCCGTGCAGCAGTGGCTCGGTGTCCCTGAGCCCTGGGAAGCGGGCGAGGATGAGTAAGACAACAATGATACGGGTGGCAAAGCCTGGCAGAGGGAAGGCAGCTGCCAAGCAGAGTAATTACACAGAAGGCCGGGCTTTGGCTCACAGGCACATGAGTAGAGCTTGTGTTGCCCAGCACACAGGTAGGCAACAACATCATAGTAGGACTTGGATGGGGGCAGAGGGAAATTTCTAATGCTCCCCCCAAGCTGGCCCAGGCCCTGAATACAAGCACTGCTGCTGGGCATCATTGTAGAAGAAGGGTCACATTGGCATTCACATGATGCTGGTGCCACGTAGCCACCTTAGGGAGCCCTGCCAAGACCGAAGGGAGTGGGAGAAACCCAAGGACAGGCTGGGATGGGCATGTGGACTGTGGAGTGCCAATGGGGTCTGTGCCCATGTGACTGGCTGTGCACTGATGTCAGGGCTGTGCCACTTCTGTGCCAACCCTGTCCCTCAGGTCTCCGGAGAGGGAAGCAGAGCAGCCAGCTCCCGGCAGCCTCCCAGCCTTTTGCAAACATCCCCGTCTCCCTTCAACCCTCGCAAGCTCCAGCCCCGTGGCTGTTCCCACGGTCCCAGACAAGCCGTGACCGCTGCCCCTAAACGCCCCCGAACAGTTCCCGGCCGCTCACAGCCCCACCAGAACACGCAGCCCCCACTCCGTGCAGCCCCTACGTAGCTCTGCACCCCTCAGCCTTCAGCACCCGCAGCCCTTTGTGACCCCAAAATCCTTGGCAAACCCGGGTCCCCTGCACACTCCAAACCCATGTGGTCGCCGACCCCCGTGGAGCCCCCAAACACCGCTCAGCCCCCTTCGATGTTGTGTAACCCCCGGTGCCTTGTGTCCCGTGTCCCTCCGGTGCCTCCGTGCACCCCTCAGTGCCATAGACCCCCCTTCTCCCTCGGTGTCCCCATACATCCCGGTCATCTTCGTCCCATCCCCGGCCTCGCACCCCTTGGGGAGCCCCCGCTCCGTTGGCGGCGGCGGCAGCAGGGCGCCCCCTGCCGGGCGCGGTGGGGGCGGTGTAAGGCAGAGGCGCGGGCGGGTTTCGCTCACTCCGGGGCGGGCGGCGGCAGTGGCGGTATCGGCGGTGCCGGTCGCTGCGGGCGGCCCCGGCCCGGCACGGAGCGCGGCCGCGGGTGCCCCACGGCCGCCACGCGGGGCCGGAGGATGCGCCGCAGGGCAACGCGCAGGGGGTGAACCGGCCCCGCGGGTTTCCCGGCTTCTCCCGCCCTCCGCCGCTTCTCC